>CM062805.1:732175366-732775366 GCA_031772625.1 Pinus tabuliformis | reverse complement strand
CCCTTTGATTATTTTCTTCATCCTTCACACAACGAGATTAGATTCATGAAGAAATTCTATGAAAATTCTAATACAAAATCCAAAACAAATTTTATCTTAACTATTACTAATGTTTTTCTAGAAATCAAAGTTAAAATCACTTGTGATAGCTTAATCCTATGAAACAAAAAGTTTAACTAGAAATAAAAAATGAAACCTTACAGCTCCCAGGGGGCCCTCCCGTTAGTGTAGGTATGGAAAGATCAACAAAGATTAACCACACATTTATGCACACAACATAGTAGGATCAAGAGCTTAATTAATTGATTGCAAAGAGTTTTTAAAAGAATAACCAGTCATGTGTATCATCGTGCTGAGAGGCAGGTTTTATAACCTCCTTTGTTAAACTGTTTGGAGATTTCTAAGCCTATCCTTCTCAATAGAACATCTTAAAATAACATTGCTTGAATAAGATAATGATTCATCATGATTTTCTATTGATGAAGTAAATCACGAGGCAAATATCAGCTTCAATCAATGATCTTCTCGCTTTCCTGATTTGTCTTCAGTCTTTTCCGGTGGGTTGACTTCCACGTTGACCTGCTCATACGAGCGTCCTTATCATCTTGCTAGATCAGAGAAATAGGTGGATATTGTTGTGCTAGTTATCAGCTACCTATCCATATGCTTCATTCCTCAACTGATGTTTCAGAAGCTGTAGATTCTTCAAGTTGTAGAATCAATTATTAGCTGCAAAATTGATGCAATTTGGTAGCTTGTGCAAATATTAAATCAAATAATAAAGAAACAATGCAACTATGAATAAAAGATGATTAAATACTTGTTTTTGCCAATAACCTTGCAAGATGACACTTAATTGGAGTTATTATGGTCAAAAAGGAAGAGAATGGATTTTAAGGAAGGTGTAAAAAAGGAACAATTTTAGTCTTCAACACCAATAACACCCACGATAACAACATAGTCATCATTTGAGGTTGTTGTTAAATTAATTGTAGTTTGTGGGGATATCAAAACAAGTCTTGATTCAAGTGAGACTTTAGAAGACACTACCCATAAGTGAATTTGCAGAATTATAGTTAAAATTCCCACAAAATAACAAATTATTGATACTTAGAAAATAGGTTAGGAACACAACTCTCTTGGTAGCAAAGTTTTTATTGGAAACATAGGAGAATTGAAGGAAGCAAATTATAAAGAAGGTTGGCACATGGTCCATGCAACTGGGTTTGAGTTATTAACATAAGGGACAAAACTTAATAAAAACCTAGTTTGTAGATGGAAGCCATGTACCAATATGGTCCTTGAATGACTAATTGGAAACAAGCTTAGCCCAACATGTGTAGGGAAAGAAAGTGAGAGGAGAATATACATTGAAGTGAATGCTTGTTGGGACTGAAATAACAACTATAAGTAAACATGAATTATTCAAATGGTAAGAAAGAACTGAATCTTGTTTGTTGAGTGATATAGACCAGTGGGTTGGTAGGATATGAGGGTTGAAACAGATATGAAAAACAAATACAATATGAGACAAAATTAAATGCCAAGGTCACAATAGTTTCTTATCATTATCCCCTAAATTTTTAACAAATCAGAAATTTTTGAGCTAATCTTTACCTCAAGTTTTTCCAGGCATTCTCATAAAGGAAATATGAATCTGAAACATAAATGTTGCTCATTTGATCTAAAACAGAGCACTAATGTATGATGAAGGCTACTGATAAATCTTGTTTTGCAAAGAAAATCTGAACATGTTGCTAGTCATCATCTAACAACACCTTCGAAGTAAAAACATTTGAGGGGTAACAACACCCATGGAATAACTGCAATCATTATAACATGGATGTTGAAGCTTGTAAAGAGGTGAAGGCTAAAATCATTATTGCCCTAACAGTCCAACAATCTGTCTACTTCCATTATTTTCAAACCAAAGGACTACAACTGCTAGAAAGTGAATGAAAGAGTATTTTTGAGCTACTGCAAGATTCATTTTTACCATCCCATAGAATATAGCAATACTTCCTTCCCCCAAACTAAATAGGTTCCCTACCATCAATTTTTTTACAAAACATCTCATGAGTAGCCTAAGATAGTAATTCAACACCTTAATAGCCTTATTATAAATAGAAGTGACATAATCATGTTGAATGCCATGACATTAAATATGGATGAAAAGAGGATATAAATAGGGGAAAAAAGGATGACAAAAAGATACATTCCTATGATGAGCTAGTTATCTCTGTCTCTGTCTCTCGAAGTATTACCATTATCCAAGTGTATAAAAAGAGTCCCTTTATATGGGAACAATAAATTTCCTACGCTAAGGGTCCCACTTCCATGAAAACCTATTTATTTTCTAAAAGATAAAACTTCAAAGCATAATACTTGAAGGAACTTAAAGACATTCTTTGAAAGCCAAGATATGAGGTTTATTCTTCCTAGCTTTAAATTTAATGACAATTATTTCAAAATGTGACCTGGGGCCTTCGCTTGGAATGAGTTATATGTGTGCCAATGTGTGTTTTACATATCTCTCTTACTTGGCATAGCCTCGCTACCAACAAGCCTATTCAATATCTCGATGGGTTTGCCTTGGTGCCACACAGGTATATCCCCATTGCCAATAGGCCTATTCAGTACCTTGACGGGTTTGCTTGTACTTCCTGATACTCTCTCTCTCTCTCTCTCTCTCTCTCGATCAATATATATATACCTCTCAACAATCATAGTCACTTTACAAAATATTGAGGAATTAAGAGCGAATCATACCTCACAAGACTTACCATAGGAGTATTTGATGTAGACACAAACAAAAATCAATGATGATCAATCCAGTGACAATGATGATAGATTCTGCAATGCTGATAGTGATAAAAATAACAAGAGTGAACATAATGGTGCTGCTACTTAAGAATTTGCAACAACTGTTGAACCCCAAAATTGCTTCATTTTAACAACTCTTTTTCACTCTAATCCTTCCTTTTTGACCTTCATAACTACAATTTGGATATCAAATTATAAGGTTGAAAGCATAGCAGGTACATAATCATCTTATATTTCATAAATGTCATTTTTTTATTATTATTTAGCTTAATATCTACTTGAGCTACCGAATTACAATGATTATGTAGCTGATGAATGTTTCTGCAGCTAAGTCCAAGGTTTGATAGGTTGCAGAGCCTCAACCGAGAAAAAGGGAACATAGGTAGTTGATAATTAACGACGATAACAATTTGTTCCTATTTGTAGAATCTCGATCGATGAAGAAGACACTCTATCAGTTTGATCAAAGGATAAGCCAACTATCGTGAAAGGCGAATCAAGCAAACGAGATGCAGATTTTCCGCCTCATGATTTGCTGCGTTGATAGCAAATCATGAGAAAGATTACGATATATTATCTCTTCAATTAATTATAGACAATGTCAATTAGCATAGGCGTAAAGCTCTAAAAACATTTATTGCGTAAGGGTTTTATAAATATGCCTCTCGGCATGGCTAAAATAGACTTGAATTTTATTTGTAAGCACTCTGTTTTGTTATATAAAAACTTTGTTTTGATTCCATTTTGTTGTGCGATCTTGATGCGTGGATAATTAAATTGTGAAAGCTTGATAGTGCTACCTACTTCTCGTAGGAGGGCCCCCTCGAGATAGTAAGGTCTTCATTTATTAACAATTAGTATTTCAGTTTATATTTCCTGTAGATTTTTGTCAATTCATTTGAGTAATTGAGTTTTGATTCTTAGATATAAGTTTGAGATTGTTTCTGCTAATCATTTTATTTTTCAGGTGAAGAGAGATTTCAAATGCACATGGATAAAGTACAATCTAACATAGTAGTAGGAGTATAAGCTTTACATAACTAATCCTTCTTTAAGTTAGAACAAATTCGTTTGTAATGTGATTTTATTACAGAGAGTGGTTTGATTTGAGTGCAAGTGAAAATTACATTTTAGAAGCGTGGTTTTTCTGATTTTCATTCAAGAAAGTGTGATTCATATTTAAGTAAGTGTGGCTTTGGGAGTAATTTACATTTAAGCAGTGACGGTTTTCAAGAGTGATTTTTCATATTTAAGCAAGTGTAATTTCAAGAGCAAGAGTGATTTTATTTTAAAGCAAGTGTGAGTGTGATCATTATTCAAGCAAGTAAAATAGAATTGATTTCATTTTGTATAAGGTTACGTAGCTATAGAAAAACATGTGCATTTCGATAACTCAGATTAACTTAGGAATTGAATGAGTGACAAAGACTCTTAGCACATATAATGCACATACACTTCATCAGTTTACTAGCCCTGGTTGATAATTTATGTAAGTAACTTAAAATCAATTAAATTACCAAAAATTTTGGCATCATTGTCGAGGAAATGTATATAGGAGTATTTTTCATTTTATTAAAAAATAAAAATAAAAATAAAAATGGTATGCACAGGGAAAGAGATTCTAGAGGTAGGTAGAGGTAGGACTTTGATTCCAACATCATCACTCACCACAAATGACCTCGTAGTGCCACACCATCCAATAAACTCAATTCCCATCATAGAACAACCTTCAGTTTATGTTCAAACACCACCTTTTCTTGAAAGATTGAAAATCGATAAAGGGGTAGAAAAACAGAATGTGTTGCCTGATTATGATATGATAGATGAACTGAAGAATGTTTGCATAAAAATTCCTCTGTTAGAAGCTTTTTTTCCCGTAGAAAAAGTCGTAATTTCCATTAGCAAAAAGAAATTACATTCTGTAGATGTTTAGACATATGCATAGTGAGGCTGACTGCCTCTCATAACAGTAGCAGAATTATACATAGTTTATTTCGACCATGTACATTCAGCACAATAAAAAACCATTTACCTCCACGCAGGGAGTTTCTGGACTCATATAGTTTAATTTATCATAAAAAACCAGTGATATACTTTGTTATAGTGCTCCACGCAGGGAGACTTCAGAGTATGTAGCCGTATAGAAAAAACTAGCAAAAAGCCGGCCTGTGGCGACTGGATAGAAAGTCTGTAATATATAAAAAACATCCGAGTTTGCAGCGACTTCAGAACCGAATGCAAAAAACCTGTGTGGATAGGATGGATCCATTTTCAAAGCTGATTATCTCTTTGTGCGCGTAGATCTACAAAAGGCCTATGATAATGACAATGGAAGCTTCCATCCACTTCTTCCTCTATTAACCAGTCTTCCTCTTGCCTTTGCGCTGCTTGCTTGGATAGAAGGTCTGCCCTTGAGTTGCGCTCCCTGTAAATGTGATAACAATCAAATTTTTCAAAAGCTGCTGTTAGCCTGTGTGTCTCATCCAGTATATGTCTCAAAGAATAAACATTGCAGTTAGATTTTCTGTTGAGCTAGTTGCAAACAAGTTGTGAGTCTCCAAATAATTGTAGTTTTGTGCAACGATTTTCAAGTGCAAAGTGGATGAGGAATTTGGCTGTGGATAGCTCGGCATAATTGTTTGTGCCCCTTCCCAGGTATATTTGTAATTTGAAACAGTGTGCTTCCCGAAGGAAGAGGAGGGCTCCTCCCCCACAGCCATCTGCTTGTGGTGAGCCATCAAAATAGGCCCTGGGGTAAGATTTGTCAATGTGTTTAGGGGTAATAGTTCGAGGAGGGGCAGGAGGGGGATCATCAGGGAGGAGAGCATAATCTGCCAGGATGTGTGCTCTGATGGATGGCCAGGATGGAGTTTTATGGTCAAATATTGCACGATTTCTCACCGTCCAGATAGCCCAGCTCATGAGGAGGGGGATGTTCCTTTCTTTGCCTGAGTGGTGCTCCAGCCAATGCAGCCAGGCTTCGATGATTGTCTGTCCATGCCATTGATTGAGGGAGGGGAGATGGGAGGTGAGAAGGGTCCATTGTTCAATGACAACAGGGCAGGTCAGAAATAGGTGTTCAGTGTCTTCCTCATTGCACCTACATAAATGGCACCAGAAAGGTCCATGGAATGACCTTTTTTTCAGATTTGAGCCTGTGGGAATTTTGTTGAAGAGGATGGCCCACATAAGCATGCGCGTTCTGGGGGCTGCTTTGAGATGCCAAATGGCCTTCCACCACTGCTGTGCATTTTCAGGCTGAAATTGTTGCATAAGCTGTTGGTACCCTTCCTTAGGAGTGTATGAACCATTTTTTGCAAGTGCCCATACTATCTCATCTTCCTCATCCGATATCCTGATGTGTGCTTGAGTAAGGGCATCTGTATAGATCTCCCATTCTTGCCACCACTGTTCCGGGATGTGGAGATCTAGAGCTGTCTTCCAGGCCTGTTGGAGAAAGCTGGAGTTTTGTTGGTCTGCAATATGTGCTATATGAGAGACACCTTGGTCCATAAGGTATTCCGTTAGCTGTGCTAGAAGTTGATGGGCATTGCCACATCCAATCCAAGGGTCTACACCTATGCGGACTGCGTTCCCCTGATGTATTCTCCAAGTTAAACCTTCCCGGATGAGGGGGAGGGATGAGAGAACCACTTTCCATATGATTGAGTGTCTTCCGTTGTCCCTATGTTCCCTGCGAATCCAGTTGAAAATGCTTTCCGGGGCGATATATTTCTCCACTACTACCCTTTTCCAGAGGCTGTTGGATGTGAGCAGTTGCCATCCTAGCTTTGCTGCCAGGGCTTTTGCGAATAAATCCAGTCTTTTTATGCCCCATCCTCCCCACTTCTTAGGCCTTGCTATGGTATCCCATTTGACCCAGGCAAAGAGGTTTCCCTGTTTGTTCCCCTTCGAAAGGAAACTGCAACATATCTTTTGGAGTCTGGTTAAGATTCCTCTTGGTATCCAAGCCAGTGACATCCAGTATATCGGTGTTGCTTCCAGAACAACTTTTATAAGGGTGAGTCTCCCAGCCCTGGTGAGGTATCTGTTATACCACACATGTAATCTTTTCTCCACCTTTGCAATAAGCCAGGTCCAGTCCGCGATTTTGTAGCCTCCATGTTTCACTCGGAAGCCAAGATATTTCAGTCCTTCCTCCATCGGGTGTAGATGGAAAGGGAACTGATTTTTCATATAGATGATCTCATGGGGTGAGCAGCCAGCTGCTGTGAGAGTGGATTTTTGGACATTTATAATCATACCTGTAGCCTTCTGAAATAGATCAAAGACAAAATGTAAGGCAGAGGTGTCGGCCAGGCTTCCGTTTAAGAAGATGAGCACATCATCCACAAACAGAAGGTGAGTGAGAGAGCAATTTTCCGTGATTTTTATCCCATTTATCCTTCCTCGCCTGTGTTCTGATGCGATCAACCTGCTAAGCCCTTCCATGATGAGAAGGAAAAGTAAAGGAGATAGTGGACACCCTTTCCGTAGACCTCTTTCAGCTGTGAAGAAAGGGGTGGGGGCACCATTTAGAAGGACACTGTACGACACATCAGATATACAACTCATAATCCATTTGATAAACATATAGGGAAACCCCAGATGGGTGAGAAGCATACGAATGTAGAGCAAGTTTTCCCTATCGAAAGCTTTGGAGAGGTCTACCTTAAGGATCATTCCTTTTAGGTGCTTGCTTTGCATCGAGTGGAGGAGTTCCTGAGCAGTACCTATAGCTTCATGGATTTGGCGGCGATGGAGAAAAGCAAATTGTTCAGGGGATATATGGGCTGAAAGGATGGGTTTGAGTCTATTTGCAAGGATTTTGGCCATGATCTTGTAGAGGCAGTTGCAGAGCGAGATTGGCCTAAAATCATTGTAAGAGACAGGCTTGTCGGTTTTAGGAATGAGGGCAATGAAAGTGGCTTTGATGGCCGAGGGGATGTTGCCAGAGAGGCTGCAATGTTTGATCACTTTGAGGAGGTCCTGGCCTAATAGCTCGAAGAAAGCTAGGTAGAACTCTATGGACCAGCCATCAGGTCCCAGACTTTTGTCCCTTTGGAACCCCCGTATGGTGGCTTCCAGCTCCCCCAATGTAATCTCTTTAGTGAGCTCAGCTGCTTCCTCTTCGTCCACAAACCTGGGGAAGAGCTCGACTACTCTCATGATCTCTAGCAGACTTGCTTCTCTCGGGGCCCTATATATGTTTCTGAAGTGTGAGGAGGCTAGGAATGCAAGTTCTTTGGATGTATGGATCTGTTGGCCATGTTCATTTTGCAGCTCCCAGATGGTGTTGATCACTTTTCGTCCATTCGCGAACCGATGAAAAAACTTTGTATTCTCATCCCCTTCATTGAGCCAGATTGCTCTACTTCTTAATCTCCAGCTTGCCTCACGATCTCTTAGGACTTGTGTTCTTTGATTGATAAGGCCTTCATACCTGGCTTTTTGCTCCGGGGAGATATAGGTTCCCTCCGAGTGGGATTCTAGGTCTGCAATCACTTGCTCTGCAAGGGAGATCGTTTGGTCATCTTGTTGCCTCTTCTGGTGCGCCCATTTCCTGGATAGCACCTTGATTTCAGAGAGGTTCCTTACGAAGCAGGAAGCCGGGTCTGCTCCTTCGGGGAAAGGATGTGATTTCCAATAGTCTGATATTAGATTAATATAGGAGGGGTCCCGGAGCCATGTGGAATTAAACTTGAAAGGGGCCTTGTGTTTCTGTTGCCTTGCTCCAACTTCAAGGTATATCGGTCTGTGGTCCGATATCCCTCCGCTTCCAACCCATTGCCTGGATCTGGGATGATTACAGTGGAAATCCTCCTTGATAATAAAGCGGTCCAGCCTCCTGGCAAGGCTATGATCACCAGTTCGATTATTCTTCCATGTGTGCTGGATCTTTGCCGAGGGAATGTCTATCCAGTGATGATCCTCAAGCAGCTGCTCGAAAAAATCCGAGAGCGGGTCGATCTGCGCCATATGTCCCCAAGATTCAGCGTGGCCCTTTGAGAAGTTCAGATCTCCTCCTATGATTGTATTCTCGGCTAGGAGGAGAGGGGAATTGAAAAGCTTTCTCCAGAAATGTTCCCTGTTGAGGCAAGGTCCGTAGACATTTATAATTCTTAGATCCTCCTCCAGATCCATAGAGTATATGTCTGCCCCCAAGAAACCAACTCCGCCCCAGATATTCTTCAGATTGATGGAGCTGGTCTTGAAACCGATAGCTATGCCCCCAGATCGCCCAGAGACATCTAAGGCGAAGAAAGACCATCCTGGCATCCAAGAGCCGAGGATGGATGTGGCCGAGTCTGCTTTGCATAAGGTTTCTTGTAGAAAGATAATATCAACCGGTTCTGAGAAAAAGAGTCGTTTCAGGGCTAGTTTTTTCTCTGGGCTGGCCAGCCCTCTACAGTTGAAAGATAAAATATTCATGGAGGGGGGTGGGGGAGGGTGTCCTTTGCTCTAAGAACCCTTTTGATGGTATGTTGTTTGCCCTGGATGACATCGTCCCCGGCTTGAATCTTAGCCTTGTTGATGGAGGAAGGTCTGCCTCTTCCTTGCTTGGGCGATAGGATGAGAGGCTCCGCAGACAGCCCAATGGCGTCCGCTTCATACTGCTTGGTGATTGAGCGGGTGGCGTACCTCTGTGTAGAGTTTACCGAGGGGGAGGGCGAGGGGAAGGAGAGGGGGGGGATGGAGGGAAGGGAGCTGGGAGTAGGTAAGCCCGTGGGTTGTGGGATGGGGCAGGTCGGATAGTGCGAGCGGGAAGGGGGATGAGGCGGGCGGGAGACCTTGACCAGATCAAGGGCAGAGGGGGAAGAGGGGGGGGGGGGATCTTGATCGGGTGGGGCAAGGGGAAGGGGAGAGATAAACTCAAAGAATTAAGAAGCGAAGCAGAGACATTTAAAGGAAAAGACGTACCCGAAGAGAAAACAACTCCTTTTGCAGCCTTTGAACGCGTCAGAGGAGGAGATGGAGGCTAGATCGGGATCGTTCCTTGCTTCCTTTGCCGAGGTGCAGGCGGCGCTTCCACCGTATCAGAGGTTATATTATGCTCCGTTCTGGGAACCGCCGCTGCCGGAGGGTCAGGTAGTCCCTCAGTAGTGGGTTGATCCTGAGTAATGGGGGTCTGCTGTGCTTTTTGGAGGAGAGGGCAGTCTTTGTAGAGGTGTCCCACTTGATGGCATCTTCTGCAGCGATAAGGGATTCCTTCGTAGTCGAGTTTCTGCTTCCTTGAGGAGGATTTCCACTGGATGGTGATGTGTTCAGGCAAACCCCCTCTGGTATCAAGATGGACAAGAACCCTGGCGTACGCCATCATCCCCGTCTGAATATAAGACTTATCTGACTCCATGAAAGTACCCAGTGAGTTCCCTATTCTTCTGAAGATGTCCTCGGACCAATACTGTAGAGGCAGGCCCGGGAGTCTGACCCATACTGGCCCGATCCCAATCTGTTCCGACTCCGGGTCGAAGAGGGGCGTCCAACGTTTGAGGAGTACCGGAGCTTTTTCAAAATGCCAGAACGAAGACAGTACCCAGCTCGTGTGGTCCGCCCTTGCAAATCTCAGTGCGAACCAGCCTCGCACGAATGTCTGGACAGAGGGGATTTCCGCCAGATATTGGCCCCATATCTCCGTGGCCCATGTCTTCAGTTTTTCCGCTGAGATGTGTCTGCCCCGAATGCGGCCCACAAGAACTCTGTCCGCTAGATCCATAGCGTCTCCCCACTGGATGTCTTCTTCAAGTCTAAGGATGACGTCCTCAGATCTAGATTTAAAACAACGTTGTTTCTTTAGGGGGCGGGAGGACATGCGTCTAGGGTTTTCAGGAGCCCTGGGCTCTGCCTGTGGGGAGCTTGGGGGGGGGGGGGGATAGGGTTCGAGTGGGGGGGGGGGGGGGAAGCCTCCGGGAGAGGGGGGATAGCGTGGTAGCTTCCAGATGAGGCCGGAGGGGGAGGGGGAGGGATCGGATCTGTGGGAGCGGGGGTCTCCAGAGGGTCAGTGGGCAGGAGGGGGTTGACAGGGAGTCCCGGCTGAAGAGAAGGACCGGCGACAGTAGGGGAGGAATGTAAGCAGTCTGCAAGGAATCCGAGGGTAGCCGGAGATGGAGCAGAAAAAGTGGTCCAGGAGGAGGGTTCACCAGGGAGCAGAGAGGTGGGAATAGACGGATCGGTCGACAGAGATGGGTCCTCAAAGCTGGCGGAGAAATTTTCACTGTACATACCTCCAGAAGTCGAGAACGTGGAGCGCCAGATGGAGCTTTCAGCCAGCGGGGAGTCCGAATAGTCCACCTCGTCAATGTCCATGTCGCCAGCTGCTAGGAACGACCTCGAATCCAGGAAACCGCCAGGGATCGGCACCGACCGTAAGGGAAATCCGTTAGGGTTGAAAACTGGAGGAGTTAGGCGCTCAGCCAGGTCGCGCAGGCGGAATCCCTATCGTTAGCGGTTGGCAAAGCTGAAGTAACCCTAGCGCCAACCGAAAGAGTGAAAAACCCGTGACGGGGTAAAAACCAAAGAGGGTAAAAAACGAGACGCGGGGTAATGGAAAGGAGGACCAAGCAGGGAGACAATGAGGGGTAAAAACCTCGGCACAGAGAATAAGTAATAGTGCATGGAGACGGGGTCGGGGGAGGCTACAGGGCCGTTTCCGGCCTGTAAACCCTGTTCATACGGGTCTCCGATGGTCCATGTTGCAGAGCCGTACCTCCTTAATCAGGTCATAATCTGATGGTAGTGTACCTAGTTGTTGGAGCAAATGTTTCTTCATAATTCTGTTAGAAGCTATCAAAGGAATACCAATATTTTCATAGACACTTAGGGAGTTAAGTATTAAAAAACCTGGAAGAAAAAGAAAATAAGTAAAAAGAATTCAGTGAGTTGAAAAAATTGCAGATATCATGATGGAAAAAACAAAATTCATCCTATAAGTCCCATTGTGAAAACACACATTAATGGTATTGAAATTCCAAACACATTTATTGATTTAGGAGCAGCCATAAACATCATGAGTAAACAAACTATGAATCAATTGAAACTCCCTAATCTTCAATATACACCTACATTATTGCAATTAGCAAATAGATCTGTTATCAAAACTGATGGTGTGTTAGAAGATATATTTGTATCCTTATATTCTTGGGAATACCTTGTTGAATTTATGGTCTTGACACCCAAGAAGAATTTAGGAGGATACCCATTGATTCTAGGAAGACCATGGTTAGCTACAATTGATGCTTTTATAAGTTGTAGATCCAGTGATATGTTTATCTCTGATGGAAGTTCGACAAAGAAATTCACATTATACCCTCCTGCAAAAACAACAATAGAGGTAGAAAGTGAAGAATGGATAAATGATAATTTGATATACGACAAATATTTTCTACTTCACAAATAGATGAAGAAATATCTATCATCTCGTCAAATGTTTTTACATTCTATGGAGAAATTTGGAAATTCTTTAATAGAATTTTTTCAAGGGAAAATTTTAAATATTACTCATAATCTCAAAGAATCTCAAAAGGAAGAATTGATAAAGATGTTACAAGAACATTCCTCTGCTTATGCATGGGAATACACTGATATGAAAGGAATTGATCCTAACACTTGTATACATCATATCTATATTGAAGAAAATGCCAAACCAATCCGACAACCTCAGAGAAGAATGAATCCAAATTTAAGGGAAATTGTTAAAGAGGAATTACAAAAATTGTTAAATGTGAATTTCATTTATCCAATATCAGATAGCCAGTGGGTTTCACCATTGGTAATTGTTCTGAAAAATAATGGAAAATGGAGAGTATGCATTGATTATAGGGAATTGAATAAAGCTACTTTAAAAGATCATTTTCCACTTCCTTTTATAGATCAAGTTTTAGATACATTGGTAGGAAAAAAATATTTTTCATTCTTGGATGGTTTTAGTGGATATAACCAGATCCAAGTAGCTCTAGAAGATCAAGATAAAACCACTTTTACCTGTCCATGGGGAACCTATGCTTACCGAGTACTTCCTTTTGGGTTATGTAATGCACCTGCAACATTCCAAAGGGCAGTTTTAGGCATTTTCTCTGATCTAATTCATGATTGTGTAGAAGTTTACATGGATGATTTTACTGTCTATGGAAATTCTTTTGAAGAAGCTATTAAAAAATTATAAAAAGTTCTCATTATATGTAAAGAAGCAAATCTCTCATTAAGTCATGAAAAATGTTTTATGATGTTTACTGAGGGAATTGTTTTAGGACACCATATTTCAGGAAATGGAATTAGAGTGGATACATCTAAAGTGGAAGTTATTTCTAAATTATCAGTTCCAACCTGTCAAAGAGATGTTAGAAGTTTTCTTGGTTTTACTAGTTATTATAGAAGATTCATAGAAAACTTTACAAAAATAGCCTCTCCACTTTTCAAATTGCTCACAAAAGATTGTGAATTCATCTGGAATTCTGACTGCCAAAAAGCTTTTGAAACATTGAAAGAAAAGATCTTTGAAGCACCCATTTTAAGAGGACCAAATTGGAAACTACCTTTTCACATTTCAACTGATGCCTCAGATACAACTTTAGGAGTTGTATTAGGACAAAAGGATTTAACTCCTTATGCCATTTACTATACTAGTAAAAATTTGACTCCTACAAAGTTAAATTACATTGTAACAGAAAATGAGTTTTTAGTTGTTGTACATGCCATCAATAAATTCAGACATTACATCACTGGTTATGAAACCTTCATACACACAGATCATTCTGCAATTAGATATCTAATGAATAAACCAATTACTAATGGCAGAATGACAATATGGATATTTTTTTAAGGGTGGTTCATGGACACTGAGTGACCGCTATATCCACGGTAAAATCCAAGTAGATGAACCCGAAGGGATCTGCTCATCAACCAAACTAGTAAGGTCTAACCTCAAGAGTGTCAAGGAGATTTGACCCTGTGACCTCCCAATACACGAGGTAATTATCAACAGGAACTCGATCAACTGAATTATCCCTTAGGGCTAGCATAATTACAATATGGCTATTGTTATTACAAAAATTCAATATTACTATTTTGGATAGACCTGGAAAACAAAACACAGTTGCTGACTTTCTATCTAGAATCCAAAATGATAATAATGATGTTCCTGTAGAGGATAATTTTCCTAATGAATATCTTTTTGCAGTATCTATTAAATCTCCTTGGTTTGCAGATATTTCTAATTATTTGGCTACAGGGAAGTTACCATCATATTTGTCTCCTTGAGAGAAAAAGAAGGTTATTCAAACTAGTGCAACCTATTCCCGGATAAATGAAGAATTGTACAAGACAGGACCTGGCCTAATCATTCAAAGATGTGTTATAGAAGATGAAGTACCAGAAATATTAAAGGCTTGTCATAATGAACCATGTGGAGGACATTTCGCTGATAAAAGAACTGCTTATAAAATCCTTCTCTTACGATATTACTACCCTTCTCTTTTTAAGGATGCCAAGTAATATCTTAAGAGATGTGACAATTGTCAGAGAATGAGAATACATGTTCCATCATGTGAAATGCCTTTACAACCTTGGGTACTTATTGAACCTTTTGAAAAATGGGCTTTGGATTTTGTTGGTCCAATCAATCCACTATAAAGACAAAAAAGGTATATTCTTATTGAATTTAGGCTTCTGTGATCAATATCAAGTTTATTAAGAAGGTGATAATCACATCAAAATTCATTTGTTGATGCATTTCGAACCAATCAGTGTGGTTCATTGTTAGGACGAACATGTATATTCTTGTTTGTATAGATTATGTCACAAAATGGGTATAAGCTAAAGCACTTTCTTCTGCTACTGAAATGTTGTAGCTTCATTTCTTTTTGAGGAAAATTTCACTCGTTTTGGTGTTCCAAGGGAAATTGTGACAGATCGAGGCACTCAATTCACATCCAAGCTAGTATATAAGATAATGGAGGAATACAAAATAAAACATAGAAGGCCAATACCATATCATTCATAAGCCAACGGACAAGTTGAATCTACCAACAAAGTAATCGAAGTAATTCTTACCAAATTTGTGCATTTGGATAGAAGGGATTGGGCAGAAAAGATTCCAGAAGTTTTTTTGGGCATATCGTACCACATGGATAAATACAACTGGACGCACTCCTCATGAACTTGTTTATGGAAAACAAATCATGTTTCCTATTGAGTTCCAGATACAGACTTTTAAAACAACAACCAAATTGGATCTTGATTTACTAGAAGCCCAAAGACAAAGAATGGAGCAATTGAATGAACTTGATGAGATGTGACAAGATGCTATTGAAAGAACCAATATATTCCAACAACAAAGATCTAGGTGGCATGAAAAGTTTATTAAGGAAAGAAAGTTTCACCCTGGTGATTGGGCATTGCTTTTTGATTCAAAATTTAAAGATTTTCAAGGAAAATTTCAAACTCATTGGCTTGGTCCATATGATATTGAAATTGTCTTTGATAATGGAGCAATCAAAATCAGAACTATTGATGAAGAGAAGGTGACCTTCCTTGTAAATGGTCATAGATTACGAATATATCATAAACCATTAACAAGGGAGGAATTCATAAGAAATTTGCAAGATAATCTTGATTTGAAGTTGGTCAAGGAAGACTCTTCTTCCCCTCCAACTTAGTCTTTTACTTTCTTAAAAAAAATAATAATAAAAAAGGAAAAAAGAAAAGAAAATAATGTAATATATATATATATATATATAAACATGAAAACCAACATTGTTGGCATGTTTATACAGAAAATCCAAGTTGAAAACCAAGAGTTCTTGGTAGCTTAGATTTTCTTTTCCCTATTCTAGTCCCATTTTCTTTTTATTCCTCTTTTTCTCCTTTGAAATAATGCAACTATGGAATTGTCAACAATCTGCAGCTCTAACAGAATTTTGCAGCTGAATTGGCAGATTATGACCAGAGAAAATGGAAATGATGATAAAATCAAAATCCAATGAAGATTGTAGTTGAAGCAACTAGACAAACTACAAAATACAAATCAAAAGCAGTAAGATAAAGGAGCAAAGGTATGTAAATATTGAGTTATATAATAAAGGTAAACATTTGAATTATGAAATAAAAAGATGAGTAACCATTGCTACTGCCATATTGAATAATGATTACCCTTAATTGTTTTCACATGACTTTGGTTTAATGAAAATATCAATGTCTTGTCAACCAAGTCAGGGTTTAACTGTGATATAATCACCCTCACCTCTCCATTCATCATTCCTCTACATGTCGAACACTTCCATTTCACTCAACCCTATTTTAGCGTTGAGACTGCTCTCACCTAAACTCTGTTTTCCTAACTCGTTTCATACTCAAATTCCTTCCCATTACTTAAAACTGTTAAAAGAGCAATTGTGGGTTGGACTTCCTCTACTATGGGGGTCATTGTAAGGTCAGACTCGAATGGAATTAGGTTTCTGGAGGGATATCCACAGGTCAAACAAATGTTGCAGCAAGCTCGGTGGCTTGAATTTGTGGAGAAATTCGATGGCCATGAGAAGGAGGTAACAAAATCTTTTGCTAGGGCATATGACAACATCGAAGTAGAAATTGGGGACGTGAATCTGGTGTTGACAGAATCCTTCATAGCAGAAGTGACGGGATTTCCAAGAATTGGAGAAAGTTGGTTTAAGAACAGAAGAATTGAAGAAAGAGAATGGAGGAGTTTTCTCAAGAATCCAGGTATGAACATTTCTGAGTTTAAAAAGGGAATACCATACATGATTTTGAAGAATAAATGGAGAAACCTACTGCTAATAATTCAAAAGTTTATAACTTGTGAAGGAAGATTTGGTAATATGTTCTTTTATCATGCAAGATTAATGATGAATTTTCTAGATGGAAATGAAATTAACCTAGCATATTTTCTACTTCAAAGCTTAAGAAAAATGGCTGGTAGCATTCAAATAAAAATTCAATCTATTGATAATGCTCTATATCATCATGGTCTAGTAAAAATATTGATTCAAGCACATCTTAGAAACATTGGAGACAATTGGAAATATTTCTTAGTTAGAAATCATTTCAAGGAAGCAGAAATATAAGAGCCCAGTGGTAAAACAAAGAGAAGTAGAAGGAAGCTACCCATAAAGGATAATTCACCTCCAGAACAAGAAAAACATTCAAAATATGAGACTTCTCTCGCAGATATGTTAGTAAATATTAAAAAGACGAATCTTAAGAGAAAGGTAACTAACACTAAGGAAGGAAGTTCATCTAAAAAGAAAACAGAGCAAGAGAAAATAGAGATGTAGAAATTTTGAATAATAAACACATATTCAACAGAGATTATCCTGATTATACACTATTACAGAATACATGCATAATACATAACCTCCTCTACGTTGATCAACAATTTAGCAACATCAAAAACAATGAAACATCAATCGCATGCACACATTAACAGAGTATGTAACCCGGGGAAATCTTACAGCTTAAAACCCCACACTATCTGTATATTAATGATTGAGAACATGTAACATTACATAGTACAATACTCCTCTCAAGCATCTAGCACTATCTCCACCTGTTACACACAAACCAGGTCATACTTGAACAAGTCACAGGTTCAAATCTTCTCCATTGCTTTGCCTGCATCTATTGCACAATAACTGCTGAGAATCACTCACACTGGAAATCACGTGAGCACAGGCTATTCTACTGGGAAAATACTACGCAATACTCATTGGGATACTCAATACATTGCTTTTGCAAGACCTCATGCACAACTATAGTCACAACTGATAGCAATCTCAACCTCTAACACCTGTCTCCACTGAACTGTACATGCACTGAGTTAACTGATGTATTCTTCAGTTGCATTATGAGTTAATAATTAGTTTAACAACTCATCATTAGTCTATTTGCAGTTAGACTAATTACAACTAGTTTAACCAAGTCAAACTGAACACAACTCCATCAACTCCACAATCAACTCCCCTAAACTCAACTGCTTGAGTTCTAACTGAAGTCCTACATGCAACAACTCAACTGACCCACAAAGAAAGTGTATTTCCTTCTGACAGCTGCATGTGCCACATCTGTAGCTCAAACTAAAGTGCTCCAAGAGGATAAGATAAAGTTTATAGTCTAAATATTATTATGAGACAATAATATTTGACTTTTCTATTTTTAGCATGGCGTCTAAAAATAGACTTTGATCACTCCTGCTGTGAACCAGAAATAGAAGTCCATCTATTTTTCCCAACATGACCAATCATCCATAAACAAAATTTTGCAGCTAATAGAACATGATCCATATGTCTAAAAATAGATATAGTCTAAAAATAGACTTTGCGCCATAATTTGCCTGCGGGCCCACTTAGTGAAGGCGACTCCTTTCCACTAAGCTCCATCATCTTGTGGCATTCTCAACACTCTCTCTCAACAAGATATGGATTATCATCAACCCCTATCTTGCCTTGGTGGTATTCGAATTTGCTCCTGGTGAGCGCCTTCGTCAAGATATTAGCATCCCGATCCTATGTTGGAATGTATGAAAGTAACATGATTCTCCGCTGCACACAACCTCTGATATGATGGTACCTGATGTCAATGTTCTTAGATCTATCATGAAATACAGGATTAGCTGAGAGTTTAATGCAACTCTGGTTATCATAGTAAATCACAGTAGGATCCAAGTGAGAACTGAACAAACCGACCAGGATCTTCCTCATCCATATAGCCTCACATGCAGCCAAACTTACTACCATATACTCGGCCTCTGCTGAACTGAGTGCCATAGATCTCTGCTTCCTATTGTACCAAGAAAATGTTGTCGACCCGATACTGAAGACCCCTCCTGATGTGCTCTTTCTGTCCGTTGGGCTCGCTGCCCAATCTGCATCCGTGAAGCCACATAGCTTCACCTCGTCCTCTTGTCTGTACCACAAACCATATCCCGATGTGCCTCTCAAATAATGCAATACATGCTTGCCCGCCTTCGAGAAGAGCTTGATTGTCTTAACCATAGCTTGTGAAAGCTGGTTAACAGCATAACATATATTGGGTCGTGTATTGACCAGATACGTAAGCGACCCCACCAACTGTCGATAAACAGTGGCATCCACTTCTTTTGCCGAAGTGGCATCCTCCTTCCTCCAACCACCAGGAAGAGGAGTATCAACAGGCTTGCAGCCATGCATGTTGAACTTCTCCAGTATCTCCCGAGCATACTTACCCCGAGAAACAAATAGTCCATCATTGCGCTGCCAAATTTCCAATCCCATGAAATAATGAAGGAGGCCGAAGTCCTTCATTTCAAACTCCTTAGCAAGATCATCCTTGCATGAAAGTATCAACAACTCATAACCCGTTAGAATCAAATCATCTACATAAAGTACAATGATAAGAAACTTACCCACCACCACAATCTGGTATAGGATCGGATCCGCCTCACTCTTGGAGAATCCAAGTCCGGTAAAATAGCTGTCTATCAGTGTGTACCAAGCACGTGGTGCTTGTTTCAACCCATACAACGCTGTCCTCAGCCTGCACACATGCGACTCGCTACTGAAGATCTCAAAACCTTTGGGCTGCTCAATGTACACCTCCTCCTCAATGACTCCATTGAGGAACGCAATCTTCACATCCATCTGATGAATGTGCCATCCCATCTGCGCCGAGACAGCAAGAATCGTCCTTATGGAAGAATACCTTTCGACAGGTGCAAAGGTCTCCTCATAATCGATCCCCTCTATCTGTGAAAAACCTCGGGCAACAAATCTTGCCTTGTACTTCTCCACACTCCCGTCAGCTGCCTGCTTAACTTTGTAGATCCATCTCGAACCCACCACTGATTTCCCTTCCGGTCTAGGAACAATCCCCCATGCACTGTTTCTGACAATAGAATCATACTCTTCCACCATGGCGTCTACCCATGTGGGATCCTCCACAGCTTCCTCAAAAGAGGATGGCTCAGTCACAACACATTTGCTCATAAGGGCCATGTATCCAGTGTATCGATCAAGTGACTGTCTCTACCTGTGTTGGGCTGTAGGTGGTCCTAAAACTTTCTCTGCATCTTGAGCCAGTCGCTCAACATTTGTCAAGCGCTTTCACCCTCTGATGGTTGGCACTGCATGAGTGGTCTCTTCCACTCCATGAACCTCGTCCTGTGGCTGATCCACGTCCTGAAGCTCATCTTTAGGAACTAATAGCTCCTCATCTGCATGCAAGTGTGGCTCCCTCTCAACGAACACTTCATGGCTTTCTCCTCCTGAAATTTTATATCCCGTCGCACAACAGTCTTACCACTGTCTGGAAAATACACATGATAGTTGTGGGGCGTATCAGTGTACCCCACAAATATCCCAACCTCTATGGTCAGCTCCAACTTCTTCCTGGCATCCTTCGTCACATGCATGTAAACGTTAGCACCAAAAATCCTCAAATGAGAAAGATCAGGCTTCTTACAGAATAAGCTTCCTTGGGTATACTCATGCCAAGTATCCTGTGAGGACAACGGTTCTGCACATATACTGCTGTATTACATGCTTCCGCCCACAAGTGAAGGGGTAGGCCCTGATCATGAAACATTGCCCGTGCAGCACCCACGATCGTTCTGTTCTTCCGCTCAGCAACCCCGTTCTGCTGTGGGTTATGGGGAGCTATGAGCTCTCTTCGAATCCTTTCTGCCTTGCAGAAATCCTTGAACTCGCCAGAGATGTATTCACCACCATTATCGCTCCTAAGAGCTTTCACCTTCTTCCCCGATTCCTTCTCGACCAGTGCTTTGAACTCATAGAACTTTGAGTATGTCTCGCTCTTCTTCTGCATGAAGAAGATCCAGCACTTACGAGAGAAATCATCAACAAAAATCACATAATACCTGTGTTTTGCTATCGAAGCTACAAAGAAAGGTCCACACACGTCTGTGTGAATTCTCTCAAGGATCATCGTGGCATGACTATCCTTCTCGTGAAAGATGGCTTTCGCAAACTTTCCCAAAGTACACCCCTTGCACTGATATGATTGCGCAAGAGTGCCTTTAGGAAGCCCTGTAGTGATCTGCTGCAGTATCTTCAAGGCTCCATGGTGAAGGTGACCCAATCTCCTGTGCCACAGCTCGCCACCATCCCGACTCACCAATCCTTCTGCCTTGCATGCCATTGCTGTGCAACCATCTACATGCAACTGATAAAGGTTCCTCACTCGAACCCCTATCTTCCGGGTTTCTCCAGTTGTCTTACTACGCAAGAAAGCCTTTCCCTCGCTGAAAACAACATCATATCCCTTGTCTTCTAACATTTCCACAGAGATAAGATTCTTCTTCAATCCTGGAACATGCATCACTTCCTTCAATACGAAGGGTTTACCAGACTCCCTCTCAAAGGAAATGGTACCGATACCGGTCACACTGTATCTACCATCATCGCCCATCTCGATGTGCACTCCAAGATCTTTGTTCTCCAGATCAGAAAACAAATATCGATCTCCTGTCCTGTGAAAAGATGCACCACTGTCCAAGAACCACACCAATCCCATCACACTTGAAACCAAGCATGCGATCAATGAAAAATAACGCTCAAACTGTGAGGCTAGAGCCTCTCCTGCTGCAGATCCAGCAGCTTGCTTGTTCTTCTTCTTCTGCAGACAATTAGTGGCATTGTGTCTGTTCTGGTGACAGTGAAAACACTTCACCTTGGACATATCCTGCTTCTTGCCTTTCGCATCAGACTGAGAAGCTTTCTTGCTCTTCCCCTTCTTTGCTTTGGCAGCCAAAGCACAATTTTCTTCATCAGTTCCCTTTGATGAAGATCCGTCCCTGGTACTCCGCCTGATCTCCTCCTGCACAAGATCTGACCAAAGTCTCTCCCATCCTTGCAGTTTCTTCCGACCATTGACAAAGTCTTGATAGGGATGCCAACTCTTCAGAAGACCAAGTAGAGCCACGCTCACCAATTCCTCATCATCAACAGTTACCCCCACACTTCCCAGCTCATCTCTACACTGAGTGAACTTCGTGAGATACTTGGGCATATTGTCACCCTTCTCACATTTGATGTTTTTGAGTTTATCCTTGAGCGCCAGCTTCCTCTGATCGCTCTTGCTTTGGAATAGATCTGTCAAAGCTTTCCACATCAAGTATGGAGAATCCTTGCCATGCAGGCTGGACACAATGTGATCCTTCATGCCCTCTAACAAAATCCTTCGACACTTTGCTATCTTCTTTTGCCAAGCCTCAGCTGCGGTAGCATTAGTAGGCTTTGGGACCTCAGCCTCTATGAACTCCTTCAGCCCATTATCATCTAACATTGCCTTCATCCTATACTTCCATGCAATATAGTTCGAGCTACCTTCAAGAGCATACTCCAATCGGAATCCGTTGAAAGACATTGCAACGTTGACACTAAGAAAACACTGCTGCAAATTCGAATTCCACCAGCTCCAAACTCAACTGCCTCCGATATAAGATTCATGAGAACAAAGTATTTCTCGTATAGAGATTGACTGTATGGGCTTTTACCGGATATCTCACCTTCCAAGGGAAGGATGAATCTAGAGGCTACCTGGATCGATTACAGACTCTGCCTAAAGAAATAGAATGTAAACACTTCCTGAATAGTAGATCTGATGATCAACAACTACGATACCATGTAGAAATTTTGAATAATAAACACATATTCAACAGAGATTATCCCGATTATACACTATTACAGAATACATGCATAATACATAACCTCCTCTACGTTGATAACCAATTTAGCAACATCAAAAACAATGAAACATCAATCGCATGCACACATTAACACAATATGTAACCCGGGGAAATCTTACAGCTTAAAACCCCACACTATCTGTATATTAATGATTGAGAACATGTAACATTACATAGTACAATACTCCTCTCAAGCATCCAGCACTATCTCCACCTGTTACACACAAACCAAGTCATACCTGAACAAGTCACAGGTTCAAATCTTCTCCATTGCTTTGCCTGCCTCTATTGCACAATACCTACTGAGAATCACTCACATTAGAAATCACGTGAGCACAGGCTATTCTACTAGGAAAACACTACGCAATACTCATTGGCATACTCAATACATTGCTTGTGCAAGACCTCATGCACAACTATAGTCACAACTGATAGCAATCTCAACCTCTAACACCTGTCTCCACTGAACTGTACATGCACTGAGTTAACTGATGTATTCTTCAGTTGCATTATGAGTTAATAATTAGTTTAACAACTCATCATTAGTCTATTTGTAGTTAGACTAATTACAACTAGTTTAACCAAGTCAAACTGAACACAACTCCATCAACTCCACAATCAACTCCCCCAAACTCAACTGCTTGAGTTCTAACTGAAGTCCTACATGCAACAACTCAACTGACCCACAAAGAAAGGGTATTTCCTTCTGACAGCTGCATGTGCCACATCTGTAGCTCAAACTAAAGTGCTCCAAGAGGATAAGATAAAGTTTATAGTCTAAATATTATTATGAGACAATAATATTTGACTTTTCTATTTTTAGCATGGCGTCTAAAAATAGACTTTGATCACTCCTGCTGTGAACCAGAAATAGAAGTCCATCTATTTTTCCCAACATGACCAATCATCCATAAACAAAATTTTGCAGCTAATAGACCATGATCCATATGTCTAAAAATAGACATAGTCTAAAAATAGACTTTGCGCCATAATTTGCCCACGGGCCCACTTAGTGAAGGCGACTCCTTTCCACTAAGCTCCATCATCTTGTTGCATTCTCAACACTCCCTCTCAACAAGATATGGATTATCAGCAACCCGTATCTTGCCTTGGTGGTATTCGAATTTTCTCCTGGTGAGCGCCTTCGTCAAGATATCAACATCCCGATCCTCCGTTGGAATGTATGAAAGTAACATGATTCTCCGCTGCCCACAATCTCTGATATGGTGGTATCTGATGTCAATGTTCTTAGATATATCATGAGATACAGGATTAGCCGAGAGTTTAATGCAACTCTGGTTATCACAGTAAATCACAGTAGGATCCAAGTGAGAACCGAACAAACCGACCAGGATCTTCCTCATCCATATAGCCTCACATGCAGCCAAACTTGCTACCATATACTCGGCCTCTGCTGAACTGAGTGCCATAGATCTTTGCTTCCTACTGTACCAAGAAAATGTTGTCGACCTGATACTGAAGACCCCTCCTGATGTGCTCTTTCTGTCCGTTGGGCTCCCTACCCAATCTGCATCCGTGAAGCCACATAGCTTCACCTCATCCTCCTGTATGTACCACAAACCATATCCCGATGTGCCTCTCAAATAATGCAATACATGCTTGCCCGCCTTCGAGAAGAGCTTGATTGTCTTAACCATAGCTTGTGAAAGCTGGTTAACAGCATAACATATATCGCTTCGTGTATTGACCAGATACATAAGCGACCCCACCAACTATCGATAAACAGTGGCATCCACTTCTTCTGCCGAAGTGGCATCCTCCTTCCTCCAACCACCAGGAAGAGGAGTATCAACAGGCTTGCAGCCATGCATGTTGAACTTCTCCAGTATCTCCCGAGCATACTTACCCCGAGAAACAAATAGTCCATCATTGCGCTGCCAAATTTCCAATTCCATGAAATAATGAAGGAGGCCGAAGTCCTTCATTTCAAACTCCTTAGCAAGATCATTCTTGCATGAAAGTATCAACAACTCATAACCCGTTAGAATCAAATCATCTACATAAAGTACAATGATAAGAAACTTACCCTCCACCACAATCTGGTATAGGTTCGGATCCGCCTCACTCTTGGAGAATCCAAGTCCGGTAAAATAGCTGTCTATCCGTGTGTACCAAGCACGTGGTGCTTGTTTCAACCCATACAACGCTCTCTTCAGCCTGCACACATGCGACTCGTTGCTGAAGATCTCAAAACCTTCGGGCTGCTCAATGTACACCTCCTCCTCAATGACTACGTTGAGGAACACAGTCTTCACATCCATCTGATGAATGTGCCATCCCATCTGCGCCTAGAGAGCAAGAATCGTCCGTATGGAAGAATACCTTTCGACAGGTGCAAAGGTCTCCTCATAATCGATCCCCTCTATCTGTGAAAAGCCTCGGGCAACAAATCTTGCCTTGTACTTATCCACACTCCCGTCAGCTGCCTGCTTAACTTTGTAGATCCATCTCAAACCCACCACTGATTTACCTTCCGGTCTAGGAACAATCTCCCATGCACTGTTTCTGACAATAGAATCATACTCTTCCACCATGGCGTCTACCCATGTGGGATCCTCCACAGCTTCCTCGAAAGAGGATGGCTCAGTCACAACACATTTTCTCATAAGAGCCATGTATCCAGTGTATCGATCAAGTGACTGTCTCTACCTGTGTTGGGCTGTAGGTGGTCCTAAAACTTTCTCTGCATCTTGAGCCAGTCGCTCAGCTTTTGTCAAGCGCTTTCACCCTCTGATGGTTGGCACTGCATGAGTGGTCTCTTCCACTCCAGGAACCTCGTCATGTGGCTGATCCACGTCCTGAAGCTCATCTTTAGGAACTAATAGCTCCTCATCTACATGCAAGTGTGGCTCCCTCTCAACGAACAGTTCATGGCTTTCTCCTCCTAAAATGTTATATCCCGTCGCACAATAGTCTTACCACTGTCTAGAAAATACACACGATAGTTGTGGGGCGTATCAGTGTACCCCACAAATATCCCAACCTCTATGGTCCGCTCCAACTTCTTCCTGGCATCCTTCGTCACATGCATGTAAACGTTAGCACCAAAAATCCTCAAATGAGAAAGATCAGGCTTCTTACAGAATAAGCTTCCTCGGGTGTACTCATGCCAAGTATCCTGTGAGGACAACGGTTCTGCACATATACTGCTGTATTGCATGCTTCCGCCCACAAGTGAAGGGGTAGGCCCTGATCATGCAACATCGCCCGTGCAACACCCACGATCGTTCTGTTCTTCCGCTCAGCAACCCCGTTCTGCTGTGGGTTATGGGGAGCTATGAGCTCTCTTCGAATCCCTTCTGCCTTGCAGAAATCCTTGAACTCGCCAGAGATGTATTCACCACCATTATCGCTCCTAAGAGCCTTCACCTTCTTCCCCAACTCCTTCTCGACCAGTGCTTTGAACTCACAGAACTTTGAGTATGTCTCGCTCTTCTTCTGCATGAAGAAGATCCAGCACTTACGAGAGAAATCATCAACAAAAATCACATAATACCTGTGTTTTGCTGTCGAAGCTACTGAGAAAGGTCCACACACGTCTGTGTGAATTCTCTCAAGGATCGTCGTGGCGCGACTATCCTTCTCGTGAAAGGTGGCTTTCACAAACTTTCCCAAAGTACACCCCTTGCACTGATCTGATTGCGCAAGAGTGCCTTTAGGAAGCCCTGTAGTGATCTGCTGCAGTATCTTCAAGTCTCCATGGTGAAGGTGACCCAATCTCCTGTGCCACAGCTCGCCACCATCCCGACTCACCAATCCTTCTGCCTTGCATGCCATTGCTGCGCAACCATCTACATGCAACTGATAAAGGTTCCTCACTCGAACCCCTATCTTCTGGGTTTCTCCAGTTGTCTTACTGCGGAAGAAAGCCTTTCCCTCGCTGAAAACAACATCATATCCCTTGTCTTCTAACATCGCCAGAGAGATAAGATTCTTCTTCAATCCTGGAACATGCATCACTTCCCTCAATACGAAGGGTTTACCAGACTCCCTCTCAAAGGAAATGGTACCGATACCGGTCGCACTGTATCTACCATCATCGCCCATCTCGATGTGCACTCCAAGATCTTTGTTCTCCAGATCAGAAAACAAATATCGATCTCCTGTCCTGTGAAAAGACGCACCACTGTCCAAGAACCACACCAATCCCATCACACTTGAAACCAATCATGCGATCAATGAAAAATAGCGCTCAAACTGTGAGGCTAGAGCCTCTCCTGCTGCAGATCCAGCAACTTGCTTGTTCTTCTTCTTCTGCGGACAATTAGTGGCATAGTGTCTGTTCTGGTGACAGTGAAAACACTTCACCTTGGACATATCCTGCTTCTTGCCTTTCGCACCAGACTAAGAAGCTTTCTTGCTCTTCCCCTTCTTTGCTTTGGCAGCCAAAGCACAATTTTCTTCATCAGTTCCCTTTGATGAAGATCCGTCCCTGGTACTCCGCCTGATCTCCTCCTGCACAAGATCTGACCAAAGTTTCTCCCATCCTGACAGTTTCTCCCGACCATTGATAGAGTCTTGATAGGGATTCCAACTCTTCGGAAGACCAAGTAGAGCCAAGCTCACCAAGTCCTCATCATCAACAGTTACCCCCACACTTCCCAGCTCATCTCTGCACTGAGTGAACTTCGTGAGATACTTGGGCATATTGTCACCGTTCTCACATTTAATGTTTCTGAGTTTATCCTTGAGCACCAGCTTCCTTTGATCGCTCTTGCTTTGGAATAGATCTGTCAAAGCTTTCCACATCAAATATGGAGAATCCTTGCCATGCAGGCTGGACACAATGTGATCCTTCATGCCCTCTAACAGAATCCTTCGACACTTTGCTATCTTCTTTTGCCAAGCCTCAGCTGCGGCAGCATCAGTAGGCTTTGGGACCTCAACCTCTATGAACTCCTTCAGCCCATTATCATCTAACATTGCCTCCATCCTATCCTTCCATGCAATATAGTTTGAGCTACCTTCAAGGGCATACTCCAATCGCAATCCGTTGAAAGACATTGCAACGTTGACACTAAGAAAACACTGCTGCAAATTCGAATTCCACCAGCTCCAAACTCAACCGCCTCCGATATAAGATTCATGAGAAAAAAGTATTTCTCATATAGAGATTGACTGTATGGGCTTTTACCAGATATCTCACCTTCCAAGGGAAGGATGAATCCATAGGCTACCTGGATCGATTACAGACTCTGCCTAAAGAAATAGAATGTAAACATTTCCTGAATAGTAGATCTGATGATAAACAACTCCGATACCATGTAGAAATTTTGAATAATAAACACATATTCAACAGAGATTATCCCGATTATACACTATTGCGGAATACATGCATAATACATAACCTCCTCTATGTTGATCAACAATTTAGCAACATCAAAAACAATGAAACATCAATCGCATGCACACATTAACACAATATGTAAGCCGGGGAAAGCTTACAGCTTAAAACACCACACTATCTGTATATTAATGATTGAGAACATGTAACATTACATAGTACAATACTCCTCTCAAGCATCCAGCACTATCTCCACCTGTTACACACAAACCAGGTCATACCTGAACAAGTCACAGGTTCAAATCTTCTCCATTGCTTTGCCTGCCTCTATTGCACAATACCTGCTGAGAATCACTCACACTGGAAATCACGTGAGCATAGGCTATTCTACTAGGAAAATACTACGCAATACTCATTGGCATACTCAATACATTGCTTGTGCAAGACCTCATGCACAACTATAGTCACAACTGATAGCAATCTCAACCTCTAACACCTGTCTCCACTGAACTGTACATGCACTGAGTTAACTGATGTATTCTTCAGTTGCATTATGAGTTAATAATTAGTTTAACAACTCATCATTAGTCTATTTGCAGTTAGACTAATTACAACTAGTTTAACCAAGTCAAACTGAACACAACTCCATCAACTCCACAATCAACTCCCCCAAACTCAACTGCTTGAGTTCTAATTGAAGTCCTACATGCAACAACTCAACTGACCCACAAAGAAAGCGTATTTCCTTCTGACAGCTGCATGTGCCACATCTGTAGCTCAAACTAAAGTGCTCCAAGAGGATAAGATAAAGTTTATAGTCTAAATATTATTATGAGACAATAATATTTGACTTTTCTATTTTTAGCATGGCGTCTAAAAATAGACTTTGATCACTCTTGCTGTGAACCAGAAATAGAAGTCCATCTATTTTTCCCAACATGGCCAATCATCCATAAACAAAATTTTGCAGCTAATAGACCATGATCCATATGTCTAAAAATAGACATAGTCTAAAAATAGACTTTGCGCCATAATTTGCCTGCGGGCCCACTTAGTGAAGGCGACTCCTTTCCACTAAGCTCCATCATCTTGTTGCATTCTCAACACTCCCTCTCAACAAGATATGGATTATCAGCAACCCCTATCTTGCCTTGGTGGTATTCGAATTTGCTCCTGGTGAGCGCCTTCGTCAAGATATCAACATCTCGATCCTCCGTTGGAATGTATGAAAGTAACATGATTCTCCGCTACACACAATCTCTGATATGATGGTACCTGATGTCAATGTTCTTAGATCTATCATGAAATACAGGATTAGCTGAGAGTTTAATGCAACTCTGGTTATCACAGTAAATCACAGTAGGATCCAAGTGAGAACCGAACAAACCGACCAGGATCTTCCTCATCCATATAGCCTCACATGCAACCAAACTTGCTACCATATACTCGGCCTCTGCTGAATTGAGTGCCACAGATCTTTGCTTCCTACTGTACCAAGAAAATGTTGTCGTCCCGATACTGAAGACCCCTCCTGATGTGCTCTTTCTGTCTGTTGGGCTCCCTGCCCAATCTGCATCCGTGAAGCCACATAGCTTCACCTCATCCTCCTGTCTGTACCACAAACCATATCCTGATGTGCCTCTCAAATAATGAAATACATGCTTGCCCGCCTTCGAGAAGAGCTTGATTGTCTTAACCATAGCTTGTGAAAGCTGGTTAACAGCATAACATATATCGGGTTGTGTATTGACCAGATACATAAGCGACCCCACCAACTGTCGATAAACAGTGGCATCCACTTCTTCTGCCGAAGTGACATCCTCCTTCCTCCAACCACCAAGAAGAGGAGTATCAACAGGCTTGCAGCCATGCATGTTGAACTTCTCCAGTATCTCCCGAGCATACTTACCCCGAGAAACAAATAGTCCATCATTGCACTGCCAAATTTCCAATCCCATGAAATAATGAAGGAGGCTGTTATAGACATTTTTGTTCCTAACAGCATGAAGCATGAAATGTCAATAATCTGAGGGATCCAAAGTCCCTAAACATGTTGTTCTTACCCTTAGAGGAACAAGGTCAGCAAACCACAGCACTGAAAATCAGTTCTCCACCTGAATACACTCAAAAACAGGCTATTTCTGGATCATGTCAGCTGCTCCACTGAGCATCTGCGCTGAATGTCAACTGCTCCTCCTTGTACCTGCGCTGAAGGTCAAAATCAATGAAGGCTACCTGCGCTGGGCGAGATTGGCCAAGTGGCACAGTCATTCTGCAAGGTGTTAACTGCCCAGGAAGCTTCCAAACTGACACTTGGTTCAAGGAATTCGCCCTATGATGAGTAAGAGGGTCTTGATCTCCAAGTGGAAGCAAGATTCTCCAAGTGGACTCAAGAACTGAAGATTAACTAAAGTGGGAGAGGACACTAGTCAGCTTTATGCCAGCCTCAAGCTGACTCATCCTTTCTCCAAATCTCCTATATATAGAGCTCTCTCATGAGGTCTAGGGATGCGGGAATTTTGTGCAAGTAAGGAAGTGCTGTTGGTTTGTGTATAAAGCTATTGGGTGTTTTTCTTGAAGGAGGTGAAGAGGAGATTTCTTTCAGCTGGGAGGTGTTGCTGGATTGGGCCCATTGTGGTTGTAACTCTCTCAGAACTTTACTTCTATTATCAATAAAGTATTTGAGGTTCTTCTATATGCATGTGTCTTTATGATGAATAGATGCTTGTATATTTGATTTATGCTAATCCTATAATCGATTATGGATGTATTCTTCTTGTAGTTTCCTCTTCTTGTGCTTTTACAGGATCTGTGTGTAGCTGGGCCGGTGAAAGGGCAAGGAGCTAGGAGCAAGCAGCAAGGAGTGAAGACTGGATCGACTATTAGCGCAAGATAACGGTTAGTAGATCATCCTTTTCTTCCCTCTCTCATCTCATAAAGAAGAAACTTTGAATAGCTTTGCATTCAGTTGTTGCTGAAGTACTATCACCTTCAGAGTGGGATAGAGGCATTCTGCATTAGATACTTTTCCCCCCAACAAACTGGCGACTCCGCTGGGGAGCGTATCTTGTTGGTTGTTTGTGGTTTTTTGCTATTCATTTCATAAACAAAGGGAGTACCGAATCGAACTGTGTTTGAATCCATCAAACACAAAGTAGAGGGCAACTACTCTAGCTCAGTTTCTGGGCAAGTTTATGATTTGAAGAGCTGATCCACAAGGACTCTAATAAGCTCTTAGTGATAGCTTTTCATCCTCCTTTACATCCCTTAGTGTGTCCTTAATTGATAGCTTCTGATTTGAGCAAAAACTGTGAATTTTTGAGCAATCTATGACCCGGAAACCAAGACGGACAAAAGTCTCGTTCTTCATTGCAGGCTGTACAAAGGTAGTCTGCATTTCAGCGCAGTTCCCGAAGGGGCTACCTACGCTGAAGGTCAAACAGGCAGTGTTACACTTGCGCTGGACCAGTCTTGGCTTGAGTTACTGAGGTTTCCTGCTGTGTCTTGCCTTGTTTTCACTATTGTTTTTGCTATTAGTTGCCAGTCAGTGGGCCTATCTGAAACCATCTTCCTTTGTCATTATTCCGCCTCAGTTGTATAAAGAAACTGTATTTGTTCTTTTGTATTTCTTGTGTCATTTACAGTTTCCCATAACGAAAGTGAACCAGTCTTGCATTGACCTCTTAGATCTAGACCTGTGATTAAGTGTCGTTCTGATCTTAAGAGTTAGTTTATTTGCTGTTCATAGCTGATTGAGTTTGTCGCTTTCGTTATATGGTTTGAATTGATATATTTCTAAGTGGCGAAACAAGTGAATCGTAAGGTGTCTTTTGATTTTGGACAAACTTGTTTGCTTTCGCTTGAAATTGAATTCGAAATTATAGAACAACTTTCTTTTTGTATTTCATCAAACATTAAGGAAGAGAAAAGAAATACTTGCATCTTTGCATTTTGCATTAAGTTTGTATGTTGATTTAGGGAAAAAGTGCATTAGTGAGTGCTCTTTGATCTGTGTGAAAAGATTTTGTCTCTCTTTTCCCTCAGTAGTTAAGATTTTCATAAGTCGAAAAGATTTGAAAAGCTTACTTCTCATCTTAGACTGCATTTAGGAATTTGTATCAATACATCTCGTGGTGAACCTTGAAAGGCAAACTTTAAAAAGATCAACTTAAAATATATTGAATGACCCTAACAACGCTTTGAAACATAACGCAAACATCTAGAGGTCTAAGCTAGAGACGTGTTCCGACGTCGTTAAACATAGTGACTGTCGATCTCGACGAAGGTGGGTGATTCCTCCTGAGAGTCGGTGGCACTAATACAGACTTGTGCTCCCACGTACCGTCGCGTATATATTAGGAGACCCCTATAGGAATAAAGCCTTTATCCAATAGGAAACCGTGTCGGCCGCCCTACTGATCGCAATGCAGTGAACACAGCATTCACGAAGATCGACCACCCGTACCGTAAAACGTATTCTGTGGTTTTGCGAAAGGTTTGGCACACCCTCTGCCTAGATCTCCAGAGCAGTTTCTTTTGGCCTTTTTCAAACTCTATAACTGAAAAAGTCCAACCGAGCATTTTTCACTTCGGGCTCGTTAATACATCGAAGGAGACTAGAGTCATCTTTAGCTTTTTCTCGACTCTTAAAAAGTGAAAAAGCAAGTTGTGTCTAAAAGCGTCTAATAAAATTCATTCAATTCGGAAACACAAATTTCCCCTTTTAATATTTTAGTTGATCGAGTAATCCGCAATCGTGGAAGAAAGTCAATTGAAAATCCGTCGTTCGCGGAGGCTTGCGAGTCAACCGTCTTTGTCCCCGGAATCGAAAACAGTACGGGCAAAGCGAACTCGTTTAACCGGTTCAAAATCTCCTTTGAAAGTTAGAACAAGTGTTCCAACTGCATCCGAGGTTCCGGTTACTCCTAACATTTCTGGAAACCCTGCCTCTATAGAAGAAGTTCAACAGCCACAGAAGGACAGTAATACTGATCCTGGTCTGGGGGAAAATACTTGTGTAACTGAACCAGTTCCATCTGTAACCGGTCCAGAAAGTTTTGTTCCTCAAACAACTGTTGCTATCGAAACAACCACTTCTTCGGCACCAGAAATATTTTACGGACCTGACGGTCTTCCTCTTCCATCGGGTTTGATTGCGATAGAGGAAATTGCGGAGGATCCGCAAGCAAGTACTCCAACTCATTTTGGAGTAGGGGTCACTCTCTTTCCTTCATCAGAAGTTAATACACCACAAGTGGAAGTCCCTGTAGAATCGCTAGGCAATCTATTGGATAGACTTAAAATGTCTGAACAACCGTCATCATCTAGGACTGTGTCAAATGACACAGCGACAGCAGAAGCCCCTGCCGTCACTCCAACGATGTTTGCCGGCATACCAGCTGTCCCAACTAGCTCCCAACAGCTAGAAGAAGTCCACCAAGGGACTATTTCGACAGTATGGTCTGTTCCAGTTTGTTCATCCGGAGTAATACCCGGTAATTCTTATGTTGAAACTCGACAGATTGATCCTCAAGGAGGTCAATTTGGGCCATCTAGTCCTCAAAGATTAACAATCCCTCTGAGTTCCGGATTGCTACCATATGGGGGGCAGTACGCCCTCTCATTACCTCCTCCGGGAGGATATCCATATGGCAGTTCTCAACAGTATTCTGGTTATACTGGAATTGCATCAAGTAGTTGGGTACCTATGCTACCTCAACAACCAAGGATTGTATATTCTATGCAACAGTGTGTACCTGTGACAAACATCCCAACCACCCCGGCTATTGTAACCGTGTCGCAAGTTCAAGCGATGCCTGTTACATGTCAACCTCAGGTTGTAATGCAACAGTCGCTTGACCATGGGTCGCAACCACAATCGCCAACTGGTGGGATGACACAAGTACAAACGGGTACAATTACCCCACACCTTGGTCCAATGGTTAGCATGGCACAACAGAACGTGGCGTCACAACCATGGCTTGTACAATACCAACAACCGCAGTTCCAGCAAGTGTACCAAGGTTCTGAACAGCAGATCTTTGTGAATAGTGGACAACCGTATATCCAAAACGGTCAAAACCAACCACTTTACAGTGGTCAAGTCCACCAACCGTATCAATCATACCAACATCAATTACATTACGCTGGTATGCAAAGACCTACTGCTCAAGCGATTCCATCGTACTCCTGGTTACGCTTCGCCTAACCTGAATCAGCAGTTACCATTCGTGGCAACTTTAGAGTTACCTGATTTACACCGTTTAACCAACGATCCGATTTCTTATGCCCCTTGGTGGCCAGCGATTCCTCATAAACTTCCATCTGACATTCCTAAATTCAATGGAAATCCAGGTGAAGACCCGTCGAATCACGTGATGACTTTTCATCTGTGGTGTTCGTCGAACACCCTTAACGACGATTCGATAAGACTTCGCCTTTTTCAGAGGACATTGACAGGTCCAGCGGCTAAATGGTATATTGAATTGCCAAGAGCCTCTTTCGACAACTTTAGTTCCCTAGCCACGACTTTCTTAACCCACTTTCAATTACCGATAAGGTATGAAACGGGAACAGAAATATTAACCAACTTCAAACAGACAATTGCTACCCATATATCTAATCATATACATGAGTGGCGTCGTCGTCGTAGGATGGTGAAAACATATGTTCCCGATCAGCTGTTAGCTGAATGGTTTATAAAGTCGTTGCTTCCGGCCATTACGGAAGATGTGGCCAAGGGGGGAGTCGTAACAGAGGAGCAAGTAATTTCTCGTGCACAGTATTTGGACTTAGTTTATACTCAGTCCGGCACGCTCTATGACAAAATACCTGACGCCCCTAGACCAGAGTTTTCAATTCCTCCACCTCCTAAATCAAATAATGACTCTCATGCCGGTGATGGCGTGATTGGCACAGCAAACGCGAAATCGATAAAGGCTTCGTCAAAGAAAGCCCGTAAGAATTCGGATCAAAATGCAAAAGAAGAAATTCTTGCTTCGGAAGTAAATGCCGTATCGGAAGATAAGGGCAAAGAAACCAATCAACCAGGAAGCAAGAAGAAACAAAACAAAGGGAAGAAGAAGAAACAGGGTGAGTCATCCCCTGGAAAAGATTCTTCAAACCCTCCTGGCAAAGGGAAGCAAAATTATCCATGTCTAATATGTGATGATAAGGATCATAACACAAAGAATTTCCCATTCAAAGCTGAGTTAAAGAGGTTCTTTAAAAGTTCCCAAACCTCAACTGTGTTAACTGATCCATTTCCCAACCCAGGTCAAAATCTGGTTGATAGTGGAAATGCTTCCCCGTCGCAAGTCCTAATGTTGTCGGTTTCGAAACAGCAGAATGATGCTTTGATTTCGACAAGGAACAAAGATTATGGGAATCCTCAGGTGTCGAACGAAAAAGGTAAAGATCAACCAAGTAGTTCGACAACAACTTCGACGGAAGTTGTAACGCCCACCATCCCTGAATTAACAATAAAACCGCCAAAGGGTGTAGTACACAAGTCGACATTTAATCCTCGCGCCAGAGCGGCGCAACATTATAACATAGTGGAAGATTTGGCCCAATCGCCATCCGCTATGTCGACTCTTGAAGTGCTACAAAATTGTCCGACCCAAAGGCAGGCATTGTTATCGGCAATTGGTGGGGTTGATCCTAAAGACTCCAATCTTGTATCCTTTGATCACAAGGGATATGATCCTCAGTTACCAGCTCAGCTAGCTTTCCTTATTCAAGTGAAAGCACTCAACAAAACTGTTCACAGAACGATAATTGATGAGGGAGCCTCGACATGTATTATGTCAATGAGTTGCTGGAAAACTTTAGGATCTCCAACCTTGTCGCGATCTTCGACGACATTAAAAGCCTTCGACGGAAGGACTTATACCCCTTACGGTATCCTTAATAACTTGAAAGTTGAACTAGGAGGAAAGACAGTAGAAATTGATGTAGAAGTCATTGATGGAAATCTTGACTATAACATCCTACTGGGTAGACCATGGATTTATGCCATGGCGGCTGTCGTGTCAACTTATTTTAGGAAGATCGCATTCCCGTTTGAAGGAGGGATTACGATCGTCGATCAACAGAATTTCCTCCCTAATGGTTCACAAGTTACAGGAAGCATTCCCATGATCCATGAGAGTAACCATTCAATTCAAGATATCGGAGTAGGATTATTGAAAGACCCCACATTGATGGGAACTTTCGCGCTACCACCTCCTATTTATATAGGAAATGTACCGTTTGTAACAACCTGCAACATGATATCTTCCACGAAGGTCAACATGGATCATTCAATGATTTTGCCCCCAAGCCCTTTAGAAATATTGTAGCAATCAATGTTTCAAGCATGGGAGGCGAGCCCAAATCAACGCTCGTCAAGCGTTTGGGTAGATAGATCTAGAGAATATGGAACCCCATTAGATCCTTGGTCGAAAGTACATGGGACTGACGAAGGAATCTTAAAATCAATGATGATTGAGGGGGCACCATGGAATGATCACCACCATCATTCCCTTCTTCCGGAATGTGAAGAAGATACTCAAAGTGACCTTTATCACCCTTCAGTATTTGAATTCCTAACAAATACTATAAATACGGTGGATTCCGAGCAAAACCTATCCAATATTGAGGAGACTATAGCCATAAATATCTCGACTAAAACAGATGTTGTAGAGAATATTTATGTCGGCAAAGGTTGTTCCCCTTCAGAACTGGAAATATATAACGCTCTTTTTCGCGAATTTAGAGATGTCTTTGCATGGTCATATGATGAAATGCCAGGCATTGACTCGAGTATCGTTGAACATGAAATTAAAATGTATCCTGATGTCAAACCAGTAAAGCAACGACTTCGGCAAGTGCACCCGAAGAAAGCCGCTGCCATTAAGGCTGAAGTTGAAAAACTCCTCCATGCTGGGTTCATCTACCCGGTTCCTCTAACCGACTGGGTATCGAATATTGTCCCTGTTATAAAAAAACAAGGGACGATTAGAGTGTGTGTCGATTATAGGGATGTAAACCAAGCGTGTCCTAAGGACAACTACCCTACACCCTTCATCGACCAGATAATTGATGAATGCGCCGGATGTGAAATCTTTTCATTTATGGATGGATTTTCCGGGTATAATCAAATAAATATCCGCCCACAGGACCAGTCAAAGACTGCATTTATTTGTCCGTGGGGCACATTCGCTTATCGAAAATTACCCTTTGGTTTAAAGAACGCAGGGGCGACGTTTCAGAGGGCGATGAATTATGCCTTCCATGACATCAAGAACATTGTTCAACCTTATCTCGACGATCTTCCGGCTCATTCGCGAAAGCGGACTGATCATCCACAGCATTTAAGAGTGATATTTCTACGTTGCCGACACTACAAGATAAGACTCAATCCGCACAAATGTGTGTTTTGCGTCGGTTTTGGTCGTTTACTTGGCTTTGTAGTCTCTAAAGATGGGATTCGTCTCGACCCCTGTAAGGTTCAAGCAATCATTAATTTGCCTCCACCTTCAAATTTGCTTCAGATTCAGAAACTCCAAGGGAAAGCAAACTTTCTGAGGAGGTTCATTCCAAATTATGTAGAACTTGCTAAAGGTTATACTCGTTTATTGAAAAAGGATGTACCTTTTGTCTGGGACCAAGTAGCGCAAGCTTCTTTTGATGCTCTGAAAGATTGTCTAGTAAAAGCATCATTAATGTACGCCCCGGACTATCAAAGAGATTTTAACCTGTATCTAGCTGCAGCAGATACAACCATTGCGATGGTTTTAGTACAAGAAGTCGATGGAATTGAACATCCTATCTATTATTTAAGTAAAAACTTAAATGATACAGAAAGTAAATATTCTTATGTTGAAAAACTAGCGCTTGCAGCTGTTCAAGCGATTCAAAGGTTTCGACATTATGTCCTCTTTCGGAAAACTACCATTCTGTCAGATTGCAACCCCATGACTTATATACTGTCGCGACAGTTGCTGGGGGGCAAATATTCAAAATGGATAGCGATCCTTCAAGAGTTTGATATGGAATTTGTAAAATCCAAATCAAAGAAAGCTCTAGTTTTCGCAGAATTATTATGCGATCTCCCATCGTTGTCCAACGATGAAACATCGGAAGAGTCAATCGTGGACGAAAGTTTGTTTCTGATATCTGTAAGTGATGAGTGGTATGGAGATATCATAGTTTATCTCCAAACCTATAAATTTAGGTCTAACACCTCTCACTCAGAACAAAAACGTATACGATACCAAGCAAAAGACTACATGATCGTCGGTGATACACTTTACCGTCGTGGTGTCGATACAGTTTTGAGGAGGTGCCTTACCCATGAGGAGGCCGAAAAAGCCCTGAATGATTGTCATTCAGGCGCGTGTGGGGGGCATCAGTCTGGATATGCAACAACACAAAGAATCTTACGAGCAGGATACTTCTGGCCAACCATGTTCAAAGATTGCATAACGACAGTCAGAAGTTGCCATGCTTGTCAAATCTTTGATAGCAAAACCAGACGACCACCCGCACCCTTGCAGCCTATAGTTGCTGTTGGGCCCTTCGCCAAGTGGGGCATCGATTTCATGCAATGTAACCCCACCTCGACCGGGGGGCATGGGTATATTATAGTCGCTGTTGACTATTTTACCAAATGGGCCGAGGCGATGCCTACATTGGATAACACTGGTGAAACAACTGCCCTTTTCTTTTTCAATCATGTAGTCGCCAGGTTCGGCATACCACAGGCTATAGTTACAGATCATGGGTCGCATTTTCGCAATCACATGATGGTCGAATTAGCTGCCAAGCTAGGGCTATCTCACGACAGCTCTACCCCATATTATCCGCAAGCCAACGGACAAGTTGAGGCAATCAACAAGGTCCTGAAGCGTATGTTGCAAAGGATGATCGGGGTTCATAAAAGAAGATGGCACCTAATCCTGTACTCGGCTTTGTGGGCTTACCAAACCTCGGTAAAGAACGCAACCGGGTTCACACCTTTTCAACTGGTGTATGGCCTGGAAGCAGTCTTACCAATCCAGTGCGAAATTTCGTCGCTTAAACTCGCAATCGACCTCCTCCCCGGAACTTCAGAAGAAGAGGCTCGTTTCTTGGAATTAATCCAGTTGGATGAAACCCGTCGTGACGCCGCTTTGGCTAACGAAGCTCATAAGAAACGAGTCAAGGCTCAGTTTGACAAAAATGTCAAACCCCGTGTCTTCTCAGAAGGTGATTTGGTCTTGCTTTATGACCAAGAATCCGATAAATTGGGAGCAGGTAAATTCAAGTCCTTATGGATGGGCCCCTATATTGTTAAAAGGGTGTTAGCAAAAGGAGCCTACGAGTTAATGGATTACGATGGAATTCCACTGGCGCAGCCCTGCAACGGGTTGTACCTCAAGCGTTACTATGCTTAAATAGTAACCTGCATGCTTTTGTTGTATTTTGTTTTCGCTAAAGTGTTTGTTCTGGTCAAGTGATCCACCTTTTTCCGTTGCAGATGTCGAACCTTCTGGAGACATGTGTTGGGTATGCCGACGGAGCGAGTCGTAGTTCGCGGAACCTGTCCTCCGCAGCCTGGGCCATTTTTGATCCAAGCGGCGAGTTAGTAAGTTTCAGAGGTGTATGTATTGGGCAATCAACGATTAACATCACTGAGTATAGCGCGTTGATAGAACTACTCTCTGATGCCATCACACGTGGCATACGTCGACTAATTATCAGGCTAGACTCACAGCTCGTAATACTACAACTCAATGGTATATATTCTGTTCCCAATCCAGCTATTTATCGCATGTTCCTAAGGGTTAAGATCTTGGAAAGACGATTTGATTCAATTCAATATCAACATATTTCAAGAAACTTAAACACATTAACTGACTCATTAGCAAACTATGTGTTAGATAGACATTTGCAACATTTATAAAAAGGACACATCATCAAAAATTGTACATATAGATCACATAAATCAACCAGAATAAAACCCGAAAATCAAAATATATAAGCTGTTTATATAAGTTCATACATAATGTTCTGTAACCAAGACAAAATTGGTCATATGACCTAAGAACTCAAAAAGATGCTAGGGGGCACCCTAGCCTAGTGGTGCTCATGATAGTACGTCACGGCCTGTGCAATCATGCGCAAGAGACGAGTCCATCGTCTAGGCACACCAATGGTATGACGCTGCATCTGTAAAGGTAACTCGTCAATCTGTACATCAGGAAGGCCACGAGTAAGGCTCTCAACCTGCTCCTGCACAGCTGTAAGGGTCTCGGTGTCGTCAAGATCGCGGATAACAACTCTCCTAGCAGGCTCCCCTGCTGGAGCCGCAGCTGGCGATCTCGGACGAACTGCTGGACGAACAGGACAAATTTCTGCATGCACCCAAGAGTACAATTAAAAGTCTTGACAGATAAAGCACAGCAACATTATGAGTAAGAACAATAAACAGTAATATGGTCAAAGAGTTTACCAATGGCACCCCACTGGTCGCCATCCGGTAACACCAAATCCGGATCACCTCGGAAATCCATGCCCACATATGGATACTCGGAAAACGCCATCTCCTGGCGCTCGAACCACCTAAAGAAGGCCTCAGTAAAAGTAATCTGAGGTTGACCTGCATGCCTAGACATGTGGTCAACCCACCTCTGCATGCGAGGCTCGGTCGGGGAAGGCAAATCAAGTATGATGTACTGAGGCTGCATCAGTGGGATTTTCTCCAAGGCAAAGGCAGTCAGAATAGAACCAAATCCAAAGTTCTTCAGCTTCCCGTCCTTTATCTTGGTCAATTGACTTTTCATCTGAACAAGTACTGCATCACACCAGTTGAATACTTTCGGTTGGAGACACTCCAAGGCGTGCTGCATATAGGACCTGTTGGCAACATGTAAAGCTGCGCTACCAGCCATCCTACCAATGGTAAACAGAATGGACCTGAGAGCCCGATCAGTAATCTCACGGATAACAATCTTGCCGTCTCTGCTCGGCTGAGAACCTTCCCTGCAATACTGACGGACATAATCTCTGGTGGAATCAGTCCCCCGGGCCGTACCTGATAAGGAAACGAAGGCACCACGTCTTGACAACCCAGTCAAGAAGTACATGTCCTCTATGGTCAAGGGGATGGTCTTCCCCCTAATCTGGAATACTTGGTTAACAGGATCCCAAGCATCAAGCATATACTGCAGTAAAGAAATCTGTGCTCTCATACTAGAGATACGGAAGAACTTCAACAGGCCACAGTTCCGCAGCGCGTTCACCGTGATCGGGTCATGGAGGGCAATCATGTCCTCCTCTTCATGTTCTCGTTCTCGCCAGTCCTTTTGAGCCCAGCGCAGGCAGGAAGTCTCCCACTTGCGCTGAGGGTCAGGCTGCCTTAAGGCAGCTTGACCTTCAGCGCAGGTTTCGAAAGGGAAACCTGCGCTGATCCTAGGGCGCCCTGGCGAAACCCCAGGGGCTCAGAAAGACTAGAAAACAGGCAAAAAACAGGAAAAGGAAACCATGAAAAGAAAGAGCTAGGGTCCAGCTCCTACCTGGTCCAGACGGCGCCGAAAATCGTCCGCAGAATCTCCCGGAATCAGCTGGAGAAAATCAAGGGGGAAGAGGCACCTCCAGAGCTCCAACAAACCAAATGCAAATGAAATGGTAAATGAGAGGTAAAAACACCTTTTAATGGCTTTTTACATAGTACAAAGTGAAATATTAGGGTTATAATCTCATTTTCATGCAAATATTATCCATTTCTAACATAGTTTGTTGCAGCAATTGAAAAATACAGTGCTACATTTGAAAAGAGAAAAGCTAGTAATGGTAAAAAATCAAAAATTTGACCACAATTCGAGCAGTTTTACCGCGGAATTTATGCTCGTTAAAAAATAGAAAAGCGAGATCCGAGCAGTTTTAGCGTCATAGTTCATGCTCATTAAAAAATAAACATAAGCTTTTGAGCAAAGAGTTTTCTCCAGAGTTCAAGCTCATTAAAAAATGAATCTATTCCGGTAAATAACCATTGTGATCGTAAATTTATTAGCCATAAAAGCCTTGGTCGTGTTTGCACTTGCCACCTCCATTTCATTTGGCCAATCGTTCACCTCCATATGATTGTTTACCCATTTTGAGGAACAGCTGCGAAGAGTGATTTCACTTAGCCATCCTTGTGACATTGCCGTGATTGGAAAATTCCAACCTGTACCTGGAATCTGCTGCTATCCCTATTTATCACTCGTTCCTCAAAAGACGAGTCTTCTTTGAGCTCTTTTCATCTGACTCGTAAAATATGAAAAGTTTGCCGAGTTTGGCCTTCCAGCTCGTTAAACGACCGGAAGAGCTATCCCTCTTCTAGATTTTAATCTTTTTGGACCTGAGGGATTATTGCACAAAAAGGTCTAGCGCTTGTTTTATTCGGCTCGTTAAAGTTATCGAAAATTCATCCCTTCTGTATTGTTTTATACTTTTCGGACTTAAGGGATTAGATGACGAAAAAGGAATTTTGGAGTTAACTTTCTGTACCTTTTCAGACTCTCTAAAAATGAAAAGGACCGAGTTTTCCTTGTCGTTAGACTCGTTAAAATGATTAAATAGCGACAAACTTGTCTTTAGACGAGAACGAGTTTCCCTATCGCTAGGCTCATTAAAACATAGCGATGGGCTTGCCCGAAGGGCAGGTTATAGAACAAGCATATGTTATCCTCCTCAAGCTTGACAAAAATAAAGAGGTACTGGTCAGAAATGACTGGGGAAAAATTGGGAGAACCTCAAAGCTTTGATGGTAGCGAGTCGCTCTTGAACATGACACTTTGTCCTCCGTATCACATCGGGTTGGGTTGTTCCATTCACCGGTCTTATCACCATGGTCTTCGCCAAACCATCCGTATTTGGGGTAATGCTACCAATCCATCACATCAGTGTCGTTATATGTTCAAGAGATGTGTTCAGAAAGAGTCAACCGTGTCCCATCCACTGCCATACATTATCCTTCATCCACCCATGATCGCCACCCTGAATCATATTTCACAGATTGTTTTCACCTCCACTAAAGTCATTAGCTCCGTTCCGTGTCACTGATGTGGGATTCATTAAGGCCCTCCTTTGACGGATCGCTTCTTGTCGACTTTAGCTCATTATCCAAGAAGTTGATCTAGGAACACCCCCCTAGTACTTTGAAGCTTGCATGCCTCAATGGCAAGTTTCTCACTTCCGGCGACAGGTATACATCAATGACCTTCGACCAGAAGATTTTGCGTGGTGTTCGACGCCAAGTCCTTTATTCACACCACGTGAATTGTACTGCAGTACCTTGAGGGTCATTGTCATTATTGGTGATTCCTCTCGCGCTTGTTAACGGTTTACATTATTGACCGGTAATCAAGCGATGTCTTTCCATGTTCGACTTCAACGTAATTCTCACATGGATCGACTTGTACTTAGAGTGAAGATCGAACGAGATTGAAGACCCCGGATCTAGTTTCATCCATCCGGGCTGCGATATATATTCAGGAAATATAAAGACATTTGTTATGTACATCATTGCAGCAGATGATCATCCTACTCAAAGGATGATAATTTCAGCAGAGAATTATCAGTCTACCATCAGACGATCGTCTGTTCTATGTACCAAAATGAATTTATAAAGCTGAGCATGGGAATGCCCGCCTCAGCTAGATCATGAAAGCAGAATGAAAAATAATGTATTGTATTGTATTTTGTTACATGGCACCTCTCAGCGATTGAATGAACTTCGGATCCTCCTGATAAAGCATTTCACCCGATAAACGACCTCATACTTTAGGGGGCAACTGTTATAGACATTTTTGTGCCTAACAGCATGAAGCATGAAATGTCAATAATCTGAGGGATCCAAAGTCCCTAAACATGTTGTTCTTACCCTTAGAGGAACAAGGTCAGCAAACCACAGCACTGAAAATCAGTTCTCCACCTGAATACACTCAAAAACAGGCTATTTCTGGATCATGTCAGCTGCTCCACTGAGCATCTGCGCTGAATGTCAACTGCTCCTCCTTGTACCTGCGCTGAAGGTCAAAATCAATGAAGGCTACCTGCGCTAGGCGAGATTGGCCAAGTGGCACAGTCATTCTGCAAGGTGTTAATTGCCCAGGAAGCTTCCAAACTGACACTTGGTTCAAGGAATTCGCCCTATGATGAGTAAGAGGGTCTTGATCTCCAAGTGGAAGCAAGATTCTCCAAGTGGACTCAAGAACTGAAGATTAACTAAAGTGGGAGAGGACACTAGTCAGCTTTATGCCAGCCTCAAGCTGACTCATCCTTTCTCCAAATCTCCTATATATAGAGCTCTCTCATGAGGTCTAGGGAGGCGGGAATTTTGTGCAAGTAAGGAAGTGCTGTTGGTTTGTGTATAGAGCTATTGGGTGTTTTGCTTGAAGGAGGTGAAGAGGAGATTTCTTTCAGCTGGGAGGTGTTGCTGGATTGGGCCCATTGTGGTTGTAACTCTCTCAGAACTTTACTTCTATTATCAATAAAGTATTTGAGGTTCTTCTATATGCATGTGTCTTTATGATGAATAGATGCTTGTATATTTGATTTATGCTAATCCTATAATCGATTATGGATGTATGCTTCTTGTAGTTTCCTCTTCTTGTGCTTTTACAGGATCTGTGTGTAGCTGGGCCGGTGAAAGGGCAAGGAGCTAGGAGCAAGCAGCAAGGAGTGAAGACTGGATCGACTATTAGCGCAAGATAACGGTTAGTAGATCATCCTTTTCTTCCCTCTCTCATCTCATAAAGAAGAAACTTTGAATAGCTTTGCATTCAGTTGTTGCTGAAGTACTATCACCTTCAGAGTGGGATAGAGGCATTCTGCATTAGATACTTTTCCCCCCAACAGAGGCCTAAGTACTTCATTTCAAACTCCTTAACAAGATCATCCTTGCATGAAAGTATCAACAACTCATAACCCGTTAGAATCAAATCATCTACATAAAGTACAATGATAAGAAACTTACCCTCCACCACAATCTGGTACAGGTTCGGATTCGCCTCACTCTTGGAGAATCCAAGTCTGGTAAAATAGCTGTCTATCCGTGTGTACCAAGTACGTGGTGCTTGTTTCAACCCATACAACGCTCTCTTCAGCCTGCACACATGCGACTCGCTGCTGAAGATCTCAAAACCTTCGGGCTGCTCAATGTACACCTCCTCCTCAATGACTTTGTTGAGGAACGCAGTCTTCACATCCATCTGATGAATGTGCCATCCCATCTGCGCCGAGAGAGCAAGAATCGTCTGTATGGAAGAATACCTTTCGACAGGTGCAAAGGTCTCCTCATAATCGATCCCTTCTATCTGTGAAAAGCCTCGGCAACAAATCTTGCCTTGTACTTCTCCACACTCCCGTCAGCTGCCTGCTTAACTTTGTAGATCCATCTCGAACCCACCACTGATTTCCCTTCCGGTCTAGGAATAATCTCCCATGCACTGTTTCTGACAATAGAATCATACTCTTCCACCATGGCGTCTACCCATGTGGGATCCTCCACAACTTCCTCAAAAGAGGATGGCTCAGTCACAACACATTTGCTCATAAGAGCCATGTATCCAGTGTATCGATCAAGTGACTGTCTCTACCTGTGTTGGGCTGTAGGTGGTCCTAAAACTTTCTCTGCATCTTGAGCCAGTCGCTCAGCTTTTTTCAAGCGCTTTCACCCTCTGATGGTTGGCACTGCATGAGTGGTCTCTTCCACTCCATGAACCTTGTCCTGTGGCTGATCCACATCCTGAAGCTCATCTTTAGGAACTAATAGCTCCTCATCTGCATGCAAGTGTGGCTCCCTCTCAACGAACACTTCATGGCTTTCTCCTCCTAAAATTTTATATCCCGTTGCACAACAGTCTTACCACTGTCTGGAAAATACACACGATAGTTGTGGGGCGTATCAGTGTACCGCACAAATATCCCAACCTCTATGGTCCGCTCCAACTTCTTCCTGGCATCCTTCGTCACATGCATGTAAACGTTAGCACCAAAAATCCTCAAATGAGAAAGATCAGGCTTCTTACAGAATAAGCTTCCTCGGGTGTACTCATGCCAAGTGTCTTGTGAGGACAACGGTTCTGCACATATACTGCTGTATTGCATGCTTCCGCCCACAAGTGAAGGGGTAGGCCCTGATCATACAACATCGCCTGTGCAGCACCCACGATCGTTCTGTTCTTCCGTTCAACAACCCCGTTCTGCTGTGGGTTATGGGGAGCTATGAGCTCTCTTCGAATCCTTTCTGCCTTGCAGAAATCCTTGAACTCGCCAGAGATGTATTCACCACCATTATCGCTCCTAAGAGCCTTCACCTTCTTCCCCGACTCCTTCTCGACCAGTGCTTTGAACTCACAGAACTTTGAGTATGTCTCGCTCTTCTTCTGCATGAAGAAGATCCAGCACTTATGAGAGAAATCATCAACAAAAATCACATAATACCTGTGTTTTGCTGTCGAAGCTACAGAGAAAGGTCTACACACGTCTGTGTGAATTCTCTCAAGGGTCGTCGTGGCATGACTATCCTTCTCGTGAAAGGTGGCTTTCAAAAACTTTCCCAAAGTACACCCCTTGCACTGATCTGATTGCGCAAGAGTGCCTTTAGGAAGCCCTGTAGTGATCTGCTGCAGTATCTTCAAGGCTCCATGGTGAAGGTGACCCAATCTCCTGTGCCACAGCTCGCCACCATCCCGACTCACCAATCCTTTTGCCTTGCATGCCATTGCTGCGCAACCATCTACATGCAACTAATAAAGGTTCCTCACTCGAACCCCTATCTTCCGGGTTTCTCCAGTTGTCTTACTGCGCAAGAAAGCCTTTCCTTCGCTGAAAACAACATCATATCCCTTGTCTTCTAACATCGCCAGAGAGATAAGATTCTTCTTCAATCCTGGAACATGCATCACTTCCTTCAATACGAAGGGTTTACCAGACTCCCTCTCAAAGGAAATGGTACCGATACCGGTCGCACTGTATCTACCATCATCGCCCATCTCGATGTGCACTCCAAGATCTTTGTTCTCCAGATCAGAAAACAAATATCGATCTCCTGTCCTATGAAAAGACGCACCACTGTCCAAGAACCACACCAATCCCATCACACTTGAAACCAAGCATGCGATCAATGAAAAATAGCGCTCAAACTGTGAGGCTAGAGCCTCTCCTCCTGCAGATCCAGCAGCTTGCTTGTTCTTCTTCTTCTGCGGACAATTAGTGGCATAGTGTCTGTTCTGGTGACAGTGAAAACACTTCACCTTGGACATATCCTGCTTCTTGCCTTTCGCACCAGACTAAGAAGCTTTCTTGCTCTTCCGCTTCTTTGCTTTGGCAGCTAAAGCACAATTTTCTTCATTAGTTCCCTTTGATGAAGATCCGTCCCTGGTACTCCGCCTGATCTCCTCCTGCACAAGATCTGACCAAAGTCTCTCCCATCCTGGCAGTTTCTCCTGACCATTGATAGAGTCTTGATAGGGATGCCAACTCTTCAGAAGACCAAGTAGAGCCAAGCTCACCGAGTCCTCATCATCAACAGTTACCCCCACACTTCCCAGCTCATCTCTGCACTGAGTGAACTTCGTGAGATACTTGGGCATATTGTCACCCTTCTCACATTTGATGTTTTTGAGTTTATCCTTGAGCGCTAGCTTCCTCTGATCGCTCTTTCTTTGGAATAGATCTGTCAAAGCTTTCCACATCAAGTATGGAGAATCCTTGCCATGCAGGTTAGACACAATGTGATCCTTCATGCCCTCTAACAGAATCCTTCGACACTTTGCTATCTTCTTTTGCCAAGCCTCAGCTGCGGCAGCATCAGTAGGCTTTGGGACCTCAGCCTCTATGAACTCCTTCAACCCATTATCATCTAACATTGCCTCCATCCTATCCTTCCATGCAATATAGTTCGAGCTACCTTCAAGAGCATACTCCAATCGCAATCCGTTGAAAGATATTGCAACGTTGACACTAAGAAAACACTGCTGCAAATTCGAATTCCACCAGCTCCAAACTCAACCGCCTCCGATATAAGATTCATGAGAACAAAGTATTTCTCGTATAGAGATTGACTGTATGGGCTTTTACCGGATATCTCACCTTCCAAGGGAAGGATGAATCCAGAGGCTACCTGGATCGATTACAGACTCTGCCTAAAGAAATAGAATGTAAACACTTCCTGAATAGTAGATCTGATGATCAACAACTCCGATACCATGTAGAAATTTTGAATAATAAACACATATTCAACAGAGATTATCCCGATTATACACTATTGCGGAATACATGCATAATACATAACCTCCTCTATGTTGATCAACAATTTAGCGGCATCAAAAATAATGAAACATCAATCGCATGCACACATTAACATAATATGTAAACTGGGGAAAGCTTACAGCTTAAAACCCCACACTATCTGTATATTAATGATTGAGAACATGTAACATTACATAGTAAAATACTCCTCTCAAGCATCCAACACTATCTCCACCTGTTACACACAAACTAGGTCATACCTGAACAAGTCACAGGTTCAAATCTTCTCCATTGCTTTGCCTGCCTCTATTGCACAATACCTGCTGAGAATCACTCACACTGGAAATCACGTGAGCACAGGCTATTCTACTAGGAAAATACTACGCAATACTCATTGGCATACTCAATACATTGCTTGTGCAAGACCTCATGCACAACTATAGTCACAACTGATAGCAATCTCAACCTCTAACACCTGTCTCCACTGAACTGTACATGCACTGAGTTAACTGATGTATTCTTCAGTTGCATTATGAGTTAATAATTATTTTAACAACTCATCATTAGTCTATTTGCAGTTAGACTAATTACAACTAGTTTAACCAAGTCAAACTGAACACAACTCCATCAACTCCACCAAACTCAACTGCTTGAGTTCTAACTGAAGATCTGCATGCAACAACTCAACTGACCCACAAAGAAAGTGTATTTCCTCCTGACAGCTACATGTGCCACATCTATAGCTCAAACTAAAGTGCTCCAAGAGGATAAGATAAAGTTTATAGTCTAAATATTATTATGAGACAATAATATTTGACTTTTCTATTTTTAGCATGGCGTCTAAAAATAGACTTTGATCACTCCTACTGTGAACCAGAAATAGAAGTCCATCTATTTTTCCCAACATGACCAATCATCCATAAACAACATTTTTCAGCTCATAGACCATAATTCATATGTCTAAAAATAGTCACAGTCTAAAAATAGACATAGTCTAAAAATAGACATAGTCTAAAAATAGACTTTGCGCCATAATTTGCCTGCGGGCCCACTTAGTGAAGGTGACTCCTTTCCACTAAGCTCCATCATCTTGTTTCATTCTCAACAAGAGAAAGGAAAGGTTAAGAAGGAGCCCCTTATTACTAAATTGTCATCCAAACCATCGTCTTCCATAAGAAGAAGTGAAAGGCTCAATACAAAGTTGCATGAACAACCTCGACAATCCCTAGAATTTGTTGATTTAGATAAAGAAGAAATGGAACCTACATTTCCATCATCACCAATACCATCACCTACATTTCCATCATCACTGATGCTATCACCCACAGTTTCCAGTCTAGTTAGAAGAACCCCCGACATTGATCTTGTACAACAGGAATTTATGACTATATAGAGTCTTTGGAAAGAAAAGCTACAGGTAAAAACGTTGCATCATCCTCAAATCAAGAGGAAAATGAAGCAGTCCTTTTTAATATCTCAGAAGGACATCAAGTTGAAGAAACCCTCAAAGAATAAATTTATGAATTAGAAACACTGAATAGACATCTAAAGCAGGAGAATGAAGCAATAAAAGCACAAAATGAAATCCACAGAACTCAGAATGACAACATCCTGCTACACCTTGGTATGTGGTATAAGAAAAACAAGAAATTGACAACTTAGAACAAATTTCTTAAGAGGAATATTATGGGTCCACAACACAGAATTCTGATGAAAAATTCGAGGATGACAATCACTGTAAAGAAATCAAGGAGGAGTAACTTGGATTTCCTTGCTCAGGTATCTGAGGAGGTTCACTGACAAGAAGGACTCACAAATTTTGAAATTTTGCATGAGGACATGCAATGTCTTCCGTGTGGGGGAATGTTGAACCCTAGAATTGCTTCTTTTTTACAACCCTTTTTCACTCTAATCCTTCCTTTTTGACCTGAATAACTACAATTGGGATATCAAATTACAATGTTGAAATAATAGCAGGTACATAATCATCTTATATTTCATAAATGTCATTTTTATTTATTATTTAACTTAATATCTACTTGAGCTACCGAATTACAATGATTTTGTAGTTGATGAATGTTTCTGCAGCTAAGTCCAAGGTTCAATAGGTTGTGGAGCCTCAACCAAGAAACGGGCACATGGGTAGTTGACAATTAACTACGACAATGATTTGTTCCTATTTGCAGAAGCTGGATCGATGAAGAAGGCACTCTATCAGTTTGGTCAAAGGATAAGTCAACTATCGTGAAAGGTGAATCAAGTGAGCGAGATGTAGATTTTCCACCTCATGATTTGCTCGAAAATCATGAGAAAGATTACGATATCTTATCTTTTCAGTTAATTATAGCCAATGCCAATTAGCATAGGCGTAAAGTTCTTAAAACATTTATTGCGTAAGGGTTTTATAAATATGCCTATCGACGTGGCTAAAATAGAATTGAATTTTATTTGCAAGCACTTTGTTTTGTTATATAAAAACTCTATTTCGATTCCATTTTGTTTTGCGATTTTGATGTGTGGATAATTAAGTTGTGAAAGCTTGATAGTGCTACCTGTTTCTCGTAGGAGGACCCCCTTGAGATAGTAAGGTATTCATTTATTAACAATTAGTATTTCAATTTATATTTCCGACAGATTTCTGTCAATTCATTTGAGTAATTGAGTTTTGATTCTTAGATATAAGTTTGAGATTGTTTCTACTAATCATTTTATTGTTTAGGTGAAAGAGATTTCAAATGCATATGGATAAAGTACAATCTAACATAGTAGTAGGAGTATAAGGTTTTTAGAACTAATTCTTCTTTAAGTTAGAACATATTTGTTTGTAAGTGTGATTTTATTACAGAGAGTGAGTTGATTTGAGTGAAAGTGTGATTTACATATAAGCAAGTGTGGTTTTCTGATGTTCATTCAAGCAAGTGTGATTCATATTTAAGCAAGTGTGGTTTTGAGAGTAATTTACGTTTAAGCAGTTATGGTTTTCAAGAGTGGTTTTTCATTTTTAAGCAATTTTAATTTTAAGAGCAAGAGTGATTTTATTTTAAAGCAAGTGTGAGTGTGATCATTATTCAAGAAAGGAAGTAGAATTGATTTCATTTTGTATAGGTTACATAGCTATAGGAAAACATGTGCATTTCTATAACTTAGATTAACTTAGGAATTGAATGAGTGACAAAGTTTCTTAGCACATACAATGCACATACACTTCATCAATTTACTAGCCCTAGTTGATAATTCATGTAAGTAATTTAACATCAATTAAATTACCAAACAACAACTATGCGTTAGGATGTATCAATTGTGCCTGAGGATGCAACAACTGAATCTTAGGGGGTCACAACTTAAAAAATGGTTAATAAATAAGTGTTGAAATAAGAAAACACTGCAACAATTTTAATTTGTGTGTGTGTGTGTGTATATATATGTTAAACTATCCTACCCTACTTTACTTGAAGAAAGGAAGATGTCCTTAATGTAGGAGTACTTCAAGTGCAACTAGGTGCATAACATATGTACAAATGCATTCATACTTAGATTTGAAATATAAACTTTAATGTATACCATAACATGATAAACTAGTTGCTTTAACTGATATGGTTCCAAGAGTTGTTGAATGATAGAGGAATGTTGTATACCGTCAATTTTTCTGAACTAGGCCTCAATGTGATCCACATATTCTTGGTCCTTTGGTTCACTATAAATTGTTGGCGTATCTGCTTTTGGCAGGTTGTGTAGATCTTCCACAACTTATTAATTTCTCTCTTGAAGGCATGAAGGAATTGGTGAGAGGCATGAGCGAAACTCCTCGATCTCAGGCTCCAACATCTACTCTTCATTGATAATTTATTCTCTTTCAAATTGTTAAGGATGATCAAAGAATATTCTTGGGCTTTCTCCTTGATGTTGTTCATGAACTTTCTGGTCTTCCACTTGATGTTTCTCATGAGTCCCTTGTTGTTCTCCCCTTTTTTGAGATGTAAATGTATTTTCGATTGTGACCAAGTTGTTCAAAGTGTTTAGAATAGTCTTTTTTTCCCATTTGGATGGTCACGGTCTCAATAATTTCAATAGTAACAATTGTTACAACATCAACAATTTGAGTAGTAGCAACAACATCAATTGTTACAACAATTTCAAAATTTTCAAGAGTATCAGGAGCATCAACTATCATAGTAGTTTCAACAATAACATCAACATCAACTATTACAACAATTTTAATAGTAACAACAATACCAACTATTACAACAGTTTTAACAATAACAACAACATCAATTGTTACAACAATTTCAACATAACATCAACATCAACATCAATTGTAATAGTCATTTTGAAAGTAACAACAACATCAACTGTAACAACAAATTCAACATGAGTTCCAATTATGTTTTGTTCCTTTAATGATCTATGGATTTGATCTTCTTCCTTGGGTAAATTCTCTCCTTCATGCTTTTGGGTAACAGGGGAAGTTCTTGAATTCACTCCTCTCCCCAATCTCAAATGCGTGTCATTAAATTCAATGGGGTAGTAAGTGGGAAAGGTAGATGGTTTGAATTGTTGTTCAACATTCTTGTTTGGATTTGGGTTAGGTTGCACATGTACTTGGGAATGTAAAGGAGAATTACTTGGTGGTGCATTGGACAAGAGTTATAGATGTTTTTGTTGCACAAGTAGTTGAGTTTGAATGGGAAACTACCCTAGATAGGAGGTTTCAAACCATCCTTGATGCCACAAAAATATCTGACTCAGGGGAGAGGGCCACTGTGGCCATAGGGTATGGTACTGAATGAGGACTAGGAATTTGCCATGGAATAGTAGGATTTTGAATTTTTTGAGGAACCTATTGAGGATTATAAATGTTAGTCCAAGTATTAAAAAATAATGATGGGTTTTGAGCTATACTTGGTGGTTGAGCTTGCCATGGCTTCTCTGTCTCCTCACCTGATTCCTTGAACACTGCTTTTAATCCTGGTAGCAATGGGAAAAGCTTCGTTGAGTGGTACTGATCATAAATGCCACAAACTTCCTCAATATTAAGTGGACACCTTCTAAGTGAGTACTTCTTCCTACAACTAGAGCAAAATATTGGCAATGTTTTTTCAACTTCAACCTACTTTTGTTTTACTTGTAAAACTCCCAATTGTGAAGATAAAGAACTAATGATATCACTTTTAAATATTTCAAACAAAATAACGATTTCTACCCTTGTGACTTCGTCATTGGTTTATTTATGCATCTTAATAGAAGCATATTATTATCATCTCAAAATCCTCATTAAGAGATTCATTGAAGCGCCATTTCTTTATTTCTCAACAAGCTTCTTCAACTAGTTGATATATTATGTCAGCACGTGGACTAATGTATAGGGGAAAAAATATACTTTTTGTTGGAATAAAACCTAATTGTAGGGAATGTAACCTATGTGTCCTGACTCCTTATGAAGTTGAGCCCACTTTAGTTTGTCGAAGCAATGCACAAGTTCTTACCTCTCATCTTACCGCCCTATCAGCTCAAATCCAGGAACACATATAACACACTCGAGAAAAATGCACCTATAAAAAGAAACAATGCCAATTATACTCTTGCAATAACCTCCTCGAAAATGACACCAAATGTTGGGAAAATGAATTGTATTAATAAAATAAGTCAATTCGCTCAAACACAAATGATCAACTAGGGTAAGTCTTCGTATTTCAAGGTTTTCATGCAAAATATATGTAGGCAATAATTGTTAACTGGTATTGGCTAATTCCCAATGCTACGCTTTCTCCTATAAGAAATGGAACACAATCAAATAAAATTTATTAGTCTTCACACTTGCAAGAACAAAATCAATCTCACTGTCAAACCCTCACAAAAAAATAACACTCTGCACACAATGTTGGAATTGAAAATCACTCTTGTCAGAATGAAATATCGCCCATTCATCAAAACCACTCTTGCAAGAAATAGAAACAAAAATTTTGAAATCAACCGTAACAACCCTGGTTAAAAATCCATGTAAATATAAAAATATAATACCACGGTCATTGATCCAGGTGGCTCCAGAGACACACAGGACAAAGAGGGCTTATGGAAGCTCGAAAATCAAAGTGATCAAAATACTTTCGAATTAGAACCAGAGCGTAGATCTCATCGTCTTGATCATAGCGGTGCAAATGGTTTGTCAATCTGAGCTCGTATCAGGTAGAACGAGCTAGTCAAATTTTTGGTTGACTTTTGTTGACTGGGCAAGCTTAATGGAGACACAATTTGGAAGTTTTTCGTTGGAAAGAATCCAGCCAACTCTGGCTAGATTTAGGGTGAATTTGTGGCCTGTTTAATTTGATTCCTTCGGTCAGATTTTGGAATTTTCAAAAAGGCCTTATTACTTTTAAAAAATTAAAAAAAAAATATAGGAGGTGGTGGGCCACCACCCCCACCACCCCACACCTCACCATATATATATAAACCATACTTATTAAATTGAGGAGGATGGTGGGAGTTGAACCCACGGCTGGCGGGAGGGCCGGTCCTGCTCACGCGGCAGCCCCACAACACAACAAACCTTAAATACAAAAACCAACATGTCATCAAACCATTTAATGTGCCAACAAATCCACACCATTTTTAATGACGGTTATGGCTATGATTATAACCATATGCCCAATAATAAAATCAAAAGGGATTTTTTTGCATGTTAATTTGGAAGGAGCGAGATTTGATCCCCCGACCCCTCCTCAACAAACTACTTTATTTATCATTACACCAAACGAAGTTGGTTAATAACTCCACCAATTTTTTTTTATATATACCTGTCCTTTTGTGAGTGTAGCAAGGGCAGGCATGGACGACAAGGAGCGAGCACAGAAATCAAGGCGAATTTTTTAATTAATTTATTTGCGGGTGGAAGCATGATTGAGTGAAACTTCCAGGAGGGTGAAATTTTTGCAGTGTCCAAATTGGACAAAGTTTATGCCGATCTTACACCTCTCAGTGACACGAACTCGATGGCATAGTCAGTTTCCTGATTTGAGCAACAGATTTGCAGAGGACCCGGAGGAGGGAATATTTAAGGAATCTAAAATATTCTTTGAGCCCCAGATTTTCATTTTCTTCGAATTCAGAAATTTGACAATTGATTTTGCACTATTTGATGCCACAAATCTGATGGTGTTTTCAGATTTCCCATTTGCTCATCTATTTCTCGGACACTTTTCTAAGTGGAGTGCAGGTGTCAGCATTCATGTACAAGCAATCATTTCATGAGATTCGATGCCGCGAGATTTGATGTGCGACCAACTTCAACAGCTTGACATCTTCTTCTTCAGATGGCCCCTAGATGTGAGGTATATGTAGTTTATTCATGTACTTCTTTTGCTATGCATCGTGTTGCACAGATCCTCGTTGATGTTTGATTAGGGATCTTGTTTCTTACTTGTTTTCATGATTCCTGCTTGATGTGATGCAGAATCATTTGTGATATGTACTTGTTGTCATGATTCGTCATGTTTTATTTGAGATCCCTTTGTCGTTATGTTGATGGGATACTCATGTGTCACCATGTATGTTTGCATTGAGATCCCTTTTATGCCATGTCGGCGGGATGCTAATTATCATCATGCATGAGTTTATGTCATACTGATCAGAGTGATTTTGACTGAGAGTTCCTGTAGCGGAACATCTCTTGGAGCCACTCCTGCATGAGGGCAATTTCCTTGTATGATAGCGACATCACCTCTTATGCACATCATCACTATTGACATCACTTAATGCAACGACCTACACCATCTTGACACGGGGCTTGGAGATGTAGTCCCTCTTGGAAAAACTCTGTTATCAATGGCTTATATTTTCATGTGTTGATTCTTGTCATGTTCCTCTTCTTTACAACATGCAGATGTATTCATTTATGTTCTTTTAAAAATGCAATTTAACACATCATGAAAGTAAAAGGTCTTGGAAGGGTCCTTTGCCACACCTGGACCTGGATCAAGTGGTATCAGAGCAGTCTTTGTGTTGATGTGAATTGCAAGCGTGAACAATGGAACATGCAGCGACAGAGGATGAAAAAGAGATGTGTGAGACCATGCTCAAAATTTCCAAAAGGGTGGAAATCATGTATGAAATTCTACAAAAAGAGATAGAGGAAAAGGAGCGATTGCAGCTTCAGTTGCAAGCCACGGAAGAGGCCTTGGAAGAACTGAAGCACAACAACCAAAATCTTCAAACAGAGAATGACGAATTAAAGATGCTTATACATGAAGAGAAAGAGGAAAATAATAGTTTGCTACAATAGCTGCAAGCTAAGGACGAGGCCTTGGAAAAGCTGCGGCGTGACCCATGTGAGGTAAAAAGTAATTCTCTGAATTCATGTATGTGTCCTGATGATAATTTCGCTATTTTTGAAAATCACACCACAGTAATTAGCTCCAAACTTTTGAGGAGAATGGGGTATGAAGGAAAAGGCTTGGGCGTTAATGGCCAAGGCATTGTCAACCCCATCAAAGTAGAATAATTACCTCGTCAGGTAGGACTTGGGTATGTCAGAAAGGAAGTCGGGAAATGCGCTAAGACAACTAGCGAACCACCAACAACAAATGATGAGAAGCCCTCCTAAGTTCTTTCCAAATAAACAGAGGAGGTAAAAGATGTTGATTTCCTTTCGGTTTCATGTTCATATAGTATGATTTTTGTTGGAGATGTGAAGATCCCAATTACAGGGACAAACATGAGGCTCCTTACCAGGACGAGGCACAAGGAGGAAAAAGAACTCGGTGTTAATAACCAAGGCATAAATCAACCTTTGGAGGTTGTAAATAAACATCGATTTGCAGGCTTGGGATACACCGAAGGAGAATGCTCGAAGGTGTTAGAATATTTCGAGACATCGTCAAAATCTTTGAGGAAAGAGAATGATGGGAACACATCCCCATCATCCCATGGTAGTGCCCATTTCAGGGAAAGAGCTGAGGCAAGCTCTCATCGCCATACTTACACCAGCGATGGAAAGGAAAGGTATAACCACTCTTGACATTCGAATGCTCATTTCGATTATAATCCTGTTGTTAATGATGAACGTAAAACATGGCATCAAAAAACATGTACCTTTTGTGGATTACATAACCATACATTTTCTAAGTGTTGGAAAAGAATGGCAACACACCAAAGGAGGAGGCATGAAAGACCCTCTCAACAGCAGGTAAAGAAACATGTTAAGCAGATCTAGAGGAAGAAGATGTATTGCAGTCATTACGATAGAAGTGGCCATCAAAGAGCCATTTGTTGGAGGCTCCATCCAGAGCAGCAACTTAAAGACAAAGTGTCGGTGCATGAACCAGATGAAATGGTTGTTCGATAAGCAAAACCACCACAGGGGGATGACCCATTCACAATGATAAGTGAAAAATGGTTTCTAGATATGTTAGCGTGTCATGTTCGTGATTTTATAAATCATTTGTTGCATTTTAAAATGTAAAAGTGATGATGTGTTTTCCATCACTTGTTAAGCAACAATGATGTCTGGTCTTACTTTGTGTTGCATTTTAAATTGTGAAAGTGATGTTTGTGTTTCCATCACTTGTCGAAGAAAAAATAGTGTTTGGCCTTATCTTTGTAAATCATGTGTTGCAGCGATGTGTTTTTCCATTACTTGTTGAAGCAATAATGATATGTTGGCCTTGTTTTCGTCGCTGGGGTATTGTTTCCATCTTGATGTAAACTTGACCACCGAGTATGTGATATAAACTCGTGGCAAGTACGAGATGCTTGGGTCTTTAGTTGGTCATGAAAGTCAAGCATGTAATTTGAAAAAAACAATGTACTACAGGGTAAGTGGTTGCAGGTGTCGTCTCATCGTTTAAGGCTCCGAAGAACAAAGGTGAAGGAGATGGAAGCGAGATCTTTTAGGACGCTTGTGATGTAGACAAGGTACAAAGAAGTTGTAGATTATTTTTCATCCTTTTGGAGGACCAAAAGCTCCTCAGTGGGGAGGATTGATCCAAGTGGCTCTAGAGACACACATAGGACAAAGAGGGCTTATGGAAGTGTGAAAATCAAAGTGATCGGAATGCTTTAGAACTAGGACTAGAGTGTAGATCTCATCGTCCTGATCGCAGCGGTAGAAACAGTTTGTCAATATGAGCTCGTATGAGGGAGAACGAGCCAGTCAAAGTTTTGGTTGACTTTTGCTCACTGGGCAGGGTTAATGGAGACATAATTTGGAAGTTTTCCGGTGGATGGAATCTGGCCAACTCCAGCCAGATTCCGGGTGAATTTGTGGCATGTTTAATTTGACTCCTTCAGTCAAATTTTGGAATTTCCGAAAAGGCCTTATTACTATTAAAAAATTAAAAAAATATATGTAGGAGGTGGTGGGCCACCACCCCCACCACCCCACACCTCACCATATATATATAAACAATACGTATTAAAGTGAGGAGGCTGGTGGAAGTTGAACCCACGGCCAGCGGGAGGGCTGGACCTACCCACGTGGCGGCCCCACGGCACAAAAAACCTTAAATACAAAAACCAACACGCCATCCAACCATTTAATGCGCCAACAACTCCGCGCCATTTTTATTGACAGTTGTGGCTACGGTTATAGCCATATGCCCAATAATAAAATCAAAAGGGATTTTTTTGCATGTTAATTTGGGAGGGGCGGGTTTTGATCCCCCGACCCCTCCTCAACAAATTACTTTATTTACCATTACACCAAACAAAGTTTGGTTGATAACTTTAACCAAAAAGTTTTATATATACTCGTCCTTTTGTCAGTGCACCAGGGGAAGGTATGGAGCAGCAGGAGCGGGCACAGAAATCAAGGTGAATTTTTTAATTAATTTATTTGCAGGTGGAACCATGATTGAGCGAAATTTCCAGGAGGGTGAAATTTTTGCAGTGTCCAAATTGGACAAATTTTATGTTGATCTTACACATCTCAGTGACACGAATCCGATGGCATAGTTAGTTTCTTGATCTGAGTACTAGATTTGCAGAGGACCTAGAGGAGGCAATCTTTAAGGAATCTAGGGGGAATCTAAAAGATTCCTTGAGCCCCATATTTTCATTTTCTTAGAATTCAAAGATTTGACAGTCAATTATGCACTATTCGACGCCACAAATATGATGGTGTGTTTCGATTTCCCATTTTCTCACTCTATTTCTTGGCCACTTTTCTAAGTGGAGTGTAGGTGTTAGCATTCATGTACGAGCAGTCATTCCATGAGATTCAACATCGTGAGATTCGATGTGTGACCAACTTCAACAACTTGGCATCCTCTTCTTCAGATGGCCCCTGGATGTGAGGTATATGCAGTTTATTCATGTACTTCTTTTGCTACGCATCGTGCTGCACAAATCCTCGTTGATGTTTGATGAGGGATCTTGTTTCTCACTTGTTTTCATGATTCTTGCTTGATGTGATGCAGAATCATTTGTGATGTTTACTTGTTGTCATGATTCGTCATGTTTTATTTGGGATCTCTTTGTCATTATGTTGATGGGATACTCATGTGTCACCATGTATGTTTGCATTGAGATCCCTCTTATGCCATGTCAGTGGGATGCTTATTATCATCATGCATGAGTTTATGTCATATTGATAGGAGCCCTTTTGATTGAGAGTTCTTGTAGTGGAACATCTCTTGGAGCCACTCCTGTGTGAGGGCAATTTCCTCTTATGATAGCGACATCACCTCTTATGTACATCATCACTATTGATAACACTTAATGTAGCGGCCTACACCATCTTGACACTGGGGCCCAGAGATGTAGTCCTTCTTGGACGAACTCCGTTATCAATGGCTTATGTTTTCATGTGCTGATTCTTGTCATGTTACTCTTCTTTACAACATGTGGATGTATTCATTTATGTTCTTTTAAAAATGCAATTTAACGCATCACAAAAGTAAAAGTTCTTGGAAGGGTCCTTTGTCACACTCGGACTTGGATCAATCATGGGACACGTATTCCAAGCTGAATGGTGGGAAAAACATCCTAGTGGGTGTTTTGGTGTTCATTTAGGTTATTATGGCTAAAGGAAATTTGCAAAGTCAATGGCAGAGGTTTTGGAAAGGCAAGATGACACTTTTGGGACATTTGTTTACGAAAAATAATGGAAATTAGGAGAAAAGGAAGGTGAAAGGTCACAGGATGCATGTGAGGAGGAAAATAATAAAATAGATGCCTCATTGATAAAAAGGCTTATGAGGATTAGTTCATGGACTTTTGTTAGTTTAGTTTTGGAGCTCTGTCATTGTTCTCTCTCTCTCTCTCTCACTCTTGGACACTTAGAGTTTTCTTGTAGCACTTTGGCATTGGATCAAGAAAGGAAAAGGAGGCAAGTGGAAGGAAGGAGCAAGCAAGGAAGAACAGGATCAAGCAGCCACAACAAGATTCTTTGTAGGTATCAATTTGCATGTATTTTTTCCTTGCTAGATTTGACATGCATGGTATTGCATGTGGCTCTTTGCTGTTATGGCATGGGTTTTGCCAGGTGTGACAGTGTTTTTAGCTTAGCCTTTTTATTTCAGGATAGCCATGGTGTGATGGGATTCTCATGTTTTGGTTGAGTTGGATTACTGGATGGATTCGAAGCTGAGTGAGGTGGATCTATAAATAAAATAACACATGTCCCAGTAACTGCCTTCGTGGGCCTATGAATCCTCAACCAGTGAATGGAGGGATATACGGTAAAGCCTAGAGGTGGGTGCTCTGCATTAGGCCTACTAATCCCATGATGATATATGCGGTAAAGTCTGGAGAGTGGGTCTTGGTTTAAGGCCTAGTGATTCAGTGTGGATTGCGGTAAAGCCTGAGAGACTAGGAGACAAGAAAATTCCTCACGGTGTACGTGGAGAAATCTGGTGGCATCCATGCTTGTTTTGGCCAAGTGATCCGGTGGAGATCATGTTAAAACCTGTTATTAGATGTTTATTGTGTTGGCCTAGTGATCCGATGTGGATTGTGGTAAAGCCAGGTTTCTATTGGTGAGGGTGAGGTGGTTTAGCCTCGGGATGCCCTGGTTGGTTATTTTGGTTTGAGTCCCACATTCATGCTTGGAATATGGCACGAGGTTGATTGGCTGAAGAGATATTTGGCTCAACCAATCTATGGTCGGGTGGAACGTGGTAGTTCCATACCGAGTTAGATTTTGCATTCTTTAATAAGAGGTTCTTCCTTGGTACATTATGTGTAAATGTACTGGTTTATATGTGGATTCTGTGGCTGATGTATCCTCTATATTTTTGTTGTTATTATGCTGGTTATAAGCATGTATTATGACAATGATGATGTATGAATCTCCTCATGTTTTGATTTGTAAATAAATAAACAATGTATCCATGACCTAATAGATGATAATGCAACTAATGATATACGGGAACAATGCTTCTTAACAATTCTTAGATAAGTATGAGACCCCTATGCTCAGATCTGTTGTTTAAACCTGTAGATTACATATTTGTGACATGTTTGACAAAATTCCTGTCATGGCTAGTAGGGGTCTAGTTAAGTCCTTATTCAAGGAATTGCGTTTGTATCATTATTCAGTGGTTATCTTTCAGTTCTAAAAGTGTCATTGAGTTCTGGGTAGTGACCTAGGCTCTGGGTCTGAAAAGTAGCACAAATCCCAGAGACGCAAGCATAAGTCTGAGGAGAAAAGTCCATGGACGTATAGATACCCATGTTGTGGGAGCGTCTAGAGCCTCCTAGACGCTTGCATGCCCATATCAAGGGACCGTGCGGGGGTTTAATGGTCTAAAACTTTAGTTGGTCTCAGGGGATGGTTACTTGAGTGGTTGGGTTGGCTTCAGCAGTGTGGAAGGTTTGCGTGGTGTGTTTCCATCGATTTTGCTTCCTTAAGGTCACCTAGGAGGTTGAATCACATTATAGTGGCCTCTCGTCACATATTTACCTTGGTTGGCCAGTTACTTGGGTAGATGTGGGAGGAATGTGTTACCGAGTGGTATCAAAGCATGGTTCACCCCTCACACTGGATGGGTAGTGTGTTGGTTATGCATTCATGTCGGTTTCATATGTGTTCCTTATGCTTTTAGTCCATGTGCTTGTTGCATTTGCATGGTGTTCATCATGGTTGTAGTGATGTCACCATGTGAAGGTTGATGGTGTTGTTGTGGAATGTGTCATCATGAGTGTATGGTTGTATATGCATTTTTTATGCATGTTAGTGTCTATATGTTGTTATGCATGTATTGTCATGGTTATGGTTTTGCATGTATAGTAGGTTAGAGATACATTGTGATGGTCATTGTTGTGGTCTTGTGTCATCATGATGCTATTGGTTGTTATGATGCTAATGTGTTGGCTGAGATAGAGCAGGAGATGCAAACCATCAAAGTGAAGTTGCAGCATTGGACCTCGAGGCAAGAGTTGGCATGCAGGTATGTAGGTTAAGGGTTGTTATATGTATTATGGTTATGTGTATGCCTTTCATTCTATTGATGCTAAGGTTACATACATGATAAATTTTAGTTGATTAGTGTAGTTATATGCACATGTGTCAAATAGTCATGAATGATAGTAACCTGTGGTTGTATGCATTGTTGTTGTTGTTATTTTATGTTAGATAACTTGATGATTATGTTATATGATGTTGATGAGTATGTTATAGGTTAACTTGTTGTTGTTTTATGTTAGTTAACTTGATGATTAGGTTATATGTTGTTGATGAGTATTTTAAATGTTAACTTGTTGTTGTTTTATGTTAGTAAACTTGATGATTAGGGTTATTGCAACTAAGATCTTGATGTTATATGTGTCGTAATAATTTGGATTGGTTTATGCAAATGGTTAGGGTTATGACATTCAGGTATGAGTTAATATGTTGTGATATTATGTCATACTAATCTAGACTGACTGCGTAGATGTGATTATTATGTATGAATGATAATTGTTTATGAGTTTATGAAGTGAACATGTTAGCTAGTGACTATTATAGATATCATGACCTTATTTATGTTTGAGTTGATATTTTGTGAAGTTATATCATGCTAATCTAGATTTATTGTGTAGACAAGATAACCTCCCCTGAGATACATTAAGGTATGAGTTTTATTATGTCGTCTATTTGGTGTTTGAAAGTTTGACTATGTCGTTTATTTGGTGTTTGAGTGTTTGGTGTCTACTATGTCGTCTATTCATTGTCTGAATATTTGATTACTCGAATGATATTAGTATGTGTTTATAAGATTTCTTGCCCAAATGATCTTGTTTTAAGATGGTTGTACTAATATATATGTGTTGAGACAACTGATATGTACTTGAGTGTAACATTATGTATTATGAATGATGAATGTGAGTTGACTATGGATTATGATATAGTTGTTAGACTTGGTAAAGGTCGATTTCAAATTAATAGACATGATGTCTTGATTTTTGGAACATGAGACTAACATGTGTGAAAAGTTGCAGGGCAACATGCTTGGTATTAGCATGACAAGGTAATAGTTGAATCGTCTTTATAACTAACAGTTGGGTGATGTGATATTGCATAGTAAGACTCAATTGCAACAAGGAAAAGGTAAAAGAAAGGAATTGGGTGAAAATTAATTTTGCTATGTTTGAGAACCACAATTCCAAATGAATGAGTGCTTTGCATACATGAAGTATTCTTAACCTCGAATTTCTCTGACATTATGAGGATATGTGTTATATTATTAAATATGTATATGCCATGTATAACAATTGGTTCTAATTATGGCTAGATTCGTCAAAGGATTAGAGTCCCTTGAGAGATGGCACGGATGTGTCCAGTTGCAAGCAACATGCTTGGCGCAACAAAGGGATTGCTGGGGTATTGTTTCCATCTTGAGGTAAACTTGACCACCGAGTATGTGATATAAACTCGTGGCAAGTACGGGATGCTTGGGTCTTTAGTTGGTCATGAAAGTCAAGCATGTAATTTGCAAAACAATGTACTACAGGGTAAGTGGTTGCAGGTGTCGTCTCATCGTTTAAGGCTCCGAAGAACAAAGGTGAAGGAGATGGAAGCGAGACCTTTCAGGACGCTTGTGATGTAGACAAGGTACAAAGAAGTTGCAGATTATTTTTCATCCTTTTGGAGGACCAAAAGCTCCTTAGTGGGGAGGATTGATCCAGGTGGCTCTAGAGACACACATAGGACAAAGAGGGCTTATGGAAGTGTGAAAATCAAAGTGATCAAAATGCTTTAGAACTAGGACCAGAGTGTAGATCTCATCGTCCTGATCGCAACGGTATGAACGGTTCGTCAACCTGAGCTCGTATGAGGGAGAATGATCCAGTCAAAGTTTTGGTTGAATTTTGCTCACTGGGCAGGTTTAATGGAGACACAATTTGGAAGTTTTCCAGCAGATGGAATCTGGCCAACTCCAGCCAGATTCCGGGTGAATTTGTGGCATGTTTAATTTGACTCCTTCAGTCAAATTTTGGAATTTTCGAAAAGGCCTTATTACTATTAAAAAATTAAAAAAAATATATGTAAGAGGTGGTGGGCCACCACCCCCACCACCCCACACCTCACCATATATATATATATAAACCATACGTATTAAATTGAGGAGGCCGGTGGGAGTTGAACCCACGGCTAGCGGGAGGGCCGGCCCTACCCACGCGGTGGCCCCACGACACAACAAACCTTAAATACAAAAACCAACACGCCATCAAACCATTTAATGTGCCAACAAATCCATGCCATTTTTAATGACGGTTATGGCTACGGTTATAACCATATGCCCAATAATAAATCAAAAGGGATTTTTTGCATGTTAATTTGGGAGGGGCGGGTTTTGATCCCCCGACCCCTCCTCAACAAACTACTTTATTTACCATTATACCAAACAAAGTTTGGTTGATAACTTTGCCCAAAAAGTTTTATATATACCTATCCTTTTGTAAATGCACCAGGGGCAGGTATGGAGCAGCAAGAGTGGGCACAAAAATCAAGGTGAATTTGTTAATTAATTTATTTGCAGGTGGAACCATGATTGAGCGAAATTTCCAGGAGGGTGAAATTTTTGCAGTGTCCAAATTGGACAAATTTTATGTCGATCTTACACCTCTCAATGACACGAACTCGATGGCATAGTTAGTTTCTTGATCTGAGTAGCAGATTTATAGAGGACCTGGAGGAGGCAATCTTTAAGGAATCTAGGGGGAATCTAAAAGATTCCTTGAGCCCCATATTTTCATTTTCTTAGAATTCAAAGATTTGACAGTCAATTATGCACTATTCGATGCCACAAATATGATGGTGTGTTCAGATTTCCCATTTGCTCACTCTATTTCTCGGCCACTTTTCTAAGTGGAGTGCAGGTGTCAGCATTCATGTACGAGCAGTCATTCCATGAGATTCGACACCGCGAGATTCGATGTGTGACCAACTTCAACAGCTTGACATCCTCTTCTTCAGATGGCCCCTGGATGTGAGGTATATGCAGTTTATTCATATACTTCTTCTGCTATGCATCGTGCTGCACAAATCCTCGTTGATGTTTGATGAGGGATCTTGTTTCTTACTTGTTTTCATGATTCCTGCTTGATGTGATGCAGAATCATTTGTGATGTGTACTTGTTGTCATGATTCGTCATGTTTTATTTGGGATCCCTTTGTCATTATGTTGATGGGATACTCATGTGTCACCATGTATGTTTGCATTGAGATCCCTCTTATGCCATGTCAGTGGGATGCTTATTATCATCATGCATGAGTTTATGTCATATTGATAGGAGCCCTTTTGACTGAGAGTTCTTGTAGTGGAACATCTCTTGGAGCCACTCTTGTGTGAGGGAAATTTCCTCGTATGATAGCGACATCACCTATTATGTACATCATCACTATTGATAACACTTAATGTAGCAGCCTACACCATCTTGACACCGGGGCCCAGAGATGTAGTCCTTCTTGGACAAACTCCGTTATCAACGGCTTATGTTTTCATGTGCTGATTCTTGTCATGTTACTCTTCTTTACAACATGTGGATGTATTCATTTATGTTCTTTTAAAAATGAAATTTAACGCATCACAAAAGTAACACGTATTCCAAGATGAATGGTGGGAAAAACATCCTAGTGGGTGTTTTGGTGTTCATTTAGGTTATTATGGCTAAAGGAAATTGGCAAAGTCAATGGCAGAGGTTTTGGAAAGGCAAAATGACACTTTTGGGACATTTATTTGTGAAAATAATGGAAATTAGGAGAAAATGAAGGTGAAAGGTCACATGATGCATGTGAGGAGGAAAATGAAGGAAAATAATAAAATAGATGCCTCATTGATAAAAAGGCTTATGAGGATTAGTTCATGGACTTTTGTTAGTTTAGTTTTGGATCTCTGTCATTATTCTCTCTCTCTCTCTCACTCTTGGACACTTAGAGTTTTCTTGTAGCACTTTGGCATTGGATCAAGAAAGGAAAAGAGGCAAGTGGAAGGAAGGAGCAAGCAAGGAAGAGCAGGATCAAGCAGCCACAACAAGATTCTTTGTATGTATCAATTTGCATGTGTGTTTTCCTTGCTAGATTCTACATGCATGGTATTGCATGTGGTTCTTTGCTGTTATGGCATGGGTTTTGCCAGGTGTGACCGTGTTTTCAGCTTAGCCTTTTCATTTCAAGATAGCCATGGTGTGATGGGATTCTCATGTTTTGGTTGAGTTGGATTACTAGATGGATTCGAAGCTGAGTGAGGTGGAAATCTAAATAAAATAACACATGTCCTAGTAACTGCCTCCGTGGGCCTATGAATCCTCAACCAGTGAATGGAGGGATATTCGGTAAAGCCTAAAGGTGGGTGCTCTGCATTAGGCCTACTAATCCCATGATGATATATGCAGTAAAGTCTGGAGAGTGGGTCTTGGTTTAAGGCCTAGTGATTTGGTGTGGATTGCGGTAAAGCCTGAGAGACTAGGAGACAAGAAAATTCCTCATGGTGTACGTGGAGAAATCTGGTGGCATCCATGCTTGTTTTGGCCAAGTGATCCGGTGGAGATCATGTTAAAACCTGTTATTAGATGTTTATTGTGTTGGCCTAGTGATCCGGTGTGGATTGTGGTAATGCCTTGTTTCTATTGATGAGGGTGCGGTGGTTTAGCCTCGGGATGCCCTGATTGGTTCTTTTGGTTTGAGTCCCACATTCATGCTTGGAATATGGCATGAGGTTGATTGGCTGAAGAGATATTTGGCTCAACCAATCTATGGTCGGGTGGAACATGGTAGTCCCATACCGGGTTAGATTTTGCATTCTTTAATAAGAGGTTCTTTCCTTGGTACATTATGTGTAAATGTACTGGTTTATATGTGGATTCTATGGCTGATGTATCCTCGATATTTCTGTTGTTATTATGCTGGTTATAGGCATGTATTATGACAATGATGATGTATGAATCTCCTCATGTTTTGATTTGTAAATAAATAAACAATGTATCCATGACCTAATAGATGATAATGCAACTAATGATATAAGGGAACAATGCTTCTTAACGATTCTTAGATAAGTATGAGACCCCTCTGCTCAGATTTGTTGTTTAAACCTGTAGATTACATATTTGTGACATGTTTGACAAAATTCCTGTCATGGCTAGTAGGGGTCCAGTTAAGTCCTTATTCAAGGAATTGCATTTGTATCCTTATTCAGTGGTTATCTTTCAGTTTTAAAAGTGTCATTGAGTTCTGGGTAGTGACCTAGGCTCTGGGCCTGAAAAGTGGCACAAATCCCAGAGACGCAGGCATAAGTTGGAGGAGAAAAGTCCATGGACGTATAGATACCCATGTTGTGGGAGCGTCTAGAGCCTCGTAGATGCTTGCATGCCCATATCAAGGGAGCGTATGGGGGTTTAATGGTCTAAAACTTTAGTTGGTCTCAGGGGATGGTTACTTGAGTGGTTGGGTTGGCTTCAGCAGTGTGGAAGGTTTGCGTGGTGTGTTTCCATCGATTTTGCTTCCTTAAGGTCACCTAGGAGGTTGAATCACATTATAGTGGCCTCTCGTCACATATTTACTTTGGTTGGCCAGTTACTTGGGTAGATGTGGGGGGAATGTGTTACCGAGTGGTATCAAGGCATGGTTCACCCCTCACACTGGATGGGTAGTGTGTTGGTCATGAATTCATGTCGGTTGCATATGTGTTCCTTATGCTTTTAGTCCATGTGCTTGTTGCATTTGCATGGTGTTCATCATGGTTGTAGTGATGTCACCATGTGAAGGTTGATGGTGTTGTTGTGGAATGTGTCATCATGAGTGTATGTTTGTATATACATTTTTTATGCATGTTAGTGTCTACATGTTGTTATGCATGTATTGTCATGGTTATGGTTTTGCATGTATAGTAGATTAGAGATACATTGTGATGGTCATTGTTGTGGTCTTGCGTCATCATGATGTTATTGGTTGTTATGATGCTAATGTGTTGGCTGATATAGAGCAGGAGATGCAGACCATCAAAGTGAAGTTGCAGCATTGGACCTCGAGGAAAGAGTTGTCATGCAGGTATGTAGGTTAAGGGTTGTTATATGCATTATGGTTACGTGTATGCCTTTCATTCTATTGATGCTAAGGTTACATACATGATAAATTTTAGTTGATTAGTGTAGTTATATGCACATGTGTCAGATAGTCATGAATGATAGTAACCTGTGGTTGTATGCATTGTTGTTGTTGTTGTTTTATGTTAGATAACTTGATGATTATGTTATATGATGTTGATGAGTATGTTATAGGTTAACTTGTTGTTGTTTTATGTTAGTTAACTTGATGATTAGGTTATATGTTGTTGATGAGTATTTTAAATGTTAACTTGTTGTTGTTTTATGTTAGTAAACTTGATGATTAGGTTATTGCAACTAAGATCTCGATGTTATATGTGTCGTGATAATTTGGATTGGTTTATGCAAATGGTTAGGGTTATGACATTCAGGTATGAGTTAATATGTTGTGATATTATGTCATACTAATCTATACTGACTGCGTAGATGTGATTATTATGTATGAATGGTAATTGTTTATGAGTTTATGATGTGAACATGTTAGCTAGTGACTATTATGGATATCATGACCTTATTTATGTTTGAGTTGATATTTTGTGAAGTTATATCATGCTAATCTAGATTTATTGTGTAGACAAGATAACCTCCCCTGAGATACATTAAGGTATGAGTTTTATTATGTCGTCTATTTGGTGTTTGAAAGTTTGACTATGTCGTTTATTTGGTGTTTGAGTGTTTGGTTTCTACTATGTCGTCTATTCATTGTTTGAATATTTGATTACTCGAATGATATTAGTATGTGTTTATAATATTTCTTGCCCAAATGATCTTGTTTTAAGATGGTTGTACTAATACATATGTGTTGAGACAACTGATATGTACTTGAGTGTAACATTATGTATTATGAATGATGAATGTGAGTTGACTATGGATTATGATATAGTTGTTAGACTTGGTAAAGGTCGATTTCAAATTAATATACATGATGTATTGATTTTTGGAACATGAGACTAACATGTGTGAAAAGTTGCAGGGCAACATGCTTGGTATTAGCATGACAAGGTAATAGCTGAATTGTCTTTATAACTAACAGTTGGGTGATGTGATAGTGCATAGTAAGACTCAATTGCAACAAGGAAAAGGGTAAAAGAAAGGAATTGGGTGAAAATTACTTTTGCTGACGACCAAAATTCCAAATGAATGAGTGCTTTGCATACATGAAGTCTTCTTAACCTCAAATTTTTCTGACATTATGAGGATATGTGTTATATTATTAAATATGTATATGACATGTATAACAAATGGTTCTAATTATGGCTAGATTCCTCAAAGGATTAGAGTCCCTTGAGAGATGGCATGGATGTGTCTAGTTGCAAGCAACATGCTTGGCACAACAAAGGGATTGCATGGCAAAGACACTGCCATGAAATTCTAAAGAAGGTTCAGGTTGAGCTTTCCTTTGGAAGCACTGGGAACCATGGGGATTGAGTCATGGTGTTTGTTGAGAGTTTTGTGATTTCGTTTCATTGTGCTTTGCTTGAGCTTGATTTGCAACTTTGTTTATGTCTACTATATGGCCATGTCACCTTGTTTGCGGTGTCGTATTGTTATTGGTGTTCATGGTGTTCTTCTTGTTTGTTTATTGTGACTGCCTTCTAAGTTTTGAGTCTTGGGAATTTGTTGGGAAAGAGGAAATTTGATGGAACTCTAAGAGAGAGGTGTGGAACCCAACATGTAATGAAAGACTCAAATGAAGCTGGTGCATGTATAAGGGTAGTTAAAGGTAAGAGTATGATAGTCAGCTAAGTTGGTTGGGTCCATTAGTGTAAATGGATGGTGGCAGGACAATCATGAGAAAGCTAACATGAAAGGTGAAGTAAATGGATATGAGACATCAGATGCCTTAGCTATCTTGGGAACAATTGTTCTCAACGTTGTGCATAGATAAAGGTTGTTTTGTTAACCTTGACCTTATGTTATCTGGTAATTATGTTATGATCATGATTATGCTGATGTTTATATATGTATACATGTATGTATGTCGTGTGTGATAGGGTCTTTATGGATCAAGGTTGTTTAATGCTAATGTTTATATATATATATATGTATGTATCCATGTATCTATGTCACTCTCTGATAGGGTTGTCATGGATCATTCTTGTGGAGGAATGATTGCTTATGTAGGTGAATGGCATGACGATGTTCCTTATCTTATGGGGAATCATGTGGGAGAGTAGCCATGACAAATATACGAGGTCAATATCATGTGGATATGGATTGATATTATATGCTTGTATTATTCCTATGTTTATGTTATGGCAGGTAACTCTAAGGGATACATCAACTGAATGAAAGCAGTTAAATATGAGGCATGCTAGGATAAGCATGGATGATAGAGAGACACTAGAAGCAAGGTTTCCTGTTAGAGACAGTGTGGTTTTGGTTGTTCGGTACTACTGTTGTGCATATGTTGTATATGTTGTACATATTGTATTGTGCACATGTTGTATATGCAAGGATATGTACATATGGTGTTGTGTGCATGTGGTGCTATGTACATATAGTGTTGTGTGCATGATTGTACAAGTGCTGTTGTGAGCATGTGGTGTTGTGTACATGTTGTACATATGTTGTTGTGTACATGTCGTGCATATGGCGTTGTGTACATGTAGTGTCGTGTGCATGTTGTGCATGTGGTGTTGTGTACGTATGGAATTGTGTACACATTGTACAAGTGGTACAATGTACATGTGGCGTTGTGTACATGTTGTGTTGGTTGTTTCGTTTACATGTGATGTTGTGTATGCGTTGTGCATGTGGTGTTGTGTCAGGTGGTACTATGTACATGTTGTACATGTGATACTGGTGTACATGTGGTATTATGTGCATGTCGTACATGATGTGTTGCGGGCATGCAATACTATGTATGTGCATTGTGTAGTTGTGGTATCGTGACATGTGTACTTATTGTGTTGTACTCTATGTATGTATATGTATTTTGTTGTGGTGTACACCAAATGTAGGAGTATGCATTGTGTTGTGTTGTACAATAGGTGTAAGTGTATGTCATGTGGTATTTCAAGTGTAGGTGCATGTATTTCATGGTATTGTATGTCGTGTGTGGTTGTATGTGTGATGCACACTATGTGTATGTGCACATGGTTGAGGAGAAGGCACTGGGTGTTTGTTGGGTGTGGCAACCGATTCGGTGTGCGTAAGGAACAAGGACAAAGTTAGAAGCTAAGGATTGATTAAAGGATAAGTATCTATGTTATTTCAATTTTATTACAGATGTGATTTATTATTATGGTCTATGATGATTACATGTGGTCTATGATTATGAGTTATGATGGTTACATTAGAGTTATGATGATTTCATGCGATTCATGATTTTAATTTATGATCACTGCTTCTGGAGCTAACCAGATGTGATATGTTCATTCATGATGATTTGATCAAACAATTAGTTTGACTTGTGACAGGAAGTAAACAGAGTTGCAAGTGTATCTTATTGACAAGCTACCAATGAGGTATGATTTGAAGTTTTTTAAATTTGGTTTGAATCTAATGGAAATTATGTGCTTGGTATAGGAAAGCATGTAATGCCCAATTGGGTGGTTGAAACTGACTACAAGAATTAGTAGCAACAACAAAAGGAATTGGAATAGACAACATTATGTTGGTAAAGCATTCAGGAGCAGGGCCATTGTGGGATGCTGATACCTAATACTGTCCATTGATTACCATGAGCATGCTATGACCGATATGATGGTTTTAGGCCGATATATGCCTTGGTTGTTGACCTTATGATGCGAGGAAGCCTTGCCAAGGGATGGATCACCCATGATAGCGGATGTCAGGGAACTTGGAAGGTGAGTGACTAAACAGAAGGGGGTGACCGGATTTCCCAAGGGATTGTGTAGCAGAGAAGGGAAGGTCAGGTATATATTTGTTTTGGTAATTAGCATTGCCAGATGGAATCAAATGCACATTGGCAGTGTGCCCTGGAACAATGAGATGGTAACTGTTCACTGATAGGACAAGTGGTGCAGGATTATAATGCTAGACATTGGATGCAACTATGACTTTGTAGTGGATTCTGGAATTCCTGGGAAGGAGGTGAATCATGGTATTACTTTCAGGGAAAATGTGTATGCGTGTATATGCGGTTATTATTGTAAATACCATAATGAGTTGTGTTATAAAGATATCATAAATGGTATGTTTGTCATGTTTTAGGAGACGATCATTGTAAATACTACAACGAGCTATGTTATAAAGTTCCATGGACAATATGTTTTGTTTTGAACGCTCTTGCTGGCTATAGGTGTCATTAAACATCGAGGATGGTGTTCCCCCAAGGGGGAGGGTTTTGTAACAACCCTGGATAAAAAATCCATGTAAATATAAAAATATAAGACCACGGTCATGGGACACATATTCGAAGCTGAATGGTGAGGAAAAAATCCTAGTGGGTGTTCATTTTGGTTATTATGGCTAAAGGAAATTGGCAAAAGCAAATGGAAAATGATTTGCAAAGGAAAAATGGCATTTTTGAAACATCTATTTATGAAAATAATGGAAATTAGGAGAAAAGGAAGGTGGAAGGTCACAAGTTGCATGTGAGGAGGAAAATGAAGGAAAATAATGGAAAATGAAGAAAATAGAGTCCTCATTGATAAAAAGGCTTATGAGGACCAGTTCATGGACTTTTTTTAGTTTAGTTTTGGAGCTCTCTCATTATCCTCTCTCTCTCTCTCTCACTCTGAGACACATAGAGTTTTCTTGGAGCACTTTGGAATTGGATCAATAAAGACAAAGGAGGCAAGAGGAAGGAAGGAGCAAACAAGGAAGAGCAGTATCAAGCAACCACATCAAGATTCTTTGCAGGTATATATTTGCATGTGTGTTTTCCTTGATAGATTTGACATGCATGGTATTGCATGTGGTTCTTTGTTGTTATGGCATGGGTTTTTCTAGGTGTGACAAAGTTTTCAGCCTAGCCTTGCCATTTCTAGATAGCCATGGTGTGATGGGGTTCTCATGTTTTGGTTGAGCTGAATTGTTGGATGGATTTGAAGCTGAGTGAGGTGGATCTATGAATAAAAGAACGCATGGCCTAGTAACCCCTAAACCAGATTGTGGGTTGTGGTAAAGATGGATTTTGTGTTACCTCAGTGGGCCTAGGAATCCTCGACCGATGAATGGTGGGATATGTGGTAAAGCCTAGAGGTGGGTGCTCTCCATCAGGCCTAGTAAGGTATGGGATATGTGATAAAGCATGGAGAGTAGGTCTCGGTTTACGGTCTAGTGATCCAATGTGGATTGCGGTAAATCCTAAGAGAATAGGAGACATGAAATTTCCTCACGGTGTAGGTGGAGAAATATGGTGGCATCCATGCTTATTTTGGCCTAGTGATCTAGTGGAGATAATGGTAAAGCTTGTTATTAGATGTTTATTGTGTTGGCCTAGAGATCCGGTGTGGATTGCGGTAAAGTCTGGTTTCTATTGATGAGGATGAGGTGGTTTAGCCTTGGGATGCCCTGGTTGGTTCTTTTGATTTGAGTCCCACATTCATGATTGGAATATGGCACGAGGGTGATTGGCTGAAGAAAGATTTGGATCTACCAATCTATGGTGGAGTGGAACGTGGTAGTCCCATACTGGGTCAGATTTTGCATTCATTAATAAGAGTTTCTTTCCCTGGTACCATATGTGTAAATGTACTGGTTTATATGTGGATTTTATGGCTATTGTATCCTTGATATTTCTGTTTTTATTATGTTAGTTATAAGCATGTATTATGACAGTGATGATGTATGGCTCTCCTCATGTTTTGATTTGTAAATGAATGAACAATGTATCTATGACCTAATAGATGATAATGCAACTAATGATATAAGGGAACAATGCTTCTTAGCGATTCTCAGATAAGTATGAGACCCCTATGCTCAGATATGTTGTTTAAACCTGTAGATTACATATTTGTGACATGTTTGACAAAATGCCTGTCATGGCTAGTAGGGGTCTAGTCAAGTCCTTGTTCAAGTAATTGCATTTGTATCATTATTTGGTTGTTATCTTTCAGTTCTAAAAGTGTCATTGAGTTTTGGGTAGTGACCTGGGATCTAGGCCTAAAAAAGTGGCACAAATATTGGAGACACAGGCACAGGGTTGAGGAGAAAAGTACCTGAATGCATGCATACCTATGTTGTGGGAGAATCCAGAGTCTCCTAGATGCATGCATGCCCATATAAAGGGAGCGTCTAGGGGTTTAATGGTCTAAAACTTCAGTTGGTCTCAGGGGTCGATTACCTGAGTGGTTGGGTTGACTCCTGGGAGTTTTGTTGCTGACATGGAAGTTTTGTGTGGTGTGTTTACATCGATTTTTCTTCCTTAAGGTCACCTAGGAGGTTGAATCCCATTATAGTGGCCTCTCGTCGCACATTTATCTTAGTTGGCTGGCTACTTGGGTAGATGTGGGAGGAAGGTGTTACAGAGTGGTATTAGAGCATGGTTCACCCCTCAGGCTGGATGGTCGGTGTGTTGGTCATTCATTCATGTCAGTTGCATATGTGTTCCTTATGCTTGTGGTCCATGTGCTTGTTGCATTTTCATGGTGTTGATGATGGTTGTAGTGATGTCTCCATGTGAAGGTTGATGGTTTTGATGTGGAATGTGTTGTCACGAGTGTATGTTTGTATATGCATTTGCTATGCATGTCAATGTCTATATGTTGTTATGCATGTATTGTCATGGTTATGGTTTTGCATGTATAGTAGGTCAGATATGCATTATGATGGTCATTTTTGTGGTATTGTGTCATCATGATGCTATTGGTTGTTATGTTGCTAATGTGTTGGCTGAGATAAATCAAGAGATGGAAACTATTAAAGTGAAGTTGCAACATTGGAACTTGAGGCAAGAGCATGTTGTCATATAGGTTTATATGTTGGGCATGCAGGTATGTAGGTTAAGGGTTGTTATATGCATTATGGTTATGTTTATGCCTTTCATTCTATTGATTTTATGGTTACATCCATGATAAATGCTAGTTGATTAGTGTAGTCATATGCATATGTGTCAGATAGTCATGAATGATAGTAACCTATGGTTGTTTGCATTGTTGTTGTTGTTTTACATTAAATAATTTGATGATTATGTTATATGTTGTTGATGTGTATGTTATATGTTAACTTTTTGTTGTTTTATGTTAGTTAACTTCATCATTAGACTATACGTTGTTGATGAGTATGTTCAATGTTAACTTCTTGTTGTTTTATGTTAGTTAACTCGATGATTAGGGTTATTGAGACTAAGATCTTGATGTTACATGTCTTGTAATAATTTGGATTGGTATATGCAAATGGTTAGGGTTATGAAATTCAGGTATGAGTTAATTTTTGTGATATTATGTCATAATAATCTAGACTAACTGTGTAGATGTGATTATGTATGTATGAATGATAATTGTTTATGAGTTTGTGATGTGAACATGTTAGCTAGTGACTACTATAGGTATCATGACCTTATTTATGTTTGAGTGTTTGGTGTCTATTATGTCGTCTACCTGTTGTCTGAATATTTGATTACTTGAATGATATGAGTATGTGTCTATAAGATTTCTTGCCGAAATGATCTTGTTTTAAGATGGTTGTACTAATACATATGTGTTGAGAGAACATATATGTACTTGAGTGTAACATTATGTATTATGAATGATGAATGTGAGTTGACTATGGATTATGACATGGTTGTTAGACTTGGTAAAGGTTGATTTTGAATTAATATACATGATGTCTTGATCTTTGGAACGTGATACTGAAATGTGTGAGTAGATATAGGGCAACATGCTTGGTATTAACATGAAAAGATAATAGTTGAATTGTTTATATAACTAATAGTTGGGTGATGTGATAGTGCATAGTAAGACACAATTGCAACAAGGAAAAGGTAAAAGAAAGGAATTGAGTGAAAATTCCTTTGGCTATGTGTTATCACTTAGAACTAAAATTGATATATGTAACTTTTCATCCTAGCCCGATGACAAGGTCAGTGCTAGTTTATTTTTGTTTTAAGTTTCTTCCCTTAGAATCTGAAGTTTTGAAGAGTTTTTGAGTCAAGTTATTCTCAGCTCCCATTGGTTCCCCTCCATCTACCATTGTTTTATAGCCACCTGTTATCTTATGTCAGCCACCGTGTCTTTTTGTAATTTCGCAGCAAAATCATGATTAGGCAGTTTCGCAGCGCAATCATGATTAGGCAGTTTCGCAGCGCATCATTCAAATTTAAAACTGACCGCGCTGCGAAATCATGGATTCGTACATTTCGCAGCGAATCTTTCCCGAAATGTCAAATCCGTTAGGTGAGTCATAGGCCGTGTCCTCTCATGTCAGCTCATGTACCCCTCTTATCACATTTCACCACTCATTGCCACTATCACCACCACTAGATCTGTTGATACGCATGAATCATCATTTCCAAGAAAGACCACCGTGCATAAAACTTAATGATGGTCGTAAGTCTTGCATGAAATGACAAATCTGCAAGATTACAACTTGAAAGATTTTAAACGACAAATTTTAAGATTCAACTGCAAAGATAATCAAGCGAGGCTGAATTCAAACAGAAGCTGAATCACAATTCCAACCGGAGTTGGTAGTCATTGTTTGCGAAGATTTGGAAGAATCAATGGAGAAAAAAGAGCACAGATCCGGCAAATGTCTAAGGACTGAGCCTGAAGGCTTAGATATAACGCTGAGAAATAAAGAGGTGGAGAAAGCATTTAAAAAGGCCGGGTGCTGGAATTTTTGCAAAAAGTTACAAGGAGGGCACGCACAGGTAACCAAAGAATTTGCACTTAACTTCACAGGCTTGAATTCAAAGGTAGCCATGATAGAATTGCAGGTTTCACCAGAAGTGATATCTACTGTGACAGAGATCCCACGAGGACAAGAGCAATGGTTTAAAAATTTCAAGTTTGACATGAATCCTTGCAAGGAGTTTTTGAAGGATGAATTTGTAAATGAAGATTTAAGTAAGGCAGTGCCCAGGAGTTATGTCAAAGAATATTATGCACATTTACTCACCTGCATACAGAAATATCTGACTTGTGAAGGAAGATATAACAAGGTTTACTCTTACCATTTTAAACTCCTTTTGCATTTCACCGGGAAGGTCTCCATAGACTTACCTTTTTATCTTTTCCGTAGTTTGAGTAAGATGTGTGATAAGGTACAGCTGAGGAAAGAGGATTGTGAAACCTCTTTGTTTCATCATGGTTTGATCAAACTACTGGTTTTAGATGGGCTCCAAAAGATAGACAGAGATTGGAATTCATTCATTTTTATGGCTGGCTTCAAAAGCCAGACTGGCCTCACTCCTCTACCTGTTAGAGATTCTACAATAGCTGAGCTCCAAACAGAAGCAAGAGCTAAAAGAGTTCCAAATTCACAAGTAAGAAAACAAGTGAAGCCACTCATCATCCAAGATCAACCTCAGCAATCAACTAAGGAAAAAGCTCATGGTAAAAAGACTGTACCTGAAACAAGCACATCTGAAGTAGTCTCAAGGATAAGGACAAGAAGCCAGATGAATAAGGAAAAAGGTAAAGCTGTAGCAGTTGAAGAAAGCCCAGTGTCCAAGGGAAGTTTAAATGCCTTATTACAGGCTATTGACATTGAGCAGTCTCTACCAGTCCAAATTGAGTTGATACAGTCAAAACAAGAAAGCACCAAGAAAGCCAAGGCCTAAAAAAGGCTTAAATTTGATGAGCCAGCTGAAGAGTTTGTTTTTAAACCTAGAAGACCTATGAAAAGGAGATTCCAGCAAGTACAGGAAACACTGTCAAGAACAGAGGAAATAGGGGAAGGGTCATAATGTTGGCAAAAGAAAAACACAGGCAAAACAATCATCACATCTAAAGAAGATAATATAGCAGCCATAAAGAGCCAATTAGAATCAGCTAAGCATGAGATCGCCAAATTGAAGAAAGCTGCTAGAAGACATGCAGTCATACACGCAAACTATTATAAAGATCTATGGAAAGGGAATGAAACTGTAGAAGCCCAGTTGAATTCAGTGGTTGATGGCCATTCACAATTTCACACCTGGAGAGTACCAGCAATCAAAGAAGCCAAGTACATCAGAAGGATCAATATGCAACTGAGAGCTGGGAATAAGGTTATGAAGAAACAAATTGAAGATCTGAAGGCACAACTAAGCCAGCTTAAAGGACCTGCTAAATGAGTTTTCATTTCAAGTAAGATTCCATTTCAAAATTTTGATAAGTTTGCTTAATCTTATCTTTCTGAAGAAATCTAAATCCCTATTCGGCCTTTGGAAAGTCTAAAGAAGTTTTTGGCAATCAAGCACTCGCTTAATAAAGGTCTCAGGTTAAAAACAAGCTGTTTTAAATAACTTAGCAGTTTCGTAGCGCGCTACGAAACTGCTGAAAGTGATGATTTCAACATAAATCAAATAGTTTTGAACTATAAGAGGGAATTTTGAAAGGGGAATGTCTACAAGGTATGCAAGGCATCAGCTGAAGCTATTATGATTCAACCAGGTCAAGACACGTGGAGATAATATGCATTCGAATCCAACTTTAGATTTTTATCATAAAGTAAGCATATTTACCACACTTCAGGATATGTGAAACAGTTTGCAAGAATTTTGGCTTTCACGCATGAAAACGGTGGACAGCACATCAAGGACATGGCAGTCTGCTCCATTTTGGGTAATTAAAAGATAAAGGATATACTTCATTGGATCCGGACATGTTAAGGCAAACTAAAGACCGGTACACAGGGGCAGTTTGCTATGATTCAGGGTATTGGAAAACATGTGACATTGAAGACAAACATGGAGCCTTGAAGACCCATCACAGCCAAACTAGAAGGGGACCAGATGTCAAAGAACGAGGATGATTGTAGACCAAGACTGTTATGGAATTAGAGTCCTACTTGATTTAGATATCTAGAAGGTCTAGTGGAAGTTTGTTACATTTAATAGGCAGTTAAAAGCTAAATAGGTGTCAGTAATAGAAGTAGTTTTCGAATTCCCCTCATGCTGGAGGAGGAATCTCGATCAGTTAGAATAAGAGCTCTATATATAGCTGAAACAACAATGTAATCAAGGTTGGAAATTTTATGAAAAAGCTGGTATTTGGCCTATGTAAGACTCATTTTCAGTAATATACATGCTGAACTTTACTTCTCAGGATTCATGAAGGATTTTTTATGTTCAGAATATGTGATGTTGTCCTTTTCTTAATTCTTACAGTGGTATGGATGTATAATCACTCAGAATTCACTGAATGTGCTCTGACTTCCTGTATACATTTATAAACTGTGTGGTCCCATATGAGTTTATGTTCTGAATGTTTAAATGCTGAATGCCCTGACTTCCATGTAAGGTTGAGTTCATTGTTATATTGAGGTGTTGTTGACTCCATAAGCCCAATGGATAGTTTTGTTTAATGTGTTTCCACCATTCATATTTTTCACAGTTGTTCTACAAGAGTTAGCCATCTTATCTTTAATCAAAATCATTAACCCATCAAGAGAGAGCCCTCTCAGGTTGAGGAGGCTAAGCCTCAGCCTAAAGTCGGTTTGAAATAGTTACTTGAAGTCTTCCTGGTCTGCAGCCTTCCAGGGCCTGATTTTGAGATAACATTTTGGTGCGTCTGCCGGGAGCCTGAAGATTATTCATTCCCGAAATCATGAAGCTGAACTTCTGAAGGTAGCAGGAGCTCAGAAGGTTTTCGAGGCTGCATTCTACCTTGGTGACTCCATACAATCTTAAAGTTAAAAAGGTGGCTTCGAGAGGAAGATATAGAAGGAGTAATCCTGACCCAGATCCACCTACTCCTGTGGATAATCCAAACACCATCTCAAGGAGCAGGCAAAGATTTCCTGATATACCAGGTACTTCATCTTTTTCGAAATCTTTGTTCCCTAAATTTTCTAGAAGTCATGAAGATAAAATTGTAGATGATAAAATTCATGAGGTATTGTTGAGGTCTGAGAACGAAGAAGAACTTATTGGAATTATTTTAGATTTACAAAAAAGAGGCATTGATACTTCATCCTTAGTGTCACAAAAAGATAAGGAAGAGTTTTGGGAGGTTGTTACTTCAGAATTACTGTTAGAAGAAGAAGATTTGAATCAACTCAAAGAGCTTGATCCTTTTGAAGTTTTGCTCAAATCCAAAACTGGTTTACCCCTCCCAAATTGGAGTTCCTTTGTCAGTGGTTTGCAAAGTCCAAATAGTCCTTTTCGTACTAATACTTTATCCTCTGCCTCTGCTAGCCCAAATAGTCCTCAGACACTATCTCACACTAGTTCTGGTCCCACCGGTCATACAATACCTGTTATCACTGCTCCTCCATTCATTATGGCTATACCTGCTAGGTATGCTCCACTAGCTCTCCCTGCTGTTTTACATGATCTTCCTAGGAAATATGCTGCCAGAATTCCAACATGGGGAGGAGATGAAGATATTACAGCAGAGGAACATGTGGATAGGTTCAATGATTTTGTTGACAGGGAAGAAGTGGATGATGAAGATGTAAAACTAAGATTGTTTGCTCAAACTTTCATTGGGGAAGTCAGAAAATGGTTTAAAGCCCTTGGAGCCGGAAGCATTCATAGTTGGGTAGAATTTGAAGATAGCTTTCTAAGGAAATGGGGAAACAGAACCAACCCTGTCCAAGCCCTTACTGAATATAACAATCTTAGAAGAGCTCCAGAGGAAACTGTCCAAAACTTCTCTAAGAGGTTTAATAAAGTATACAATTCTATTCCAGCTCATTTGAAACCTCCTGGAGCTTTGGCATAGTTGAGATATGCTGAATCATTTGATTCAGATTTCTCTCTTTTACTCAGAGAAAGGGAGTCTGCCTCTCTTGCTGACATGAAAAATGATGCAATTAAGGTGGAGGTGAATATGATGGCTGCTAAGAAATCAAAGATGGCAAAGACTAAGCTGAAGGAAGAAGAGAAACCTTCTACCTCTGCTTCAGAAGACAAGTTTGAAACAATGATGAAAACCATGGAAAAATTGATGGACCGACTAGCTCTTGGGAATGCTTCTGCCCCTCCAATACAGCAGGAACCTCAATTCAGAAACCCTCAGTACAGAAGACCTCAGAATCAGCAAAGGCCAAGAGACAACATAAATCAGCAGTCAGATCCTCCAGTGAGACCTCCCTTCCAACAAAATTTGGTAGATGAAGAAGATGAGCCTGAAGTCCCTGAGGAATCAATCCATTGTTTTGATGAAGAAGTGTCAGGGATTTTCTTGACTAAGGAGGAACATGATGAGTCCAGTATGATAAAATCAAGAGAAGAGCCTTCAGATTTTTTAAAGGGCTATCAGCACGCTATCTTTGAGATGCAAAAGCAGTACAATCTTAGGAATAGAGATGTTCCTATTACAACAAACAAAGCACAGCCCAAGAAGAATACCTCAAGGACAGTTGAAGATAAAAAGGAAAACTCAAAGGTGGTTGAAGGTAAGGATGATTCTCCCCTTGTCAAAAAGGACGTTCAAATTCTGTCTCCTCCTAAAGAAATTGACAAGACTACTTCTGTTTTTAATCTTGAGAATGAGATTGCAAAAATTAAGATATCAGTCCCTTTTAATGAAATTCTCAAGGTAGACAAATACAGAAGCAAAATTGTTGAAATGCTTAATTCACAACTAGGAGTGGCTGATATCCTAAATGTACAAGAAGATAATCCTGTTATCTGTTTGGGTCCAAGACTTGAGGATGAACAAAATGAAGAGTTTCCCCCTTTCTACATAAGCATTAGCATTCATGATATGACTCTACATAATGCTATGTTAGATTCGGGGGCATCACATAATCTCATGCCTAAGGTAATCATGGAAAGACTGGGGTTAGAGGTAACTAGGCCATATAAGGATTTATTTTCCTTTGATTCAAAAAGAGTCCAATGCATTGGTTTGATAAAAGATGTTGTTGTGGGGCTCACACAAATTCCAGCAAAAACAATTGTTATGGACATTGTTGTTGCAGACATTCCACCGAAGTTTGGGATGCTTCTTTCAAGGTCATGGGCAGCAAAAATCAAGGGCACAATGCAGATGGATCTTACATATGCTACCATCCCAGTGTTTGGTGAACAAAGGAGGTTGTATCGTGAGACAAGGATGGCCTACATGGTAAGCAGCAAAGACAAGCCTCAGAATTTTCCTATTTATTCATGTGGTACTGGTCTTGGATCAGCTATCCTTTTCAATGAATCAGTTGGTAGAGAATCACAAGATGAACCTGCGGAAAATCAGTGTCAAGAAGGTCAGCAAGGAGATGAAAGAGACATCATGGGCTACTGGTCATTATACTTTGATGGATCAACAGGAAAAGAAGGGGCAGGAGCTGGGATTTGGATCACTAGTCCAACTGAAGAAAGTAAGTTTCTCTCATACAAACTAAACTTTGATTGTACCAACAATATGGCTGAGTACGAATCTCTGATTTTAGGTTTGGAAGCCTTGATAAAATTGAAAGCTAAAAACATTGCTGTTTGTGGAGATTCTGAATTGGTAATTAAACAAATAGAAGGTGCATATCAAACTAAGGATGCAAGGATGAGAGCATACAGAAACTTAGTGTTGGAAATGTTGGAAAAATTTCAATCCTATTCTTTTAGCATCAAAACTAGAGATCAAAACTCTATTGCAGATTCTCTTGCTGTTTCTTCCAGTCTCTTTATCATTCCTAAACACTCTTCTGAAAATTATGAAGTGGAGGTTCGCCATAGACCAGTCATACCAGATAATATCACAAATTGGCAAGTTTTTGAGGATGATCAGCATATAAGGAACTTCATTGAATTAAAAGAAGAGTTTGAACACAATCAGATAGATCAGCAGAATATGTTAATAGAGTCAAAGGAAAGTTCTGAAGTCTTACAATTACAAAACAACTTAATTCCTAAAGGCCTCATTCCCCTTGAGAAATTATTTGATCAAAATGATGTGTTCAAAGCACCAAGACTACAAGCTAATGAAGAAGAAGTAGAAAGCTGCAATTTAGGAGACTCGGTTGTGCCTAAGATAGTCAAGATTTCAAAATTCCTTTCAGCTGATATGAAGACTAAATATGTTGATATGATGAAAAGATTCATTGATGTTTTTGCATGGAGTTATGCTGACTTGAAACAATATGACTCTTCAATCATACAACATACCATTCCTATCAAGCAGAATGAAAAGCCTTTTAAGCAGAAGTTAAGAAGAATTAATCCTCTTCTAATGCCACTGATTGAAAGAGAAGTGAAAAAGCTCTTTGATGCTAAAATTATTGTTCCAATCAGATTCTCAAATTGGCTTGCTAATTTGGTACCAGTAAGAAAAAAGAATGGAGAGATCAGAATTTGTATATACTTCAGAAACTTAAACAAAGCTTCATTGAAAGATAATTACCCCCTCCCCAAAATGGATTTCATTCTGCAGAACATTGTTGGTTCACAAAGGATGTCTATGCTTGATGGTTTCTCAGGGTACAATCAGATTCTTGTTCACCCAGATGATCAGGAGAAAACGGCCTTCACTACACCATGGGGAACATTCATGTATGCAAAAATGCCATTTGGCCTCATGAACGCGGGAGCCACTTTCCAGAGAGCAATGGATATTGCTTTTGTTGAAGAAAAGGACAAATCAGTGGTGGTTTATCTTGATGATATCACAGTTTTTTCAAAAAGGGAAGAAGACCATTTAAAGCACCTTGAAAGGATCCTACTGAAGTGTAGGAGGTTTGGTATTTCTCTAAACCCAACCAAAAGTATTTTTGCTTTAACTTCTGGCAAACTGCTTGGTCATATTATTTCTGAAGAAGGAATTAGGATTGATCCTAATAGAGTTAGTGCAATTAAAAAATTAGATCTACCAAGGAGTAAGAAGGAGATTCAATCCTTTCTTGGGAAAGTTAACTTTGTTAGAAGATTCATTCCTAATTTTGCTGAAGTTGTCAAGAACATAACAAAGACGTTAAAGAAAGGAGCAGATTTTAAATGGACAGTTGAAGCAAAGAAATCATTTAAAGAGATCGAGAAGGCACTTACTCAAGCACCAGTACTTATCAGCCCAGATTTTACTAAGGAGTTCCTTATCATCACATTCGCTTCTGAAGACACAATTGCTGGAGTTTTACTGCAAAAAGGAAGTCAAGGTACTGAACAACCCATTTCTTTCTTTAGCAAGACATTAGCCAATGCTGAATTGAAATATAATATCTTAGAGAAACAAGCCTATGCATTGGTGAAAGCAATTAAGGATTTCAGAATCTATGTTTTGCACTCTCACATTGTTGCCTACGTCCCAAATGCTGTTATAAAAGATATTCTTACACAAGCTGATCCAGATGGAAAAAGGGGAAAGTGGATAGCAAAACTGTTGGAGTATGACATTGAGATCAAACCCACAAAGTTGGTAAAGGGTCAAGGCCTAGCCCAATTGTTGACTCAGTCAAATTTGGACTGTATTGATATTAATTTAAGCACAGAAATCTCAGAAATTTCTGAAAATGAAGAGGAATTGGTCCAAATAAATGAGAAATTCTTGATCTCAGAATGGTATAAGGATATAGCATTTGTTTTGCAGCATAATAGAGCTCCTGATAACCTTTCAAAATCCAAAGCTCGGTTTACCAAATTGAAATCTCTCAGATATTTTGTGTATGACCAAAATTTGTTTTGGAAAGATGCAGGAGGAATATTATTAAACTGCCTCATTGAAGAAGAAGCTGATAAAGTAATTGATGAGTTTCATAAAGGGGATTGTGGAGGACATCACTATTGGAAAGCCACTGCAAACAAGGTCTTGAGAGCTGGCTATTTTTGGCCAACTATGTTTAGAGATATCTATAAAAAGATAGCCACATGTCATGAATGTCAAGTGTTTGAAGGAAAGAGAAAGCTTATGCCACTGCCCTTGGTTCCTATTTATGTTGAAGCACCTTTCCAGCAGTGGGGATTAGACTTTATAGGGGAAATCCATCCTCCTTCATCAGGACAGCATCGCTGGATTCTCACAGCCACCGATTACTTTACAAAATGGATAGAAGCAATACCCACAAGGCAAGCAAATGATTCAGTGATTATTTCTTTCTTAGAAAATAATATATTATCAAGGTTTGGTTGCCCAATGAAGATCATTACAGACAATGCTCAAGCTTTCAAGTCCAAAAGGATGATTAATTTTTGTCATCAGTATCACATCTCCCTTGGACATTCCACTGCTTATTATCCACAGGGAAATGGTTTGGCTGAATCATCAAACAAGAGCCTTGTGAGAATCATTAAGAAGCTGCTGCAAGAAAATAAAAAAGCTTGGCATTTGAAACTGAAATATGCTTTGTGGGCTGACCGGATTTGCACAAAGAGGTCCATTGGAACATCACCATATGAGCTAGTATATGGGGCAAAGGCTATATTTCCAACATCCCTTGGAGTACCAGTAATGAAGTTGATTCAAGGACTAGAAAAGGAATAGAAGTAATAGAAGTAGTTTTCGAATTCCCCTCATGCTGGAGGAGGAATCTCGATCAATTAGAATAAGAGCTCTATATATAGCTGAAACAACAATGTAATCAAGGTTGGAAATTTTATGAAAAAGCTGGTATTTGGCCTATGTAAGACTCATTTTCAGTAATATACATGCTGAACTTTACTTCTCAGGATTCATGAAGGATTTTTTATGTTCAGAATATGTGATGTTGTCCTTTTCTTAATTCTTACAGTGGTATGGATGTATAATCACTCAGTATTCACTGAATGTGCTCTGACTTCCTGTATACATTTATAAACTGTGTGGTCCCATATGAGTTTATGTTCTGAATGTTTAAATGCTGAATGCCCTGACTTTCATGTAATGTTGAGTTCATTGTTATATTGAGGTGTTGTTGACTCCATAAGCCCAATGGATAGTTTTGTTTAATGTGTTTCCACCATTCATATTTTTCACAGTTGTTCTACAAGAGTTAGCCATCTTATCTTTAATCAAAATCATTAACCCATCAAGAGAGAGCCCTCTCAGGTTGAGGAGGCTAAGCCTCAGTCTAAAGTCAGTTTGAAATAGTTACTTGAAGTCTTCCTGGTCTGCAGCCTTCCAGGGCCTGATTTTGAGATAACACTATGTTTGAAAACCGCAATTCCAAATGAATGAGTGCTTTACATACATGAAGTCTTCTTAACCTTGAATTTGTCTGACATTATGAGTGATGCAGGAGCATCTAGATGACGGGTGAAGACGAAAGGAAAGGCTGTTTGGTCTCTGAAGAGGACAAAAGAGGAATTTGCTGAATGAACAATGTAGTTGTTTTTGTTTATGTTGTTTAATTTAATAAAGAACAATATGTAGGAAGGTAGAGGATTAATTAGGTATATTATTGCAAGTAATTAGTTTTATTTTCATGTCAATAACGTAGGATAATAACAGTTCTTGGAACTAAAAATGTGTAACCAACAGAATGTAACTGTTAGAGCCTAGATTTGCCTCACGCTGAAAAGGAAAGGTTCTAGGTCCACATCAAACCACGCTCAGCCTCGTAGCTAGCCCTACGAGGACAGGAGAGGGCTCTCTTTTGGTCAATATTAGCAAAAGATAATCAATGGGGCTGGAGATGACAGAAATGCAAATTTATTTTAGGCTAGGTATGAAGTGCAAGGATTTGATTTGATTTTTGGGGGTTTTTTGTTGGAAAAAGGGAAAGGCAAATTTGGGTCCGGGGATGAGGCCTAGTTTTTGCGGAGTTCTGATTGGGGAAAGGAAAGCAATCGTTTTGATGCTTTGGATTGAATGAATGGATGGATCAGACTGGTGAGGGGCTAAGGAGGGCAAGAGGGTCTCAAGATTCCTCCTCAATCAGATGAAAACATGTAAAATCAAACAAAATTTCAAGGCAGAGCACAACAGTCCAATGAATTCTACCTCAATCACTCATTTGTTTAATTTCAGAAGAAAAGAGAAGGGAAAATGAAACACATAAACATCAGTGAACTTACAATTACTTAGAGAAAAACACCATCAAAACATAGAGCCACATGAATCCCAACAAGTGCTACAAAACCCTGGTATTTCCTTTGCCAAAATTGCATAAATTAAATGTACAATAGAGTGCCAAGCAATCCCAAGTATCCAACCATGAAAATGACTGAGAAATTACATGATATAGACAAGCCTAACTCCTTCCCATGCCTCTAGGGGTCGAGCTCATCATTCTAGGAGCTGTTTGAACCAATTCTAAACAAGGAACTGAAATCTAGGTAGTCAAACAACTTACCCCTATATGCTAGGAAACTGATTCATTCATTTAATTTTCACCTTTTAGTGAATGAATCCTATAGAACAAGTAAAAATGTGCCAATATTACATCATGGTTATAAAATTACATCATGAAAGTTCAAGAATAAAATCAAGAAGCAAAACTGGTCAAAACTGGGCGAATTTATGAGCTGAACAGTGAAAAATGGGAAAAAATCCTCTATGCGCCGCGCCTGATTCTCTATGCGTCGCGCCACTTTGGAGCTGAATTTGAGGCACTTCCTGAAGTCCAAATTGAGCCCAAGTGTGCTTGTTGGAAAGGTCTGCCTGTTTAATTTCCAAACCAAGTGGAATTTCTGAATTTGGATGTCATTTGCCCCTCCAAAACTTCAATCTCCCAAGACTACTTCCTGTGTGTCAAAATAGGGGCAGTGAGGTCATTTTTTGAGTGTTTTTGGCCTCCTAAGAACTTAAAACCTGCCGAAATTTCTTGGCCATGCACCAGCAACCATGATTTTTAATGCCAAATCCAGAAATGTAAAGTTTTTGCAATTTGGAGCTCCCTAGCAAAAGTGCGTGCCACGTGGTGCGGCGCATAGGGAGGAAAACCCTGTTTTTTTGTGCCAAAATTTGTCAAAATGCCAAAAATGCCCCAAATTTCTTGAAATTTGGGCTGGACCTTCTTTATCAAGTATCATGCTGGGCTAAAGAGGCTTTGGCCAATATTTGAAGACGATCAAGCTCCCTTTGCCTCTTTTGCTTCCTTATTGCCTTCTTTAATTTTGCCTTTAGATTCCTTATTCGTGCCTTGCAAACCTTGTTCCGTGCCATGTAGTGGAAAGCCATGTGTCTCAGTAATGCTTTGTCCCTATCAGCTTTGTCCAGCAGTTTCTCCAAGTGGATGTTGACTCTCTCGAGCCAAGACTCCCGATGCTTGCTAATGTGTGAGGTTTCTTGATGAGATTTATGGTGATTTTAGTTTTCTGCCTCCAAGGGTAAGAATGTATGAGGGACTGTGGAGAGAGAGGGTAAGAGGGGTTTTAGAAATGTTGCTGACTAGAATTTGGGAATAGAAGGGTTTTAGGGATAGTTTTTAGACTTTAGGATAACAATTAGGGTTTAGGAATGTGTAGCTAGGGTTTGGGATAGTGGGAGTTAGGAATATAGGGTTAGTGAATTTAGGGATATGGGAATTAGGGATATGGGGATGAAACTAGAAAATGAATGTGGGAAACAAAGAGTGTGGAAGTGAGGGAATGGAATTTGGCAACAAAAACACCAAATACAAACCCTAAGAACTTGTTTGTGAGCACAAATTGCAAGGTATTAGGGTTTGAATTTTCTTTTACACAACCACCATAAATTGTATGAAAAACTCCTTCACTAGCAAGGAAGAGGGCTTAAATTACTTGCACACTAGAAGAGTTGAGTGATTTTGGAAATTTGAGGGAGTTTTTGAGAGAAATCAGGCTTTTTAGCCCAATGCGCCGCGCCTTCCCTATGCGCCGCGCCAGTGTAAATTTACACTGGAAATTGCTGCCCAATGCGTCGCGCCTTCCCTATGCATAGCACTTTTTCCAGGAGACTTTTGGAGGTCTTCCCGGTGTCCAAATTGGGTGCAGGATAGCTTTTTGAAAAGGTATTTGAGTATAATTTCCAAAAAAATTTGAATTTTTCAATTTGGAGTTAATTTTCCCTATAAAAAATCAAATCTCCCAAGACTGGTCAAAATGTGTCAAATGAGGCTGCCTCAATGCAGGGTGCTGTTGCAGTCAACTTTTGAAGGTGTTCCTCAACTCAAAATTGAGCTCATGATAGCTCATTGGAAATATATTTGTGTCTAGTTATCCTTTTACTCATTAAGCAAGTACTTTGGCCAACCAAGCTAGGAGAAATCTTGATTTTCCCAAGATCACTTCAGAGGTGCATCAATTCCCCCAAGGCAACTGTATTTTTGACATTTCTCTAAAACCATGACACCTGTGTAAAAAGTGAAGGGGATTTCTTTTCCTTGGCCTATTTTGGAAAAAAACCTCTCTCAGTTTTCCCAAATTCATCTTTTATTTCTCAGAAACATCATTTTAGTAAAACCTACCCCGATGTTTGGAACAAGAGATTTGCCGAAATGAAGCGAAATGAAGGGGATAGGGGGATTCTAAATTCTTGAGGAAATTTTGAGAACTAGGGAGGGATGTTAGGAAATATGGGAAAGTGGAATTTCAGAGATTGAGTGAGGGGAAGGGGTAAAAAAGGGCTAAACACAAGTCCAACCTAGAAAATTGCCAGGTTGTAGCAAGAAACTAGGGTTTGTGCAAAAATGAGGAATTTGAGGGATCTCAGTGATGGGAAGTTTTTAATAAGGTACATTAAGGATAGGGGAAGGTGTATGAACATCAGGATATAAGTTTTGCTGATGATTTTACCATCCAAGAGAAATTACCTTCAAAACCCTAGGAGAGGGAAATGAACTCTACCTAGACGCAACTGAAGTATGAACAAGGTGGAAAATGACCCATTAGAACCTGACATGATGATGAAAAACTATGAATGATGGTACACTCAACTGAATGGTGACATGGAACGACATTTGGACAACCTTGAAAAGAGTGAAAACAAACCCTAGACCTAATACCTAGTGACCAAATTTTGCTTGAAAACTCACTGAAACGACAAAATTTGACCTTGACACCTTAAAATCACTTTGTAAGAGCATGTTTGATCACTGGAGGAAGGCTGCAAAGACTGACACTAACAGTAACCAACAATAGCTGGAATAAAACATCTCCATACAGTCATTTAAAAAAATAACATAACGCAATTGTAAGGGTTCGACTTTTTGGAGGAGAGAGTGAAAAAGCTAATAATATATCTCTGAGCACACAGACATTTTTTTTTCCAATATCCTGTAACTGTCTATCTATCTGTCATTCTGTTCAATTTCTAGAAACAGTAAAAGTCTAATCTTTGTTTTGTTTTACAAGCATGTACACACACATGTGTTTCGAATTGCATTGATTCAAGCAGGCCTACGAACCCAAACGAATTTGCATACATAACTCAAGAACGCATTGCAGAAACAAGGGATAAAAACCCTGAACCTAAAAAGTATACAAACGCAGAGGAATCCTGGACGACTTTGTATAGTTCGAGCATCAAAATACAGACAAGGCACAAGCATTTACGAACAACGAACCAAGTAAATTATACAAGTATGCCCGAAGAAAAAGACCCACTTGTTTCATTTATAAAATAAGCATGAGAAATATCTGTTCAATCATATATAGTTCCAAAACCTCGTTCAAACATTTATACAGTCCATACGATAACACCTTACAAAGTTCGAGGGTATCATAGCATGCGGGCCTAGAAACCCTAAGGAAAATCCTACAACAATTAACCACCAGAGCAACCGTGCAAGCCAACGGCCTGCGACTACATACAGTCGACGGCTCCAGAAATCATTGAAACAAGAATTACAATAACCCTAGCCTACGACAACAGAATACCAGTGACAAGAAAAACAGGGAACGACCCTACCTGGGTCTAGCCGGAGCCTCGAAGAGCCGAAGTCCGAAACCCTCCAGGACATTACACCTGCAACGACAAACATTAACCGAGGTTCATAAGTATTATGTGGCAGAGTAGGTAAAAAATAGAGGAAAGAACGAAACCAGGGTTCGAGTTTACCTTGCAGAGACAAGCCACAGTCATTGCAGTCATTTAGGGTCACCCTGCTCACGGAGGAGCAAATATATCAGTTTAACTGAGTGAAAAGAGGAAATGACTGATAGCATAGAACAAGAAAACTTACCTTTGCATTGCTGAAGAAGCTGAAGTCGAGACCCTGCAACCGCATCCTGTTCAAAACTGAGAAATACAACCAGAGACTCAACAACAGTCGCATAGAAGGATTCAAGACCAGAAGGAGTCGCACTATCCAACAAACAATCGACATTGACACTACCCACAGAGAAATCTCAGAGTCTAAACAACAAACTGCAGTTTCATAACTGACAGCAAGAATAGGTGCAAACAAAGCAACGTGAACAAATTAACATTCAAATAGAGGTTTATACTAGATAGAGAAGCTGACGAATTTTTTCAGGTCAAGAGCCGAGCCAGAACACAGTAACAACAAAATTTACACAGAGACAACCGCAACACAACCATAACGTAGAGCTCTCAAGACTCTAGCAAATGTGCATGCAAATGACCGAAGTTAGGGTTTGAGTCTCCCGTACCAAGGCGGGGTTGACAATCCCAAGGGGTGGACACTTGTCCATAAACTGATAGCGCAAAGTATCAATCATAAGTGCAGACCCCAAATCCTCTTTAAAATCATTACAATCAACTGTTGGATGAATCAATATTATATGTAATCCAGTTGCCATCATTAATTTCATTCATTTTTGCATTATTAACTTTGGGTAGTGTGACAAGGGTGGGCTGGACCCATCAAGTGGTATCAGAGCAGGAAGTTGAAAGAGTCAGGATATGGAAGTTGGAAGACGAGGACGTGGGAGAGGTGTGTGCAGAGCAACAGATGAAGGATTGAGGGAAGAATTAAGGATCCTTATTGCTCGTTTAGAGGCAGTGGAGGCAGGAAGGAGAAGGGATCCAGAAATAGGAGATGATAGTGAGGAAGAAGCCACAGTTACAACAGACGGATCGGATGAGGAAGGGCCGGAGATGAGGTTGTTGAGGTCTGTAATGTTGGCCAGCAACAAGCCCAAACCAGAGATTCCTAACTATGATGGCAGCCTGTCCACAGAAGTACTGTTGGACTGGATAAGTGAGTTGGACAAGTATTTTGAAAGTGAAGAGATCAGCGAGGACCGGAGAGTCAGGTTCGCTGCAACCAAATTGAAGGGACACGCAGCCCTATGGTGGGATAGTGTCCAAGTAGAGAGAAGGAGAATGAACAAGCTATTGATAAAGAAGTGGTCAAGGATGGTGGCCAAGCTGAAAGGAAGATTTCTGCCTAAGGATTACTAGGTTGCACTTTATCGACAAGTGCAAAACTTAAGACAGAAAGGGATGATAGTAAGGGAGTATACAGAAGAATTCTACCGGGTGAACTTGAGAGCTGGTTATACCGATGACACTCCGGAGAAGATAGCAAGATACATAAACAGTTTGAGATTGGAAATACTGGATGAAATCAATATTCTTTCCCCGAGAAATATAGAAGAAGCCCATCAGACTGCTGTGAAGGCTGAAGAAAAGATTGCTAGAAAATAAAATGCTAGGAGAGGACGAGGAACCGACAGAGGACGAGGACAGTCCTATGGTAGAGGACGGACTATCAGTAGTAGCGAAGAGGGCAGTAGCTCCAAGGCTTCAGGAACATCAGAGAAAGGAGACAACACTAGAGGTGGCAGGCCATATCAACGAGGAAGAGGGAATGGCCGAGGTAGAGGAGCTAATTACCAGTGCTACAGGTGCCACAAATGGGGGCACAGATCTTTTGAATGCCCTGAAGCAGAGCAAGCTGGCCAGAGGGGAACATTTGTTGCACAGCTTGAGGAAGCTGAGGCACTGCCCCAAGAAGTAGAAAATGTAGTGGAAACAGGGGAGGCCTTGGTTCTAAACAAAGTATTGCTGAAGCCAACCAAGGAAGCAGCTGAACAGACCCAACGAAAAGCACTATTCTGGACAGTTTGCAAATCACACGGAAAGTGCTGTAAATTGATCATTGACAGTGGGAGTACAGATAATTTGGTTGCCACTGAGATGGTGGAGAAGTTGGGATTGAAGTGGCTTAAGCACCCCACCCCTTACAAGGTGTCGTGGCTGCAGAAAGGCCACCAGCTGTTGGTTGATGAACAGTGTGAGGTTGAATTTCACATTGGTAGGTACAAAGACAAAGTTATCTGTGATATTATGCCAATGGACGTGTGTCACATACTGCTGGGAAGACCATGGCAGTATGATTGGAAGGTGGTACATGATGGAAAAATGAACTGCTACAAGTTTGTTAAGGATGGAATCAAGCATACGCTTGTACCCATCAAGGAAGAGGAGACAACAGAAGCAAGCAGGACGAAAGCATTGTTAGTAGGTGGAAAACAGTTTGTGAAATAGATCGAGGAAAACAAAGTGAATTATGCTGTTGTGAGGAGGGCAAAGACAATGTTGTTGCACACAGAAATGTCTGAATTGCCTGCAGAAATTCAAGAGATGCTGCAGGAATTCAGAGACATTGTAGTTGATGATTTGCCGGACAAGTTGCCTCCCAAAAGAAGCATCAGTCATCATATCGACTTCATACCCGGAGCAAGCTTACCAAATAAGGTAGCATATCAGATGAGCCCCAAAGATAATGAAGAGATCAGGAAACAGGTGCAGGAGTTGCTAGATAAAGGGATGATAAGGGAAAGCTTGAGCCCTTGTGCAGTACCAATAGTTCTCGCTCCCAAGAAAGGAGGAGAATGGCGGATGTGCACGGATTCACGGGCCATCAACAAAATCACCATTAGGTACATGTTTCCCCTACCAAGGATGGACGATATGATGGACTGCCTAAGTGGGGTAGCATACTTCACGAAGATTGATCTGAAGAGTGGCTATCATCAGATCTAGATCAGGGAAGGAGATGAGTGGAAGACAACCTTCAAGACTAATGAAGGGCTGTACGAGTGGCTGGTCATGCTGTTCGGTTTGAGTAATGCCCCTAGTACTTTTATGAGGTTGATGAACGAAATGCTGAAAGAGTTCATCAGCAAGTTTGTGATAGTGTACCTTGATGACATATTAATTTTCAGCAGGACTAAAGAGGAGCACCTTCAACATGTTCGAAGAGTGTTGGAGAAATTGCAGTAGAATAAACTGCTGATAAATTTGAAGAAATGTACTTTCCTACAAAGAGAACTGGTTTATTTGGGCTTTGTAATTGCAGAAAATGAGTTAAAGATGGACCCAGAAAAGATTGCAGCAATCATTAACTGGCCATCTCCGAAAAGCTTATTCGAGGTACATAGTTTTCATGGGCTGGCGAGTTTTTATCGCAAATTTATAAGAAACTTTAGTGAAATCTGTGTGCCTATGCTGGACACTATTAAAAAGGCCAGTCAGCCTTTTTGTTGGACCAAGGCAGCAGAGGATAGTTTTCAGCTCCTAAAGCGGAAAATTATAGAAAGGCCAATTCTAAGGTTACTAGATTTTAATAAGCTTTTTCAGGTTCGATGCGATGCAAGTGGTATAGCTATTGGCGCTGTACTCAGCCAAGAAGATAAACCTGTTGCATTTTTCAGCGAGAAATTGAACGAAAGCAGGCAGAAATATTCCTCATATGACAAGGAATTTTATGCTGTTGTTCAAGCTTTAAAGCATTCGAGACACTACCTGTTGGGGAGTGAATTTGTGTTATTTTCTGATAATTCAGCACTGCAATATGTAATGCAATAGCATAAATTGAACCACAAGCATGCCAAATGGGTACAGTATTTGCATAGTTTCACCTTTATGTTGAAGCAGATCAGTGGGCAAGCCAATAAGGTGGCGGATGCATTGATCAAAAGAGCCTTGCTCTTATAGGAAAGTACAATACAGGTGTTGGGGTTTTGAGCATTTGAAATATTTGTACCAGACTGACACAAATTTCAAAGAGGTCTATGAAGCCTGTCAAAATCTCGTGCTGAGGAACAAAAGTCCATGGTTGGACTACAACTTGCAGGAGGAACTACTGTTTAGAGGGGGACAGTTATTTCCTAATTGTTTGATGAGAGAAAATATTATATGAGAGAAACATAGCGGGGGTCTAGCTGGACATTTCGACATAGACAAAACTTTGGAGCAGCTCGGACACTTCTATTACTAGCCAAGAATGCGAAGGGATGTACAACGGTATGTAAATAGATGTAAAGTATGCCAACTGGCAAAGGGACATAGTCAAAACACCGAACTTTACACACCACTGCCTGTTGCAAGTAGACCATGGGACTCAGTCAACATTGACTTTGTCTTAGGACTGCCTAGAACACAGCGAGGTTATGACTCAGTGATGGTGGTGGTAGACAGGTTTTAGAAAATGGCGCATTTCATCCCTTGTCGAGAAACTAGTGATGCCACTCATGTAGCTCACCTATTTTTCTTGGAGATTGTTAGATTACACGACCTACCTAGATCTATTGTTTCTGACAAGGACGTAAAATTCACGGGACACTTTTGCTGCACCCTGTGGAAGAAGTTGGACACATAGTTGAACTTCAGTTTTGCATATCATTTGAAGACTGACAGGTAAACGGAAGTGGTGAATAGGAGTTTGGGGAACTTGTTATGGAGCTTGACTGGGGAAAATTCACAGTTATGGGATCGTGTGCTTGCTCAGGCAGAATTCGCTTATAATGATTCACCGAATCGCAACACCGGACATAGTCCATTTCAGATCCTGTACGGCATGCATCCTCGCGGAATACATGAATTGCGGGATCTGGGAAAGTTGGAGAAGAGAAGTGCTGATGGGGAAGATTTTGCTGAAGCGATGAGTGAACTACATGAACAGGTAAAATCAAAGTTGCAGGACAACATTCAGAAATACAAACAATAGGTAGATCTAAAGTGGCGAGAAGTCCAATTCAATGTAGGTGATGAAGTCCTTGCACACTTACACAAAGAACGGTTTCCTAAGGGCACGTATAACAAGCTAAAATTCAAGAAGATTGGTCCCTGCAAGATTTTGTGTAAATTCTCAGCCAATGCTTATGAGATACAACTACCACTAGATATAGGCATATCACCTATTTTCAATGTGGCAGACCTATTCCCATATATTGCCAACCCAGAGGAAGACAGTGTGGTAAGGCCAGAACGGGACACCCAAGTTGGAGATAGTTCTTGGATGAGGCACATGCCTTCGGCTCAACCCCATGAGATCGAGAAGTTTCTTGACACATGGTAGCCAAGAGGACTTGCAAGAAAGAGTATTTGCGATACCTTGTCAAGTGGAAGAATCGTCCAATCGAGGACAGTTCGTGGCTCGACGCGGCACAGATACAGAAGGCAGGTTATCTTGTGGAGGAGCTCATGGAATGGAGCCATGACTTTTTCTTACCTCCGAAGCTTGATGCAGGAGCATCTAGCTGACGGGTCAAGACAAAAGGAAAGGCTGTTTGGTCTCTAAAGAGGACAGAAGAGGAATTTGCTGAGTGAACAATGTAGTTGTTTTTGTTTATGTTGTTTAATTTAATAAAGAACAATATGTAGGAAGGTAGAGGATTAATTAGGTAAATTATTGCAAGTAATTAGTTTTATTTTCATGTCAATAACGTAGGATAATAATAGTTCTTGGAACTAAAAATGTGTAACCAACAGCAGTTGGAAGAAAACAGTTCCATACAGTCATTTTAAAAAAGAACAGAACACAATTGTAAGGGTTCGACTTTTTGGAGGAGAGAGTAAAAAAGCTAATAAAATATCTTTGAGCACACATAATTTTTTTTTCCTATATCCTGTAACTATCTATATATCTATCATTATGTTCAATTTCTAGAAACAATAAAAGTCTAATCTCTGTTTTGTTTTACAAGCATGTACACACACGTGTTTCGAATTGCATTGATTCAAGCAGGCCTACGAACCCAAACGAATTTGCAGACATAACTCAAGAACGCGTTGCAGAAACAAGGCATACAAACCCTGAACCTAACAAGTATACAAACATAGAGGAATCCTGGACGAGTTTGTATAGTTCGAGCATCAAAATACAGACAAGGCACAAGCATTTACGAACAGCGAACCAAGTAAATTATACAGGTATGCCCGAAAAAAAAAACCCATTTGTTTCATTTATAAAATAAGCATAAGAAATCTCTGTTCAATCATATATAGTTCCAAAACCTCATTCAAGCATTTATACAGTTCATATGATAACACCTTACAAAGTTCGAGGCTATCATAACATGCGGGCCTAGAAACCCTAAGGCAAATCCTACAGCAATTAACCACCAGAACAACCATGCAAGCCAATGGCCTGCGACTACATACAGTCGATGGCTCTAGAAATCATTGAAACAAGAATTAATATAACCCAAGCCTACGACAAAAGAATACCAGTGACAAGAAAAACAGGGAACGACCCTACCCGGGTCTAGCTAGAGCCTCGAAGAGCCGAAGCCCGAAACCCTCCAGGACGTTACACCTGCAATGACAAACATTAATCGAGGTTCATAGGTATTATGTGGCAGAGTAGGTAAAAGCCAGAGGAAAGAATGAAACCAGGGTTCGATTTTACCCTGCAGGGACAGGCCACAGTCATTGCAGCCATTTAGGGTCACCCTGCTCACGGAGGAGCAAATATATTAGTTTAACTGAGTGAAAAGAGGAAATGACTGATAACATAGAACAAGAAAACTTACCTTTGCATTGCTGAAGAAGCTGAAGCCGAGACCCTGCGACCGCATCCTGTTCAAAACCAAGAAATACAACCAGAGACTCAACAACAGTTGCATAGAAGGATTCAAGACCAGAAGGAGTCACGCTATCCAGCAAACAATCGACATTGACACTACCCACAGAGAAATCTCAGAGTCTAACCAGCAAACTACAGTTTCATAACTGACAGCAAGAATAGGTGTAGACAAAGCAACGTGAACGAAATTAATAGATTCAAACAGAGGTTCATACCAGACAGAGAAGCTGACGAATTTTTCCAGGTCAAGAGCCGAGCCAGAGCATAGTAACAACAAAATTTACACAGAGACAACCGCAACATAACCATAACATAGAGCTCTCAAGACTCTAGCAAATGCACATGCAAATGACCGAAGTTAGGGTTTGAGTCTCCCATACCAAGGCGGGGTTGACAATCCCAAGGGGTGGACACTTGTCCATCAACTGATAGTGCAAAGTACCAATCATAAGTGCGGACCCCAAATCCTCTTTAAAATCATTACAATTAACCTTTGGATGAATCAATATTATATGTAATCTAGTTGCCATCATTAATTTCATTCATTTTTGCATTATTAACTTTGGGTAGTGTGATAAGGGTGGGCTGGACCCATCAATGAGGATATGTGTTTTATTCATAAATATGTATCTAACAAGTATAACAACTGGTTCTAGTTATGGCTAGATTCGTCAAAGAATTGGAGTCCCTTGAGAGATGGTGTGGATGTGTTCAATTGCAAGCAATGTGCTTGACACTACAAGGGAATTGCATGGCAAAGAGACTCCCATGAAATTCTAAAGAAGGATCAAGTTGAGCTTTCCTTTGGAAGCACTGGGAACCATGGCGATTAATTCATGGTGTCTATTGAGAGTCTTGTGATTTCAATTCTTTGTGCTTTATTTGCGCTTGATTTGCAACTTTATTTATGTCTAGTGCATGGCCATACCACCTTGTTTTTGGTGTCATATTGTTATTGGTTTTCATGGTCTTCTTCTTGTTTTTTTTCTTGTGCCTCCCTTTTAAGTTTTGAGTCTAAGGAATTTGTTGGGAAAGAGGAAAGTTGATGGAACTTTGGGAGAGATGTGTGGAACTCAATAGGTATTGAAAGGCTCAGATGAAGCTGGTGCATGTATAAGGGTAGTTAAAGGTAAGAGTATGATAGTCGGCTAAGTTGGTTTGGTCCATTAGTGTAAATTGATGGTGGCAGGACAATCATGAGAAGGCTTAAACGAAAGGTGAAGTAAATGGAGTTGAGGTGTCATATGCCTTGGCTATATTGGGAAGGATTGTTCTCAATGTTGTGTATGTTGTGCATAAATAAAGGGAGTTCTCTTAACCTTGACCTTATGCTATCTGGTAAATATGTTATGATCATGCTTATGTTGATGTTTATATATGTATACATGTATGTATGTATGTATGTTGTGTCTAACAGGGTCTTTACGGATCATGGTTGTTTAATGCTAATGTTTATATGTATATATGTGTGTATGTATGTCATTGTCTGATGAGATCATGATTATTTTATGCTAATGTTGATGTATATGTATGTATGTATCCATGTATCTATGTCACTGTTTGACAAGGTTATCAGGGATCATTCTTGTGGAGGAATGATTACGTATGCAGGCGAATGGCATAACGAGGTTCCTGGTCTTATGGGGAATCAAGTGGGACAATAATCATGACAAATATAGGAGGTTAGTATCATGTGGATATGAATTGATATTATATGCTTGTATTATGCCTATGTTTATGTTATGACAGGTAACTCTAAGGGATAGATCAACTGAATGAAAGCAGTGAGATCTGAGGCATGCTAGGATAAGAATGGATGGAAAAGAGACACTAGAAGCAAGGTTTCTTGGTAGAAATAGTGTGGTTTTGGATGTGTGGTACTATTGTTGTGAATTGTTGGGACAGGGTCCCCTAGGGTAAATTTTGCAACTAATTTTGTTATATGTATAAAGTATCCGCATTTTGAGGGAGCAGAGCACGAAGGTCATAAGACTCAAAGGGACTTTAGTCCCTTAGTTTGTTAGAAGATATGATGCTTTGTGACCCTCCAATGGTTCACAAATCATAGAATTGTAATGAAAGAATCTATATAAAGGAGTCATTGGAGAAAATCATTTTGAAGATCATTGTACGGGAAAGTAGTTTGAGGCAGAAAAGTCTGTTTTTTGTACTTAGGCGAAGGGGAAGGCTCCTACATCTATATGTGCGGAGACCTTGGTAAGTCCGCGAGCTGAGTGTACGGGCCCCTTGAGAAGTGTGTGTAGGGAAGAAGAGTCTATAATAGAAGGATTATATCTAATAAAGATTATTTTGGAGCAATAATTGTGTATATGCGCCTTTATATTTTCTTATGCAATTTATGTGTATTCGCTATGTTTTATGCATTTATCTATAGAAACACTTAATTGATGCACGAAAGTGGTAGATCTACATGTTTACTTGATATTATGAATGTTTAAATTATTCTGAAAAGGGTTAGATTCTGCTTTCTGTAAGTTACTGTGATTACTGCATTTTAAGGGTTAGGGTTCGAAATGGTCAGGATAAAGCCATAGAAGTAAAAAAAACCATCACATAGACCTCTGGATGTAGAAACCTAGTTTTTTCATCCCCCAACACTGCTTTGGGTGAGACTGCAGCCTATTCTACGTGGGTTGTGGCCGAAAGGGCAATCGATTTAGGGTTTTGTTGGTTGGCGAAACTAACTCTGAACCCGGGTTAGGACCCCTCAAGCCAAAAATTGGTTGCGTTGTCGGGACCAGGATCTGTTTTGAGAAATGTGAGATGTCAAATAAATGTTTCCCAACTAAGAAAGAAATAAAGAAGTGGATAGATCAGAAGCTGCACGAATTTGCAGCTCAAGAAAACAGGAATCCACGTCTATCGAAGGAAGAGTGGTTGAATAGATACCTATATACAGATGAACACAAGATTTTATTTTGCTCTTTTTAGTGCAAATTACACCAATGGTTATCTAAATTCATAGATAGTCAGGGTACGTGGAAGTTGGACAACCCTATTGTGTGGACTCCAGAGTTGGTAAGGCATCTGGAAGCTTCAGAAAATAAGATCACGAGGGCTATCGATAACTGGATCGATAACATTTCAGGTAGTTTCATCACTGAGTTCACTATCGATACATCTGTAAGTTATAATGACGCTGAATGACGATTCTTCAAGGGACCTAGAGGTAAGTATCTGAAATCCCTGAAGACTTGGATTAAAATGCTATTGTGCGAGAAAAGGGTTATGCCATTAAATTAATGTTTAGAAGAGATCTGACGGGAGCTACGCGAAGTGGAAAAACATTCAGAAGAGACCTAGATTCAGGTGCTAAATATAGTCCTCTATTGGGAGCGTCTGATAGTGATGAAGAAAGTAGTGTCCTGAGGACACCTCTAGGTGCGCTACAGGTAGTAAGATAGGGTATCATGGGGATACCACATCCATCCACTCCACCTCTACCATCACCTCCGCCTCACACACCTACACCTACACCTCCACCTCAACCTCCACTATTCAACATGGCCAACACGATGAAGATGCCTATATTCAAGGGTCTGGGGATAGAAGACCCTAGACAATTTTGGTTTGTAGCAGATGCTGTGTGGAAGTCACAATAGGTTACATATGATGATTTGAAGAAAGCGTAGTTGGTTACAACACTGCAAGATAGGGCACTAAGCTGGTACTTTAAGTATTGTTCGGGACATCCAAATGTAACATTGGATGAAACGATAAAGGTGCTCAATAGTGAATTCAAGAAGCCTAAATTGCAAGCTCAGTTAGTGACAGAGGTTAAAGAGATCCAACAGAAGGTGAATGAGTCCGCATGGGACTTTGATCAGATACTGAAGTGTCTGCTCCAATAGGATAATATGAAGATCACAGATGATCAACATAGCGATTGGTACATTGCTTCGCTGCTACCCCATCTAATATTGCCGTTATCGCAACAAAAAATTGACACGCAGGCTAAAGCATTAGAGATTTCTATGAGATTGGAAGCTTCACCCATTCAAGATACGAATATGAGAGTGCAGAAGATTTAGTCATAGCTGGCTAGCCTGCATATGGAGTTGTAGAGCCTCAAAAAGGGAAAGGAAGTCTAGACTAAGGTTCACACAGAAGTTTGGTGCTTGAAATGCAAAGGCCATGGCCATGATAAGGACCATTGCATGATCTATCAAAGTTATCTTAATGGGGGAGGTCCTGTCCCCCTAAAACCAGAAAATGCCACTGGGCCGAGCATAGGAGTAGTGCCATGGTGCACAATACATTAGGTTACAGGATAGCATGCAGATGATAGTTGTTATCTATTACAAAAGTTTGTACAGATCCCCCAATAGTTGTTTTTCAAATTATGTAAATCTTTAGGTCATGATGAGCGTCATTGTCGAAGTTATGAATTGATGATGGATAGAACCCCTACGTATAGAATGCAGACAAAAAATCGTCCTCAACAAGATCAGGGCGCAACTACGTCACGCAGAGGAGTCCAAGGCCGAGGAAGAGTGCGAGGAGGAGGAGATGGAAGGCATCGTGGTTAGGTAATTTGTTACAATTGTGGGGAAGTAGGTCATTTTTCACATGATTGTTAGAATCCAATGCACCCTTCATGTCAATATTGTCACCAGTTTGATCATGTTATAGAAGACTACCCTGTGCTCATCGTGAAGATGCAAGAAAATAAGACTCAGACTCAGCAGCCTACCCAGAACATCTAGATGATGAGATCTGAATTACGTGAAGTAGGTCCTAGTGTTAATATTGTCACGCGAAGTGGCATAACTACTGGGGAAGATAAAGGGAAGCAACCAGAGGAGAACATGTGGGTTTGCAAGGCTGTTGATAATGAGACTAGATTCGATTCAAGTAAGGTAAAGGAAATGTTTATGGAAGCAAAAAGGATCTTCACAGATGAAGGAGATTCTATGTCCAAGGCTCAAACTACAGGAAGACTGAAGATGCCAGTGCTGTGCAGGAGGCAGACCCCTCCTTATTAGCATCATTTTTGAAAACCTGCATGAAACTCCTAAGGGATAAGAAGGTAGTAGAAGGATTACAAGAATTGATAGATAATTTCATTGGTAAGAATAAGCCTCTACCATAGCAACGCGCAATACATAAGGTGGGAAAAAGTAAGAAGAGGATCGGTCATGAAATGAGATTGACTACGCAAATTGGAGAATACGAAATGGACCAGGTAATTCTTGATTTGGGGTCTGATGCAAATGTTTTGCCAAAACAAACCTGGGAAAGAATGGGAAGACAACGCTACAGTGGTCCCCGATCCAGCTGAGAATGGCCAATCAACAAAATATTATTCCTATGGGGCACCTACATGGAGTGACTATAGATATTGAAGGGGCACGTGCCATAGCTGATTTTGAAGTAATCGAAATAGTGGATGACAGTAACCCATATCCAACCCTGCTTAGAATCAATTGGGCATTTTATATGAACGGAGTCATCAATCTGAAGAAGCACAATATGACATTTGAAAAGAGGGAATTGAGGGTCATTATACCATTAGACCCAGTCGAAGGTGCACGATATACTGAACTAGTTCACATTATGAGGAGCATGATGAAATTGAGCATATCTATAAGCTGACTACGCAAGATGAAGATTGGATCAACCCTACGATGGATGGGTGCATTATGTGGGAGAAGGATAGCTCCTGTAATTTAGATTCTGACGAAGAGCTCAAGCACTGGCAAAACCGATTGCATGAAGTATCATCGTTGCACTGCAACAGGCTTACCAAATAGATACGATGCATATCCACTAAGGTGCATAATTTACTGTATTATGATGGTTTAGAGGATGTCAATTTATTTCTGGATAAATTTGAAATGGATGTACAAGAGGGACATCATTTCCAAGTGCTAGACATTGTGCTGCGAGCTACGTCTGTCGCTGGTGGGGCACACATAAGAACATTTTTGCAGATCGGAGGGAGTATCGAAGAATGATGAAGTTGAGGTTTGGGTACGATAATACTTGCATTACAGAGAAGTACATAGGAAAGGACGATATGCGCGAGTACTTATCTTGTTGGACAAAAGCATGGGGAGAAGAACCACAGCCGTAGTGGGTTCATATATTCTACCACACTTTGGATACAATCCCGATGAACTGGTACCTAGAAATGGAGCTGTGACACGGGAGCGCAGAATGGGATGTTTTGAAAGAAATTTTTCTGTTAAATTTTAGCTTTGAAGATGGGTTTGAATGTATACATGAAGCATTGCAGACAATCAAAGCTACTTTATTCAAAACGCTTGAAGAAACGGTTGAATGTGTACAACCAGATTTGGGTACGCAGTTGCGCTATGCGCTTGAATGCTACAATGTGACCGTGGAGAATGGTGAAGAAGATCCCAGAAACATCCAGATTCATGAGTCCGAAGGACAGCGCGAAGTTGAGGGACCTAAGGAAAAAATCCCTAATATATCAGAGCCATTAAACACTAAGTAGGTGAATATTAGATCGGAAGCGCAACCGAAGTTCATGAATATAGGTGACTCTTGGGACGAAGATACAATAGATAAGTTCGCGAGCTCCTGCAAGAGTATCAGGACTTATTTCCCACCAAGTTCTCTAATCTAAAAGGGATAGTAGGGGATCTGGGAGTCATGAAGATCACTTTGAAGCCAGATGCAAAGCCAATGAAACAACGCCCCTACTGATTAAATCCTAAGTATAAGGAAAACGTGCGTAAAGAATTGGATAAAATGCTTGAAGTTAGGATCATTGAACTTGTCAAGGAATCAGACTGGGTTAGTCCCATGGTGGTTCAAGAAAAGAAAACGTAGGGTGAAATTCAGATATGCGTAGACTTAAGGAAGTTGAATGATGCGTGTGTCCATGATCCATTCCCTACGCCTTTCATGGATGAGGTACTGGAGAATGTTGGAGGACAAGAAGCCTATTCATTCACGGATGGATTCTTAGGGTACCATCAAATCAAGATTGCGCTGGAGGACCAGAGTAAGACCACCTTTGCGACTGAATGGGGTTGTTTTTAGTATACAGTGATGCCTTTCAGGCTTAAGAATGCCCCTGCAATTTTCTCTAGGGTGGTAATTGCAGCCTTCAAGGAATTTATCCATAAATTTTTGGAGGTCTACTTCGATGACTGGACAATGTTCGGGTTAGTAAAGTGACATGTTTCTAGTTTGCGTCTCATGTTGGATACTTATCGAAAGCATCAAATAGCCCTTAATTTGAAGAAATTCATATTCTGCATACCCTACGGGATACTCTTGGGCCATGTTGTTTGCAAGTAGGGATTGATGGTAGACCCTACCAAAATTGTAGTAATCGTCAATTTGGAAGCCCCAAAGAATGTTAAACAACTGTGCGCAACGTTGGGCCATACGGGATATTATAAGAAGTTCATCAAATCATATGCGCAAATCATTGCGCCCATGGAAAAATTATTGAAGAAGGATGCGACGTTTTTCTGGGACGAGGATTTCCAGAAAAGTTTGGATGTCTTAAAGGAGAAAATGGTCACTGCACCCATTTTAGTGTTCCCCGACTGGAAGAAGGAGTTCCACGTTCATGTAGATGCTTCCTACATCGCGCTAGGAGTTGTACTAACCCAACCAGGTGAAGGAGATATCGACCATCCAATAGCATTTGCAAGTAGAAAATTTTCCAAGGCTGAAAAGAACTATTCAACCACAGAGCGTGAAGGTTTAGAAATGGTGTATGCGCTATAGAAGTTCATGCACTATCTGTTGGGTGCACACTTCAAGATGTATACAAATCATTCTGCTCTGAAATACTTGGTCAACAAGCCTGTGTTGGGGGGGAAGATTTGCAGATGGTTGCTGCTTTTCCAGGAATATGATTTCGAAGTAATTGTGAAGCTAGGGTACCTGAATGTTGGTCTAGATCACCTATTGTGCATTGAGAATGGGGATGAGCCTATGAGTCTGGAGGAAGGGTTACCTAATGCAGAACTCTTCACGGTTTGCATCACAGATGATCATTTCACAGATATAATTCAATTTTTGTCTACAGGTACCGCTCTCGAAGGCTATTCGACACAACCGAAGAAATAACTGGTGGTCCGGGCTGTAGATTTCTTTGTTATCGCCGAACACTTATACAAAATGGGCTATGATGAAATATTGCGTAGGTATGTTCCAGAGTATAAGCAGAAAAGTATCATTGCAGAAGCGCATGTAGGGGTCATGGGAGGACATTATGCAGGAATGTTGACACCTAATCTTCGTGATTGGGGGAATTTGTAAATAAATAAATCAGGAATGTGAACAGTCATCTGGAGATGAACTAAACAATCACTCCTAATGTATATAACAATAACCTACCTATGGAATAATCAGACGAATCAGTTTTACTGCCTTTGGAGAGTTACTGCCTGGCCTGACATGGTATCAGAGCCAGTTCTAAAAATAGTTGTAACTCCCTTCATTTTTTCCACTGCCTCTGTCCTGAGCGCTGCTCTGCCTCTGTCCTGAAATAGTTTGCCACTGCCTCTGTCCTGAGCGCTGCCACTGCCTCTGTCCTGAGCGCTGCCACTGCTTCTGTCCAGAGCGCTGCTCTGCCTTTGCCTCTATCACTCTCTAAACAGTCAGAGCCATGTCATAAACGTTTCAAAAAAAAAGAAGGCGTTATTCCTCCTTTGATTATTCTATGTACATTCCGTTGGAGAAACGGTTTCCTCTTCCGCTGCGCTACGTCAATGAATCGATTTCACGAGTTCCGTGGTTTTCTTTTCGGGTTAATTTTCCAGACATTGGCTCTCTGTGGCACACACTTTTCATGGCACTAACTGCAGCTGTAGACCTGAGCATTGAAGCGTGCAGGCCATTCAGTAAGAAGCTAAGGAGGGGTATTCGAAATTGAAAAGAGAATGCCTTCACAAACTGCTTACTTCCTCCATTTTCATTGACTTTTAGATATTGAATCTTTTCTGCAAAACCATCCATTGGAAAACTTCTCGATTATATCCATTAAAGTTTTAAGCAGAACCTGAAGCGTAGATTTGAATTTGCGCTGATTTGTTATGTTAATATTGGAGATTTGTTTATTTTTTGGTATGCGCTCCTGAGCTGTTATTAGAAGAAATAGAGATGGAGATTGCAGTGCAGGCGTAGCCGAAGCCCTGTATTGGAATATTCGTGGTGAAAGAGTCCGTTGGCTTTGCAGCTAACGAAGACATCACGGAGGGCACTCTGGAGAGGAGCCAAGGGCGGGGGCCGAGCTTCGAAGGCCTTGAGGAGCCTCCTGACCTTGAGATTGAGCGCCGCATAGTGGTAACGATCCCCATCGAAGGTGTGCTCGGCATAGATTGCCCCGCTCTCCAAAAGCATCCGGGCTGCATCCAAATGCATGGCAAGACCCTAAATCTCTGCACTCGCCAACTACGATTTATTCTGCCTCCAGTCACACTTCTGCAACAGTTTGCTGTCTCACTTTCATTCATTGCTGTGCTCATCTCTGATTTGTGGATAGTGATAATCTACTCTAAATACGCGGTATATGTGATTTGAGTACTATTATACTTCCTTGTGGATCAAACAACTGTTTATTAGCATAGTTCATATGGATCTACTTTGAGAACACTGGTATCATGCTATGAATATAGTTATACGATCACTGCTCTGGTTGGTTATAATACTTCACTTTGAATATATGATGGCAAATGCATCTTGAAGGTTGGCTTCTTCATGGTATTTTTGAGCATTGTAGACTTTTTCATGGTATGCTGATGCTTTTATCTAACATTAGAGGGATTTGAAGAAAATATAATGCATAAAGTTGTAGCGTAAGGAAGAGATTTGAAATCCTTTGAGAATGCCTTTTTGAGTGCAATTTCACTGTATATCAGCAGAAGTTTTTTTATTATCAGCAGAAGTATTTTTTACAGAATGCATTCAATCATCTCTATGGTAGGAATAGTTCTCACTGGCAAGGAGAACTATCCTGAATGGTCCCAGATGATAAAACACACCCTCATCTTCAATGAGTTGTGGAAAGGAGTGTGTGTCGGAGAAGCAGACAATGACCCAATGCAGCCTACATCAGACAAAGAGCTCATCATTTGGGAAAACAAGAACAACAAAGCCTATGCATTAAACGCAGCATCTGTAAATGAAGAAGTAAGTCGCCATATTTCATCATATTCAACTTCCTTTGAAGCTTTACAAAAGCTGAAAGAACTCTATGACTCACATTCTGCACTTGAAGTTGTTCAGCTCATGATTAAACTCTTCACTCTTGAACTGAAAAATAATGATCCTCTTGCTCTTACATCTGAAGTAAAGTCTATAATGCATGATATCAAATCCACTAAGGTTGAGTTGGATATCCCTCTTATTGCTTTTCTCAAGGCACTCTATCCTGCTTACTCCAATTATCTTGAGTCTTTACAAGCAAATGGAAATCTTAAAGATATAACCTTTGACTCTCTTGTGAAAAAGTTTGCTGAAAGAGAGAAAGCCTTTGGAAAGAAGACAGTCCCTGAATCTTCTGAAGAGACTGTGTGCCTTGCTCATAAAGAAAAGCATCCTGCTCAAGATTCTACAAGAAGAGGTGGACAAAGAGGAAGAGGAAGATACCTCAGAGGCAGGGGGGGCAGACATTCTCAAGGAGAAAAGGCAGATGTGCATTGCATTCGCTGCAAACGAAATGGATCACATGATGCTTCTACATGCAAGCTACCATGGGACAAAATTGAGCAGAAAAGAAACCAACAGACAAAGGTAAAACTGATGATACAGACAAAGGTAAAGCACCTGAATCCGCTCACTATATTGAGGCACAATGTAACATTGGAGTAAATGAAGATTTGTTTAATGCTTCACTTGCTTCTTCGAAAAATGATTGGTTGCTTGATTCAGGAGCAACCTGTCATATGACTCATAGAAAAGATTTTTTTGAATATTTCATTGACAATGTTGATGGAGAAGTATACTTTGCAGATCAGTCAAAAATCAAGCCATCAGGGCTTGGCACAATCAGGCTTAAACTGCCTGGTCTTTCAGACTTTCTTCTGGATCATGTTCTATATCTCCCATAGCTCAAGAGAAACTTGCTGTCCTTGGTCCACATCTGCCAGCAAGGTCACTCCATTCATATGTTTGATGGTGAGCTTGAGGTAAGAAAAGCATCTGACCACTCACTTGTCATGAGGGGAATAGAAGAAGAAAGACTTCTCAAACTTCAAGGAACCTCTGCTCATGCACAACATTTCTCATATATTTCTCATCATGAAGAAGGTACACTTCCATCAAGTTTATTATGGCATGCTAGATTTGGACATTTAAACTATGACAGTCTCCGCTTATTGAAGAAAAATGGTGTTGCTGGTTTGCCTACAATTCCTAGGAAACATAAGCAATGTGATGCTTGCATTCTAGGAAAGCATAGCAAACAGTATTTTCATGATTCACATTCAAGAGCACATAGGAAGCTTGAACTCATTCATTCAGATTTATGTGGTCCAATGCCTGTTCCTTCTGCAAATGGAAATAAATATATCATGACATTTATTGATGATTACACCAGAATGTGTTGGGTTTATTTATTGAAGAACAAATCTGATGCCTTTCAAACATTCAAGAATTTTCATAAATGGATTGAAAATGATGCACAATCTCATATTGGGTCTATTTGCACTGATAATGGAAAAGAATATACATCAAATGAATTTGAAAACTATCTTCGCCAACATGGGATCAAACATCAAACAACTGTGCCTTATAATCCCCAACAGAATGGTGTAGCTGAAAGAATGAATAGAACAATCTTGAACATGGCACGATCCATGATTTTCTTCAAAAATGTAAAGATAATGTTTTGGGCTGATGCTGTTCTATGTGCTGCATATATAAAGAATAGATGTCCATCTAATGCTATAAGAAACAAGACTCCTTATGAGTTGTGGTATGGACATGTTCCTTCGGTAAAACATCTCAGGATCTTTGGTTCCACTTGTTATGCTTTGATACCAAAGGTACATAGAAACAAACTTGGTGCTAGAAGTCGTAAGTGTATCTTCCTGGGGTATTCAAACACCTCCAAAGCATACTGTCTCTATGATGAAGTAAATAAAAAGTTTGTTGTATCTAGAGATGTAATTTTTCTTGAATCATCCAAATCTGACAATGTTGTTGAGCGACAACTTGATCGCTTGGATAGATTCGCAAAAACGAAATCATTTCAAGAGTTTGATAATCAGATCCCACATCTTGAAGGGGGGATTCCTATACTAGAACAACATGTGGAATCTTCTTCTGAAGAACAATCTCCTCTGCATGAAACTCCAACAATGGATGATGCTTTAAGTGATGTAATTGATAGAATTGGGAGACTCAATCTTGATTCAGTCCCAACTCAATCAACAGAGCTGTTATAGACATTTTTGTGCCTTACAACATTGAGCACGAAATGTCCATAATCTAAGGGATCCAAAGTCCCTAAACATGTTGTTCCTACCCCTAGAGGAACAAGGCTAACAAACCACAACAATTCACAGAAGTTCTCCACCAAGAACTGCTAAAAAAGAAGTCAATTCAGGATCATTTCAGTGGCTCCACTAGCTGTTTGCGTTGAATGTCAAAGCCAACATTGGCTACCTGCGCTGAATGTCAAAGGCAACACTGGCTACCTGCGCTGAGCGAGAGTGGACATGTGGCAAGTTCATTTCTCAAGGTGTCAGAACCCAGGAAGCTTCCAAAATGACACTTGCCTCAAGGAATTCGACTGGTGATGAGTAAGAGGTTCCAAATCTCCAAGTGGAAGCAAGAACCTCCAAGTGGAATCAAGAACTGACAGAGGGAGAGGACACTAGTCAGATCTCAAGTTGACTCATCCTCTCTCCAAACATCTATATATGGATCTCTCCTCCATGAGATCTAGAGGCTGGAATTTTGTTATTGCAAAGAATTGCTGTTGGTTTGAGACTGGAACTATTGGGTGCTTAATGCTTTGAAGGGGGTGAAGATAGGAATTCCATTTGCTGGGAAGGAGATGCTGGATTGGAGCCCTCTGGGTTGTATCTCTTCCTGAACCTTGTTATTCATCAATAAAGCTATCTTGGTTTCTCCTATATACTGGTGTATTTTTGATGTATGATTGCATTAGTATGTTTAGTTTATTTCTAATCCTGAACTAGTTATGAATATGAATCCATGTCTTGTGTAGTGTTCTCTTCTTGCGATCTTGCAGAAACCTCTTGAAGCTGGGCGAGCGAGAAGGCAAGTGGTTGGGAACTCTCCAAGAGAAGAGAAGCCGGATCGAGGGACAAACGGAAGACACCGGTTAGTCCATCCATCTCTCTCTTCATTCTTAATTCATAAAGGAAGAATACTAGAATAGTTGTCTCTGTTTGTTGCTAAGGCACTGTCACACCTTAGGTGGATAGGATCGTCCTGCATAGGCATTTTTCCCCACAACAAATTGGCGACTCCGCTGGGGAGATCTGTTTAGTCATTTTATTTGTGTTTCTATCATTGTTTGCTTCATAGACTCAACAACAACAATCGAACTGCATCTGCTATTCTCAGATGCAAAGTAGACAGTTGCTGCTTTGATCCAATCACTGGATTTGTCTATGATCTGAAAAATGGATTCACAAATGATTTGATGATCCTTTGTGATAGATCTTAGTACTCCCTCAAAGCATCCCTTTGATTACACCTTGCTTGTTGCTTTTATTTGGCCTGAAACAGTAGATTAAATAACAATCTGTGACCCAGAACCAGTGAGAAACGAGAGTTTCTCCTTCAGTGCAGACCCAGTGAAGGGATTTTGCATTTCAACGCAGGTCCCGTGAAGGCTACTTGCGCTGAATGTCAAAACCCCTGTGTTGAGGTTGCGCTGAACCAGTTTGCCCTTGTGCAGCTGGGGTTCTCTGCTCTGTTTTGCCTTGTTTTGATCTCTGATTTTTGCAGCCTGTAACCAGCATAGGTACCAGTCTGATAACTCCTTTTCTCTGCTTAAATTACGCCTGCTTTTGTACAAAAAGATTGTAAGTGTTTTTATGTGTTTGTGGCATCATTTACAGTTTTCCTTTGCATGAGTGAAATAGTCATCCTGTAGCCTTTGATTCAGATCTGTTGATTGTGATCTTAGAAGAGAGTTCATTGGTTGTTTACAGTTGATTATACATTTGCTTTTGCTTATTGGTTTGAGTTTGTCTCTTTTAAGTGTCGAAACAAGTATTCATTTCGAAAATCGTTAAGTGTTGTAATCTCTTCTACCTTCTCTGATTTCGAAAAAGTAAACTTGTTTGTATTTCTCATTTAAAAGCAAATTCAAAGTTGTACAAAAAGCTTTCTTTGTAGGCATCAATACTAAGAAAGCGGAAAACAAACACCTGCATTGTGCATTTGCATCTTGATAGTTTGCATGTTTGATTTAGGAAAAGTGCATTAGAGTGTGCTGATTGCTCTTTGAGAAAAGATGGTGTCTTTCTTTTCCCTTAGTAGCTAGGATTTTCAAAGTTGAAAAGATATAAAGCTTGCTTATCATCTTTAGACTGCATTTAGGAATTGTATCATACATCTCGTGGTGAACCTTGAAAGGCAAACTTCTAAAAAGATCAACCTAAAATAAATTGAATGAACTTAACAACGCTTTGCAACATAACACACAACATAGAGGTCTAGGCTAGAGACGTGTTCCGGCGTCGTAAAGCCTGGTGACTGTCGATCTCGTGGATGGTGGGTGATTCCTCCTGAGGGACGACAGCGCCAGTACGGATTGTGCTCCCACGTACCGTCGCGTATATATTGGGAGACCCCTATAGGCATAAAACCTTTATCCTTAGGAAGCCGTGTCGGCCGCCCTACTGATCGCAATGCACTGAACACAGCATTCAGGAAGATCGACCGCCCGTACCCTAAAAAGTATTCTGCAGTTTTGCGAAAAGTTTGGCACACCCTCTGCCTAGAACTCCAGAGCAGTTCCTTTTGGCCTTTTTCAGACTCTATAACGGAAAAATTCCATCCGAGCATTTGTCACTTCGGGCTCCTTAAAACATCGAAGGAGACTAGAGTCATCTTTAGCTTTTTCTCGACTCTTTAAAAGTGAAAAAGCAAGTTGTGTCTAAAAGCGTCTAAAAAATTCATTTAATCCAGAAACACACTTTCCCCTTTCGTATTTTGGTTGATCGAGTAATCCGCAATCGTGGAAGAAAGTCAATTGAAACCCCGTCATTCGCGGAGGCTTACGAGTCAACCGTCTTTGTCTCCGGAATCGAAAACAGTACGGACAAAGCGAACTCGTTTAACCGGTTCGAAATCTCCTATCAAAGTTAGAACAAGTGTTCCAACGACATCTGAGATTCCGGTTACTCCAAACATTTCTGGAAACCCTGCTTCTATAGAAGAAGTTCGACAGCCACAAAGGGACAGTAACACTGATCCTAGTCTGGGAGCAAATACTTGTGTTACTGAACCAGTTCCATCTGTAACCGGTTCAGAGAGTCTTGCTCCTCGAAAAACTGTCGCTGTCGATTCAACCCCTTCTTCGGCACCAGAAATATTTTACGGACCTGACGGTATTCCTCTTCCACCTGGTTTGATTGCAATAGAGGAAATTGTAGAGGATCCGCAAGCAAGTACTCCAACACATTTTGGAGTCGGGGTCACTCTATTTCCCTCATCAAGAGTTAGTCTACCACAAGTGGAAGTTCCTGTAGAATCGCTAGGTAATCTCTTGGATAGACTCAAGATGTCTGAACAATCGTCAACATCTAGGACTGTGTCGAATGACACAGCGACAACGGAACCCCCTGCCGTCACTCCGACAATGTTTGCCGGCACACCATCTGTCCCGACTAGCTCACAACAACTAGAAGGAGTCCACCCAGGGACTATTTCGACAGTGTGGTCTGTTCCAGTTTGTTCCTCTGGAATAATATCCGGCAACTCTTATGTTGAGACTCGACAGATTGATCCATTTGGAGGTCAATTTGGGCAATCCAGTCCCCAAGGACAAACAATCCCCTTGAGTTCCAGATTGCTACCGTATGGGGGGCAGTATGCCCTTTCATTACCCCCTCGGGGAGGGTATCCATACGGGAGTTCACAACCGTATTCAGGTTATACTGGAGTTACATCAAGTGGTTGGGTACCTATGCTACCTCAACAACCAAGGGTTGTGTATTCTATGCAACAATGTGTACCTATGTCGAACATCCCGACCACACCGGTTATTGTGACAGTGTCGCAAGTTCAAACGTTGCCTGTTGTATGTCAACCTCAGATTTCTCAGGTTGTAATGCAACAGCCCCTTGACCCTGTGACTCAACCACAATCGCCTACCGGTGGGGCGACACAGGTCCAAACGGGTACAATTACCCCACACCTTGGTCCAACGGTTAGTATAGCGCAACAGAGCATGGATTCACAACCGTGGCTGGTGCAATACCAACAACCACAATTCCAGCAAGTGTACCAAGGTTCTGAGCAGCAGATCTTTGCGAACAGTGGACAACCATATATTCAAAACGGTCAAAACCAACCGCTTTACAGTGGTCAAGTCCACCAACCGTATTAGTCATACCAACATCAATTGCATTATGCTGGTATGCAAAGGCCAACTACTCAGGCAATTCCATCGTACCCTGGGTATGCTTCACCTAACCTGAATCAACAGTTACCATTCGTGGCAACTTTAGAGTTACCCGATTTACACCGGTTAACAAACGATCCAATTGCTTACGCCCCTTGGTGGCCAGCGATTCCTCACAAACTTCCTTCAGACATTCCTAAATTTAATGGAAATCCGGGTGAAGATCCATCGAATCACGTGATGACCTTTCATCTATGGTGTTCATCAAACACCTTAAACGATGATTCGATAAGGCTTCGCCTCTTTCAGAGGACGTTAACGGGTCCAGCGGCTAAATGGTATATTGAATTACCTAGAGCCTCATTCGACAATTTCAGCTCCCTAGCCACGACTTTCTTAACCCATTTTCAACTACCGATAAGGTATGAAACGGGAATGGAAATCTTAACCAACTTCAAGCAGACAACAACCACTCACATATCTGATCATATACATGAGTGGCGTCGTCGTCGTAGGATGGTAAAAACGTACGTTCCCGATTAGTTATTAGCTGAATGGTTTATCAAGTCGTTACTTCCTGCCATAACAAAATATGTGGCCAAGGGAGGAGTCGTAACGAAGGAGCAAGTTATTGCTCGTGCACAATATCTAGACTTAATCTACACTCAGTCTGGCACGCTCTACGACAAAATACCTGATGCCCCTAGACCGGAATTCTCAATTCCTCCTCCTCCTAAATCAAATAGTGACTCTCATGCCGGCGATGGTGTGATTGGCACGGCAAACGCGAAATCGACAAAGGCTTCGTCTAAGAAAGCCTGTAAGAATTCAGATCAAAATGAAAAAGAAGAGATTCTTGCTTCGGAAGTAAATGCCGTATCAGCAGATAAAGGCAAAGAAACCAATCAACCAGGAAGCAAGAAGAAGCAAAACAAAGGGAAGAAGAAGAAACAGGGCGAGTCATCACCTGAAAAAACTTCTTCAAACCCTCCTGGAAATAGGAAACTAAAATATCCATGTCAAATATGTGATGAGGATCATCGGACAGTCGATTGTCCATACAGAGCTGAGCTTAGAAGGTTCTTCAAAAGTTCGCAAACCTCAGCTGTGTTAACTGATCCATTTCCCAATCCAGGTCAAAATCTGGTTGATAGTGGAAATGCTTCCCCGTCACAAGTGCTCATGTTGTCGGTTTCAAAACAGTAGAATGATGCTTTGATTTCGACAAGGAACAAAGATTACGGGAATCCGCACCTGTTGAACGGCAAGGATAAAGATCAACCAAGCAGTTCGACAACAACTTCGACAGAAGTTGTACCGCCCATCATTCCTGAATTAACGATAAAACCACCAAAGGGAGTAGTACACAAGTCGACATTTAATCCTCACGCCAGAGCGGCGCAACATTATAACATAGTGGAAGATTTGGCCCAATCGCCATCCGCTATGTCGACTCTTGAAGTACTACAAAATTTTCCATCCCAAAGGCAGGCTTTGTTATCGGCTATTGGTGGGGTTGATCCTAAGGATTCCAATCTTGTATCCTTCGACCACAAAGGATACGATCCTCAGTTACCAGCTCAACTAGCTTTCCTTATTCAAGTGAAAGCCCTCAACAAAACTGTTCACTGAACAATCATTGATGAGGGGGCATCTACATGTATTATGTCGATGAGTTGCTGGAAAACCTTAGGATCTCCGACCTTGTCGCGATCTTCGAAGACATTGAAAGCATTCGACGAAAGGACCTATACCCCGTGCGGTATCCTTAATAACTTGAAGGTTGAACTAGGAGGAAAAACAGTAGAAATAGATGTTGACGTCATCGATGGAAATTTTGACTACAACATCCTACTGGGAAGACCGTGGATATATGCCATGGCAGCTGTAGTGTCGACTTATTTTAGGAAGATCGCATTCCCTTTTCAAGGAGGGATTACGATCGTCGACCAACAAGACTTCCTCCCTAATGGTTCACAAGTTACAGGAAGCATTCCCATGATCCATGGAAGCAACCATTCGCTTCAAGACATCAGAGTAGGCCTACTGAAAGACCGCACATTAATGGGAACTTTCGCACTTCCACCTCCAATCTATATAGGAGAAGTAGCGTTGGTAGGAGCCTGCAACATGATATCTTCCACGAAGTTCTCAGAAGACGATATCGACATGGATCATGCAATGGTTTTGCCCCCAAACCCTATAGAAATATTGTAGCAATCAATGTTTTGGGCATGGGAGGCGAACCCAAATCAACGCTCATCAAGCGTTTGGGTAGATAGGTTTAGAGAATATGGTACCCCATTAGATCCTTGGTCGAAAGTGCATGGGACTGACGAAGGAGTTCTACAATCAATGTTGATTGAGGGGGCACCATGGAATGATTGCCACCATCGTTCCCTTCTTCCAGAATATGAAGAAGATACTCAGCATGACCTTTATCACCCTTCAGTTTTTGAATTCCTATCAAACACTGTAAACACGGTGGATTCCGAGCGAAACTTATCCAATATTGAAGAGACTATAGCCATAAATATCTCGACTAAAACAGATGTTGTAGAGAATATTTATGTCGGCAAAGGATGTTCTCCTTCAGAACTGGAAATATATAATGCTCTTTTTCGCGAGTTCAGAGATGTCTTTGCTTGGTCATATGATGAAATGCCAGGCATTGACTCGAGTATCGTTGAACACGAAATTAAGATGTATCCAGATGTCAAACCAGTAAGACAATGGCTTCGGCAGGTGCACCCCAAGAAAGCCGCTGCCATTAAAGCGGAAGTTGTAAAGCTCCTCCATGCTGGTTTCATCTACCCGGTTCCTCTAACCGATTGTGTATCGAATATCGTCCTTGTTATGAAGAAACAAGGGACAATTAGAGTGTGTGTCGATTATAGGGATGTAAACCAAGCTTGTCCGAAGGACAACTACCCTACACCCTTCATCGACCAGATAATTGATGAATGTGTCGGATGTGAAATCTTTTCATTCATGGATGGATTTTCCGGGTATAATCAAATAAATATCCGCCCACAGGACCAGTCAAAGACTGCATTCATCTGTCCGTGGGGCACATTCGCTTATCGAAAATTACCCTTTGGTTTAAAGAACGCAGGGGCGACGTTTCAGAGGGCAATGAATTATGCCTTCCATGACATCAAGAACATCATTCAACCATATCTCGATGACCTTCCGGCTCATTCGCGAAAGCGGACTGATCATCCGCAGCATTTAAGAGAGATTTTTCTACGTTGCCGACACTACAAGATAAGACTCAATCCGGTCGTTTACTTGGCTTTGTGGTCTCTAAGGATGGGATTCGTCTCGACCCTTGCAAGGTTCAGGCAATCATTAATTTGCCTCCACCTTCAAATTTGCTTCAGATTCAGAAACTCCAAGGGAAAGCAAACTTTCTGAGGAGGTTCATTCCAAATTACGCAGAACTTGCTAAAGGTTATACTCGTCTTTTGAAAAAGGATGTACCTTTTGTCTGGGATCAGGTGGCGCAAGCTTCCTTTGATGCTCTGAAAGATTCTCTAGTAAAAGCATCATTAATGTATGCCCCAGACTATCAAAGAGATTTTAACCTGTATCTGGCTACAACAGATACGACCATTGCGATGGTATTAGTTAAAGAAGTCGATGGAATTGAACATCCTATATATTATTTGAGTAAAAACTTAAATGATACAGAAAGAAAATATTCTTACGTTGAAAAGCTAGCACTCGTTGCTGTTCAAGCGATACAAAGATTTCGACATTATGTCCTCTTTCGGAAAACTACCATTCTATCAGATTGCAACCCCATGACTTATATATTGTCGCGACAGTTGCTGGGGGGAAAATATTCAAAATGGATAGCGATCCTTCAAGAGTTTGATCTGGAATTTGTAAAATCCAAATCAAAGAAAGCTTTAGTCTTCGCAGAATTATTGTGCGATCTCCCATCGTCGTCCAACGATGAAACATCCGAAGAATCAATCGTGGACGAAAGTTTGTTTCTGATATCTACAAGCAATGAGTGGTATGGAGATATAATCATTTATCTCCAAACCCAAAAATTCAGGCCTGACACCTCTCACTCAGAACAGAAACGTATACGATACCAAGCGAAAGACTACATGATCGTCGGTGATACGCTTTATCGTCGTGGTATCGATACAGTTCTAAGGAGGTGCCTCACCCATGAAGAGGCCGAAAAAGCCCTGAATGAGTGTCATTCAGGCGCGTGTGGGGGGCATCAATCTGGATATGCTACAACACAAAAAATCTTACGAGCAGGATACTTCTGGCCAACAATGTTCAAAGATTGCATAACCGCAGTCAGAAGTTGCCATGCTTGTCAAATTTTTGATAGCAAAACCAGAAGACCACCCACACCTTTACAGCCAATAGTTGCTGTTGGGCCTTTCGCCAAATGGGGCATCGATTTCATGACATGTAACCCCACCTTGACTGGGGGGCATGGGTATATTATAGTCACCGTTGACTATTTTACCAAATGGGCCGAGGCGATGCCTACATTAGATAGCATTGGTGAAACAACTGCCCTTTTCTTTTTCAATCATGTAGTCGCCAGGTTCAGCGTACCACAGGCTATAGTTACAGATCATGAATCGCATTTTCGAAATCACATGATGGTTGAATTAGCTGCCAAGCTAGGGCTATCTCACGACAGCTCTACCCCGTATTATCCGCAAGCCAACGGACAAGTTGAAGCAATCAACAAGGTCCTGAAGCGTATGTTGCAAAGGATGATCGGGGTTCACAAAAGAAGGTGGCACCTAATCCTGTACTCAGCCTTATGGGCTTACCGAACATCGGTAAGGAATGCGACCGGGTTCACACCTTTCCAACTGGTGTATGGCCTGGAAGCAGTCTTGCCAATCCAGTGTGAAATTTCGTCTCTTAAACTCGCAATTGATCTCCTCCCCGGAACTTCAGAAGAAGAGGCCCGTTTCTTGGAATTAATCCAATTGGATGAAACCCGTCGTGATGCCGCTTTGGCTAACGAAGCCCATAAGAAACGAGTCAAGGTGCAGTTCGATAAAAATGTCAAACCCCGTGTCTTCTCGGAAGGTGACTTGGTCTTACTTTATGACCAAGAATCCGATAAATTGGGAGCAGGTAAATTTAATTCTTTATGGATGGGCCCCTATATTGTTAAACGAGTGTTAGCAAAAGGAGCCTACGAGTTAATGGATTATGACGGAATTCCACTGGCACAACCCCGTAATGGGTTGTACCTCAAGCGTTAGTATGCTTAAATAGTAACCTGTATGCTTTTGTTGTATTTTGTTTTCGCTAAAGTGTTTGTTTTGGTCGAGTAATCCACCTTTTTACATTCATTGCAGATGTCAAACCTTCTGGAGACATGTGTTGGATATGCCGACGGAGCGAGTCGTAGTTCGCGGAACCTGTCCTCCGCAGCCTGGGCCATTTTTGATCCAAGCGGTGAGTTAGTAAGTTTCAGAGGTGTATGTATCGGGCAATCAACGAATAACATCGCTGAGTATAGCGCGTTGATAGAACTACTCTCTGATGCCATCACCCATGGTATACGCCGACTAATCGTCAGGCTAGACTCACAACTCATAATACTACAACTCGATGGTATATATTCCGTCCGCAACCCAGCTATTTATCGCATGTTCCTAATGGTTAAAATTTTGGAAAGACAGTTTGATTTAATTCAATACCAACATATTTCCAAAAACTTAAACACATTAACCGACTCATTAGCAAACTATGTGTTAGATAGACATTTGCGACATTTATAAAAAGAGCCACATCATTAATGTTGTACATATGGATCATATAACTCAACCAAAATAAACCCCGAAAATCAAAATATATATATATAAGCTGTTTATCATTTCTACATAATGTTCTGTAACCAAGACAAAAAATCGGTCGCATGACCCAAAAACTCAAAATGCTAGGGGGCACCCTAGTCTAGTGATGCTCATGATAGCACATCACGACCTGTGCAATCATGCGTAAGAGACGAGTCCATCGTCTAGGCACACCAGTAGTATGTCGCTGCAACTGTAAAGGTAACTCATCAATCCTCACATCGGGAATGCCGAGAGTAAGGCTCTCAACCTGCTCCTGAACAGCTGTAAGGGTCTCGGCCACATCAAGGTCGCGGAGGATAACCCTCCCAGTAGTCTCCCCTGCTGGGGCAACAACTGGCGCTCTTGGGCGAACTGCTGGACGAACAGGACCAACATCTGCGTGCACACATAAGTTTAATTAAAGTCTTGATAGAATGAAGCACAAGGACATTATAAATAAAAACAGTAAACAGTGATATGGTCGAAGATTTTACCAATAGCACCCCACTGTTCGCCATCCGGCAATACCAAGTCCGGATCACCTTGGAAATCCATACCAACATATGGATACTCGGAATAGACCATCTCCTGACGCTCGAACCACCTGAAGAAGGTATCAGTGAAAGAAATCTGAGATTGACCAACATGCCTAGACATGTGATCAACCCATCTCTGCATGCGTGTCTCGGTAGGAGAAGGCAAGTCGAGAGCAATATACTGAGGCTGCATCAGTGGTATTTTCTCCAAGGCAAAGGCAGTCAGAATAGAACCAAATCCAAAGTTATTCAGCTTCCCGTCCTTTACCTTGTTCAACTGACTTTTCATCTGAAGAAGTAATGCATCACACCAGTTGAATATTTTCGGTTGGAGACACTCCAAGGCGTGCTGCACATAAGATCTGTTGGCAACATGAAGAGATGCGCTACCGGCCATCCTACCAATAGTATATAGAATGGACCTGAGATATCTGTCAGCAATCTCACGGATAACGACCTTGCCGTCTCTGCTCGGCTGAGATCCTTCCCTGCAATACTGGCGGACATAATCTCTCACAGAGTCATTCCCTCGGGACGAACCTGACAAAGAAATCGGAGCACCCCGCCTCGACAAGCCAGTCAAGAAGTAAATGTCTACTACGGTCAGGGGGATAGATTTGCCCCTAATTTGAAATACTTGGTTGATAGGATCCCAAGCATCAAGCATATACTGCAGTAAGGAGATCTGTGCTCTCATACTAGAGATACGGAAGAACTTCAGCAGGCCACAGTTCCGCAGTGCGTTCACCGTGACAGGGTCATGGAGGGCAATCATGTCCTCTTCTTCATGTTCTCGTTCTCGCCATGTAAGGGTCATTTTGCTCAAAAGTCCCTGCAAAACAAACAAGAGAAAGAGTAAGATCCTGGATTTGATGAGAAACTGGAAAAATTTTCATCAAAAACTGTGCAACAGAACTGTTTTTCTATGCCCAACGCAACTGGCTAGTGTTCCACCTGCGTTGAAGGTCAAACTGCCTTCATGCAACTTGACATTCAACGCAGGTTTCGAGTGAACTAACTGCGCTGATGGCAGAGCGCCCTAGAAAAACCCCAGGGGCTCATGGGGACAGGAAAACAGGCACAGAATGGGAAAAGGAAACCATGAAAAGAAAGAGCTAGGGTTTAGCTCCTACCTGGTCCAGATGGCGCCGAAAATCGTCCGCAGAATCTCCTGGAATCAGCTGATGAAAATCAAGGGGGAAGAGGCACCTCCAAAGCTCCAACAAACCAAGTTCGAATGAAATGGTAAAATGAGAGGTAAAAACACCTTTTAATTGCTTTTTACGTAGTTCAAAGCGAAATATTAGGGTTCTAATCTCATTTTCAAGCAAATGTTATTCATTTCTAACTAGTTTGATGCAGCAATTGAGGATACAGTACTATCTTTGAAAAGGGCAAAGCTAGTTATGGTAAAAAATAAAAAATTTGACCATATGATATCGAGTAGTTTTAGCACACAGTTCATGCTCGTTAAAAAATAAACGCAAGATCCGAGCAGTTTTAACGCAGACTTCATGCTCGTTAAAAAATATACATAAGCAATGAGCAAGTGTTTCCACCAGCGTTTAAGCTCATTTTAAAATAAAAAATGAACCTACCTGGTAAATAACCACTGTGAATGTAACCTTATCAGCCATTAAAGCCTTGGTCGTGTTTGCGCCGTCACCTCCACTTTTCACTTGGCCGATCGTTCACCTCCATATGTTTGTTTACCCATTTTGAGGAACAGCTGCGAGGAGTGATTTCACTAGCCATCCTTGTGACACTGCCGTGATTGGAAAATTCCAACCTGTACCTGGAATCAGCTGCTAACCCTGTTTATCACTCGTTCCTCAAAAGACGAGTCTTCTTTAAGCTCTTTTCATCTGACTCGTAAAATATGAAAAGATTGCCGAGTTTTAGCCTTCCAGCTCGTTAAAGCGACCGGAAGAGCTATCCCTCCTCTAGATTTTAATCTTTTTGGACCTGAGGGATTATTGCACAAAAAGATCGAGCGCTTGTTTTGTTCGGCTCGTTAAAACTATCGAAAACTCATCCCTTCTGTATTGTTTTATACTTTTTTTGGACTCAAGGGATTAGATGACGAAAAAGGACTTTTGGAGTTAACTTTATGTACCTTTTCAGACTCTCTAAAAATGAAAAGGACCGAGTTATCCTTGTCGTTAGACTCATTAAAATCATTAAATAGCGACAAACTTGTCTTTAGACGAGAACGAGTTTCACTATCGCTAGGCTCGTTAAAACATAGCGATGGGCTTGCCCGAAGGGCAGGTTATAGAACAAGCATATGTTATCCTCCTCAAGCTTGACAAAAATAAAGAGGTACTGGTTAGCAATGACTGGGGAAAAATTGGGAGAAACTAAAGAAAACTTTGATGGTAGCAGGTCGCTCTTGAACATGACACTTTTCCTCCGTACCACAATCGGGTTGGGTTGTTTCATTCACCGGTCACATCCATGGTCTCGCCATACCATCCATATTTGGGGTAATGCTACCGATCCATCGCATCAGTGTCGCCATATGTTCAAGAGAAGTCGTTTAGAAAAGTAAACCATGTCCCATCCACTGCCATACATTATCCTTCATCCTTTCATGACCGCCACCCTGAATCATATGTCACAGATCGTTTTCACCTCCATTAAAATCATTAGCTCCGTTCCGTGTCACTGATGTGGGATTCATTAAGGCCCTCCTTTGACGGATCGCTTCTTGTCGACATCAGCTCATTATCCAAGAAGTTGATCTAGGAACAACCCCTTCAGTACTTTGAAGCTTGCATGCCTCAATGGCAAGTTTCTCACTTCCGGCGACAGGTATACGTCAATGACCTTCGACCGAAAGATTTTGCGTGGTGTTCGACACCAAGTACTTTATTCACACCACGTGAATTGTACTGCAGTACCTTGAGGGTCATTATCATTATCGGTGATTCCTCTCGCGCTTGTTAACGGTTTACATCATTGACCGGTAATCAAGCGATGTCTTTTCATGTTCGACTTCAGAACAATTCTCACATGGATCGACTTGTACTTAGAGTGAAGATCGAACGAGTTTGAAGACCCCGGATCTAGTTTCATCCATCTGGGCTGCGATATATATTCAGGAAAAATAAAGACATTGACATGTACATCATTGCAGCAGATAATCATCCTACTCAAAAGGATGATAATTTCATCAAAATTATCAGTCTACCATTAGACGATTGTCTGTTCTATGTACAGAAAAATGAATTTATAAAGCTGAGCATGGGAATGCCCGCCTCAGCTAGATCATTAAAGTAGTATGAAAAATAATGTATTGTATTGTATCTTATTACAGGTCTCCTCCCAGCATTGGATGAACTTCGTATCCCCCTGATAAAGCATTTCACCCGATAAACGGCCTCATACTTTAGGGGGCAATTGTTATAGACATTTTTGTGCCTTACAGCATTGAGCACGAAATGTCCATAATCTAAGGGATCCAAAGTCCCTAAAAATGTTGTTCCTACCCCTAGAGGAACAAGGCTAACAAACCACAGCAATTCACAGAAGTTCTCCACCAAGAACTGCTCAAAAACAAGTCAATTCAGGATCATTTCAGTGGCTCCACTAGCTGTTTGCGCTGAATGTCAAAGCCAACACTGGCTACCTGCGCTGAATGTCAAAGGCAACACTGGCTACCTGCGCTGAGCGAGAGTGGACATGTGGCAAGTTCATTTCTCAAGGTGTCAGAACCCAGGAAGCTTCCAAAATGACACTTGCCTCAGGGAATTCGACTGGTGATGAGTAAGAGGTTCCAAATCTCCAAGTGGAAGCAAGAACCTCCAAGTGGAATCAAGAACTGACAGAGGGAGAGGACACTAGTCAGATATCAAGCTGACTCATCCTCTCTCCAAACATCTATATATGGATCTCTCCTCCATGAGATCTAGAGGCTGGAATTTTGTTATTGCAAAGAATTGCTGTTGGTTTGAGACTGGAACTATTGGGTGCTTAATGCTTTGAAGGGGGTGAAGATAGGAATTCCATTTGCTGGGAAGGAGATGCTGGATTGGAGCCCTCTAGGTTGTATCTCTTCCTGAACCTTGTTATTCATCAATAAAGCTATCTTGGTTTCTCCTATATACTGGTGCATTTTTGATGTATGATTGCATTAGTATGTTTAGTTTATTTCTAATCCTGAACTAGTTATGAATATGAATCCATGTCTTGTGTAGTGTTCTCTTCTTGCGATCTTGCAGAAACCTCTTGAAGCTGGGCGAGCGAGAAGGCAAGTGGCTGGGAACTCTCCAAGAGAAGAGAAGCCGGATCGAGGTACAAATGGAAGACACCGGTTAGTCCATCCATCTCTCTCTTCATTCTTAATTCATAAAGGAAGAATACTAGAATAGCTGTCTCTGTTTGTTGCTAAGGCACTGTCACACCTTAGGTGGATAGGATCGTCCTGCATAGGCATTTTTCCCCACAACAAGAGCAGCCTGGACCATCTCAGAAAGGTCCCCCAAAGTGGCTGACAAAGACACTTGAAAGTGTTCATCCTGATGAAATTGGAAAAACAGGAACCAAAAATTCAAACCGACAAAATGGAGGTGATGTAGATGACTCTAATTCACCTGTTGATATGGATGTTACTTATGATTGTGAACTGAACTTGTCTACAGATTTTGAACCAACTTCCTTCAAAGAAGTTGCTTCTCATGATGAATGGAAAGAAGTGATGCAAAAGGAGTATGATGCTCTCATAAAGAATGGCACTTGGAAGCTGGTTGATCCTCCATTTGGAACCAAACCAATTGGCTGCAAGTGGGTCTACAAGAACAAGTACAAAGCTGATGGCTCACTTGACAAGCACAAAGCTAGGCTTGTGGAGAAAAGTTTTTGCATAGAAGGAAGGGGTCGATTATGAGGAAACTTTTGCCCCCACAACAAAATGGGCCACCATCGGACACTCTTTGCACTAGCAGCTCAGAACGGTTGGAAAGTCCATCAAATGGATGTAAAAACTGCATTCTTGAATGGAGATCTAAAAGAGAATGTTTTTATGTCCCAACCTGAAGGATTTGCTGTGAAATGACATGAACATAAAGTATGCAAACTTGTGAAGTCCTTGTATGGCCTCAAACAAGCACCGCGAGCCTGGTATGAAAAACTAACTGAGCATCTTCTGAAACTCAACTTCAATCATTTTGATCTTGATGATGCAACTTTATTTGTCAAGAAAGTTGGCAAAATAGTTGTGTATCTTGTGGTATATGTAGATGATCTTTTAATGACAGGGAACAATGAAAGCTACATTGCATCCATAAAGAAGGAATTGGGGAAAAGTTTTGAAATGACTGATTTGGGCTATGTTCATTACTATCTTGGCATTGAAGTAACCCAACATCCAAAATCCATATTTCTTTCTCAAAAGAAATACATTGGAGATTTGTTAAACAGATTTGGCATGACAGAGTGCAATCCTCTTTCTACTCCAATGGAACAAAACTTAAAGCTCACATCTGTTGAAGGAAAGGAATTTGAGGATGCAACAAAGTATAAACAGCTTGTAGGAAGTCTCATCTACCACACTACTACCAGACCAGACATTTCATTTACTGTTGGAATCCTCTCCAGGTTCATGCAAAAGCCTTGTGAGGGACATTGGTCTGCTGCAAAAAGAGTTCTAAGGTACTTGAAGGGAACTCAAGACCTCGGAATCAAGTATACACAGGTGCACAACTTCAGCTTGATTGGATACTCTGATTTAGACTTCGATGGAGACAAAGAAACTGGGGTATCTACTTCAGGATATGCTATGAGTCTTGGATCAAGAGCTGTCTCTTGGAGATCACGCAAACAATCAGTTCCAGCAGATTCCACAACAGAAGCAGAATACGTGGCAGCAGCAGAAGCAACAAAAGAAATTGTGTGGCTCAGGAAAATTCTTGAAGATTTGCAAGTAAAACAAGTACAATCAACTCCACTCATGATTGATAACACCTCTGCAATAAAGTTGGCCAAGAATCCAAAGTTCCATGATCGAACAAAGCATATCAATACTAAATATCATCTGATTCGACATCATGTTGAGGCCAAAACATTCCATCTCCGTCATTGTTCCACAAATGAGCAAATTGCAGACATCTTCACCAAAGCACTTGGAAAGGAAAAGCTTGAACGATTTAGAATGATGCTTGGACTCACCAACATTCCTTCAGATTAAGGGGGGGAATGTTGACACCTAATCTTCGTGATTGGGGGAATTTGTAAATAAATAAATTAGGAATGTGAACAGTCATCGGGAGATGAACTGAACAATCACTCCTAATGTATATAACAAGGAAGACTAACTACACAGAAGATCCTACGCACAGGACTTTGCTGGCCGACTGTGCATAAGGACTCCAAAATATATTGCAGGGTATGCGATGTCTGCCAGAGGATGGGGAGATTGTCGCGAAGAGATGAATTTCCACTGAATCCACAAGTGATGTTGCAGGCATTTGATAAGTGGGAAATAGATTTTGTGGGACCAATAAAACCACTGGGGAAGAAGATAGGGGCCAGTTATATCATTATTGCGACTGAATACTTAACCAGGTGGGCGAAGGCACAACCTCTGAAGGATTGTAGCGCTTCTATTGAAGGGAAGTTTATTTTTGAATACATCTTGTATTGGTTTGATTGCCTTAAGATTTTGATGGCTGATAAGGTCACACACTTCTTGAATGAGACAATTGCTGGATTGCTTGAGGAATTCCAGATATATCATCAGAAGAGTACGCCTTATCACCCTTAAGCGAATGGCACAATAGAAGCCTTCAACAAAATTTTGGAACGCACTTTGAAAAAGATTTGAAACACAAAGGGAAATGATTGGGATGTGCACATACCAACGGTCCTCTGAGCATACAATATTACGTGCAAAAAGTTGATAGGACAAACACTGTTCAGACTGGTATATGGACAAGCAACTGTAATTCTCATGGAGTACATAGTGCCAAGTTTACAGATTGCAAGAATTATGAAGATGGCTGATCGCGATACCATGGAGGAATGGCTCGCGTAGCTCGTTGAGTTGGAGGAGGATCACTTCTTGGCTGGATTTCATCAACAGGTGCAAAAGGATCATGAAAAGGCATGGCATGATCGCCATATCAAACAACACACCTTTAAGATCGAAGATTTAGTGTTTCTATATGATAGTAAGTTCACAAAGTTCCCAGGCAAATTTCAGATGCATTGGCTGGGGCCATATGTTGTGAAGGAAATTACAAATGGAGGTGCAGTTCATCTTGCAAAGCTGAATGGGGAATTATTTCCGGGAAAAGTCAATGGGATTCGATTGAAGCTGTACAGGGGTGATCCTGCCCCTGCGCAATGACTATATGATTGCGGGATAGTCTTAGTACTCTAGGAAACTACAAGGAAGTACGAGACTATAAACTACACTGCCCGAAAGTTAAAAAGGCAAAGTGAAGGGGCAAGGCGACAAATCGAAGTCTGGCGCCGGGGGGAGCTGCACCAAAGGAGATGCGTTAGGAGGATGGGTCCCACGTAGCATGGCCAAAAAATTACCGTTGAATGCACTGTAGCTGATTTGATGGAAATTTTTTCGTTGGAAGGAGTGGGGAAAAGCATTTATGGAGCATATCTTTGAAAATCTGTTAATGACCAAGAACTGGAGGGAATGGTTGGATTTGAATTCAAATTGGTCTATAAATATGGCATACTGCTCCACATTTGAACACTTTGCTTCGTAAGAGTTTTCCTTAAGATTTTTCACCTTGCTTTGCGCCAAGTTAAGTGTTGTACATCTGAGATGGATTGGGAGGAACTTATTTCATGTCCGAAGTTCACCAACTTACCTAAGTGGAACCGTAAGATCTTCCTTGATTGAATGACTGCATCTCGCCCTGAGATGGATCTAGTCCCACCTTTTGTAACTAATTTTGTTATATGTATAAAGTTTCTGCATTTTGAGGGAATGGAGGGCAAAGGTCGTAGGAGTCAAAGGGACTTTAGTCCCATAGTTTGTTATAAGATAGGATGTTTTGTGACCCGTCCATGGTTCGCAAACCATGGAATTGTAATGAAAGAAGCTATATAAAGGAGTCATAGCAAGTCATAGGAGAAAATCATTTTGAAGATCATTGTATGGGCAAGTAGTTCGAGGCAGAAATGTATGTTTTCTGTACTTAGGTGAAGGGGAAGGCTCCTGCAGCTATGTGAGCGGATACCTTCGTAAGTTCGCAAGCTGAGTGCGCAGGGAAGAAGAGTCTGGAATAGAAGGATTATATCTAATAAAGACTATTTTGGAGCAATAATTGTGTCTCTCTGCCTTTATATTTTCGTATGAAATTTATGTGTATTCGCTTTATTTTCTGCATTTATATGAAGAAACACTTAATTGATGTGAAAAAGTGGTAGACCTACATGTTTACTTGATATTATGAATGTTTAAAGTACTCCACGAAGGGTTAGATTCTGCTTTCTATAAGTTATTGTGATTGCTTCATTTTAAGGGTTAGGGTTCGCAAAGGTCAGGATAAAGCCCTAGAAGTATTAAAAACCCATCACACAGACCTCTGGATGTAGAAACCTGGTTATGTCATCGCCCAATAATACTTTGGGTGAGACTACAGCCTGCGCTACGTGGGTTGTTGCAGAAAGGGACAACAATTTAGGGTTTTGTTGGTTGACGCAACTAACTCTGGACTTGGGTTAGGACCCCTCAAGCCAACATGCATATGTTGTATATGTTGTACATATTGTATTGTGCACATGTTTTATATGCAGTTATATGTACATATGGTGTTGTGTTCATGTTATACATGTGGTGCTATGTACATATGATGTTGTGTGCATGATTGTACAAGTGGTGCTATGAGCATGTGTTGTCATGTACATGTTGTACATATGGTGTTGTGTACATGTCGTGCATATGGTTTCGTGTACATGTTGTGCATGGGGTGTTGTGTACGTTTAGCATTGTGTACACATTGTACAAATGGTACAATGTACATGTGGCATTGTGTACACATTGTGCAGGTGGTGTCGTGTACATGTGATGTTGTGTACGTGTTGTGTAGTTGGCACTGTGTATAGGTGGTACAATGTACATGTGTCATTGTGTACACATTGTGCAGGCGATGTCGTGTACATGTGATGTTGTGTACGTGTTGTGCAGTTGGCACTGTGTATAGGTGGTACTACATACATGTAGTACATGTGGTATTATGTGCATGTCGTACATGTTGTGTTGCGGGCATGTGGTACTATGTATGTGCATTATGTAGTTGTGGTAGCGTGACATGTGTACTCGTTGTGTTGTACTCTGTGTACATATATGTATTGTGTTGTGGTGTACATTGGATGTAGGAGTATGTATTGTGTTGTGTTGTACACTGGGTGTAGGTGTATGTGTGGTATGTCAGTTGTAGGTGCATGTATTGCATGGTGTTGTATGTGTGTGATGCACACTACATGTATGTGCACATGGTTGAGGAGAAGGCACTTGGGTTTTGTCGGGTGTGGAAACCAATTCGGTGTGTGTACAGAATAAGGACAAAGGTAGAAGCTAAGGATTGATTAAAGGATAAGTATCCGTATTTTATTTCAGTTTTATTATGCATGTGATTTATGATTCTAGTCTATGATGATTACATGTGATCTATGATTCTGGCTTATGATGGCTACATGTGATTTATGATTATTGTTTATGATGATTTCATGCAATTATTGATTTTAATTTATGATGGTTGTGTTTTGAGCTAACCGGATGTGATATGTTTATTCATGATGATTTGATCAAACAATTTGTTTGATTTGTTGTGACAGGAAGTAAACAAAGTTGCAAGCATACCTTATTGACGAGCTACCAATGAGGTATGATTTGAAGTTATTTAAATTTGTTTTTAATCTAATGGAAATTATGTGCTTTGTACATGAAAGCATGAAATTCCCAATTGGGTGGTTGAAACTGACTACAAGAATTAGTAGCAGCAACAAAATGAATTGGAACAAGCAACACAATGTCGGTAAAGAATTCAGGAGTAGGGCCATTGTGGGACACTGGTACCCAATAGTGTCCATTGATTTCCATGAGCATGCTATGGCCGGTATGATGGTTTACGACAGGTACATACCATTGTTGACCTTCCGATGCAAGGAAGCCTTGCCAAGGGATGGATCGCCCAGGATAGGGGATGCCATGGAACTTGGAAAGTGAGTGACTGCACAGAATGGGGTGACCTAATTTCCCAAGGGCCTGTGTAGGAGAGAAGGGAAGGTCGGGGATATATTCAAAATAATGGTGGAATAACATGTTCAAAGTTTTTTACCCAACATTCTGGACTACTATGTGAGTCCATCTTCAGGGGAACACTTAGATTCTTTGAGAAGATTGATATGGATGGAGTTTCTCGAAGAGGGTAGCGTTATCCATCATGTCCATTCCATGGTAGGACTGGATGATTTTAAAGAGAGAATCCATACATGTGAGTCAAATTCAAAATAGTGGTGGAACCTGTTTAGAGTTTTTTAACCCAACGTTTCGTGGATATATTTGTTTTAGTAATCAACATTTCCAAATGGAATCAAATACACATTGTGAGTGTGCCCTGGAACAATGAGCAGATAGCTGTTCACTGAGAGGACAAGTGACACAGGATTATAGCACTGTACATTGGATGCAACTTTGAATTCCAATTGATTTTGGACTAACTGGGAAGGAGGGGAATCCTGGTATTACTTTGAGGGTGGAGGTGTGAGCCTCTAGATTCCCATGTTGTGGATGCAGGAATTGTATCCTTTTATTTGTTGGTCGAGAAAATGTGCATATGTGTATGTGTGTGTATTATTGTAAATACTGTATCAAGATGGATTTATAAATATCCATAAATAGTATGATTATTTTCTGGGTGGAGCAAATGTGTATGTGTGTATATGTGGTTATTATTGTAAATACCGTAATGAGTTGTGTTATAAAGCTCCAATAAATAGTATGTTTGTCATGTTTTAGTAGATGGTCATTGTAAATACTGAAACAAGCTATGTTATAAAGCTCCATGGGCAATATGTTTTGTTTTCAGCGGTCTTGCTGGTTATAGGTGTCATTGAACACCAAGGATGGTGTTCCCCCAAGGGGGAGGGTTCTGTAACAACCCTGGTTAAAAATCCATGTAAATATAAAAATATAAGACCACAATCATGGGAAACGTATTCCAAGCTAAATGGTGGGCAAAACATCTTAGTGGGTGTTCATTTCGGTTATTATGGCTAAAGGAAATTGGCAAAGGAAATGGCAAAGGCTTTGGAAAGGAAAAATGGCATTTTTTGTACATTTATTTATGAAAATAATGGAAATTAAGAGAAAAGGAAGGTGAAAGGTCACAGGTTTCATGTGAGGAGGAAAATGAAGGAAAAGAATGGAAAATGAAGAAAACAGAGGCCTCATTGATAAAAATGGCTTATGAGGATCAACTCATGGACTTTTGTGAGTTCAGTTTTGGAGCTCTCTCATTATTCTCTCTCTCTCTCTCTCTCACTCTTGGAGTTTTCTTGGAGCACTTTGGCAATGGATCAAGAGAGGCAAAGGAGGCAAGAGGAAGGAAGGAGCAAGCAAGGAAGAGTGGTATCAAGCAACCATAACAAGATTCTTTGTAGGTATCGATTTGCATGTGTGTTTTCCTTTCTATATTTGACATGCATTGTATTGCATGTGGTTCTTTGTTGTTATGGCATGGGTTTTGCTAGGTGTAATAGTGTTTTCAGCCTAGCCTTGCCATTTCCGGATAGCCATGGTGTGATGGGGTTCTCATGTTTTGGTTGATCTGGATTGCCGGATGGATTCAAAGCTAAGTGAGGTGTATCTCTGAATAAAAAAACACATGGCCTAATAACCCCTGAACCGGACTGTGGGTTGCGGTAAAGTTGGATTTTGTGTTGCCTTTGTGGGCCTATGTTATAACATCATTTGCCACTCCTGTAGATTTTGATGCTCTTGTATGGTCTTGGGAAACCGTTTCCCTTGCAGACTTGATCCTGTATTAAAAACAATATTTCAAATTCCATACGTGACTCTGCCCATTCAAAAGTGCGTACATACGCGAGTTCTATAACTGCATACCCGCATATACATTTTTAAATATGAAAAAATAAAATATTTTTCTATTTTTCGGGCGGGATTCACAGTTTTTACTGAGATCCCACCTATAGGAGCCTATAGCACAACTAAATTAACTAATTTTAGGTGGTATATTCACACACCTTGGGTAGGCCTAAAGGATATAAGAGAAGGGATATCGACATTATACCTATTTTTTCTCCCAAATCAAGTTTGATTTTCCCATGTCTCCTACACTCTTAGTCTCTATGGAAACCCTTGTCTCCTTTGTAGAGTTGTTCATCATCTTTATAACATCTCCTTGCACTTATTAGAGAGGTTGTCTTCATGGCTCAGGTTGGATAGATCCAGAGGAAGGCTTCGTTGGTGCTTTGTCTTGGGTCAGGTTGTACCTTTCCTGTAACTATTACTGATTATCAATAAAGAAGCTCATGTCTTGTTCCTGATATGTTATTATCTCATGAATAGTATTTTCTATGATTGTATGTGATGATCTAACATGTCTTTTATGTATTCACATTGAATTATATATCATGGATATGTTTCTCTGAATTGATTTGCATGCCTGCTCGATTATGGAGGAAGCACAGGGTTTGGACCCTACTGGAACATATTGAAACGTAGGACCTCCGGGTAAATATCCAAGTCCAAATTTAATAATTCACATGTTTGGCATGCTTGCTTGACTGCTTCTTGTTGATTTTCTTATTTTGCTCTATTGAGGTTGTCAATCCTTACCTTAGAGAACTTTCCCGCCAACAACCTAGGAATCCTCAACCAGTGAATGGCAGGATATATGGTAAATCCTAGAGGTGGGTGCTCTCCATCAGGCCTAGTAATCCCGGGATGGGATATGTAGTAAAGCCTGGAGAGTGGGTCTTGGTTTAGGGCACGGTGATCCTATGTGGATTGTGGTAAAGCCTAAGAGACTAGGAGACATGAAAATTCCTCATGGTGTAGGTAGAGAAATCTAGTGGCATCCATGCTTGTTTTTGCCTAGTGATCTGGTGGAGATCATGGTAAAGTATGTTATTACATGTTTATTATGTTGGCCTAGTGATCCAGTGTGGATTGCAGTAAAGTCTGGTTTCTATTGATGAGGGTGAAATGGTTTAGCCTCAGGATGCTTTGGTTGGTTATTTTGATTTGAGTCCCACATTCATGCTTGGAATATGGTATGAGGGTGATTGGCAGAAGAGAGATTTGGCTCAGCCAATCTATGGTTGGGTGGAATGTGATAGTTCCATACCGGGTTGGATTTTGAATTCATTAATAAGAGATTATTTCCTTGGTACCTTATGTGTAAATGTACTGGTTTATATGTGGATTTTATGGTTGATGTATCCTTGATATTTCTATTGTTATTATGTTGGTTATAAGCATGTATTATGACAATGATGAGGTATGGATCTTCTCATGTTTTGATTTGTAAATAAATGAATAATGTATCTATGACCTAATAGATGATAATGCAACTAATGATATAAGGGAACAATGTTTCTTAGTGATTCTCAGATAAGTATGAGACCCTTATGCTCAGATATGTTGTTTAAACCTGTAGATTACATATTTGTGACATGTTTGACGAAATGCCTGCCATGGCTACTAGGGGTCTATTCAAGTCCTTGTTCAAGTAATTTCATTTGTATCATTATTAAAATATTATCTTTTAGTTCTAAAAGTGTCATTTAGTTCCGGGTAGTGACATGGGATTTAGGCCTAAAAAAGTGGCACAAATCCTGGGGACATAGGTACAGGTCTGAGGAGAAAATTCCTTAGACGCATGCATACCCATGTTATGGGAGTGTCCAAAGCCTCCTAAATGAATGCATGCCCATATCAAGGGTGCGTCCAGGGGGTTTAATGGTCTAAAACTTCAGTTGGTCTTAGGTGCTGGTTACCTGAGTAGTTGGGTTAGCTCCTAGGAGTTCTGTTGTTGATGTGGAAGTTTATGTGGCGTGTTTCCATCGATTCCACTTCCTTACGGCCACCTAGGAGGTTGAGTCCCATTATGGTGGCTTCTCGTTACACATTTACCTTGGTTGGATGGTTACTTGGGTATATGTGGGAGGAGGGTGTTACACAACCGTTCTGTTACACACCATCACTTGATCACACCCCCACACAACCATTCATTCAACCAACATAAACCCACTCAGTAATCGCATGACCACTGTAATAAATGTAACAACAACTAGCTAACAATCTCTATCAATAATGTATCATAAACTCGTAAGGGTAGTAGAAATCAAACAATGTAAACAACACTCGGTTAGCGAGGATCGACCCTAAAGACAACTATTCTGATATATGAGTGATTATATAAGACATTCTTCAAGTCAATCTAAATAATAACAACAATCTACTAGCGAGAATCTGTGACAGTGGTAATTGGAATTATAACAGGAAGTGAATTAATATAAGTGCAAATAAATTAAAATAAAATAATTACGCTACCTCTACTGACACACCAACCCTTTGTTAAGGAGGAGGCCCCTTCCTCTGTAGGAGGGGGTTGGTGATTCACAACTCACAAACTAGTAATTCAAAGATAAGCCACAAACTTGTAGAGATTGCATTAATTTTGGAAATGAAGTTACAAGATGCATAGTCTGAGAATGATGATGCCTCCCCCTTATAACCTAACTTCTAACACTATATTATCTCCCAACCTACTCTCTGTCCACAAATTTATACAAGAGAAATGTAGGAGGCAAATTAGAACTAATTCCCCCAAATCTGGATTTTAACAGCTATGGACATATTACAAAATACTGACTCTGTATGTTTTTGAGAGATCTTGGTTGTATAACAACTCAAGGTCAAATTACATTTGATTTATAAAATCAACTTACAATAGGTTGGAGTTGTTTCAGTTGCTGATTGATTGCTTTGTGTGGGACATAGTTTGTCAATGACCGCAACAAGAAGTAACCCTTTGAAATAACCAAACATATCTCTCAATCTATGAACTTTTTGTAGAAACTACTTGTGCGTCATCTGATTGAGGATGTTCTTAGCAAAAAACATGTCACAACTTTTTTTAGATTTTTCTTTATGTGTCCAGAAAATTGTGTTTGAAGTTAGCCCCCTGATTCTTCCTGACATGAGATATTTGTACTGTAGAACATGAGTTAGAGACTAATGTAGTTGACCTGGGTATGATTTAGGTAACATAGATCCATGTCAACATCCCTCAAAACAAAACCCATGTTCCGAAATTTCTCCTAGACATGTGTAAGTATGCTAGCCTTAGAGGCCATTTTTGTTACTACATGGGAACCACTAGAATAACACTGGGAAAACCATCATCTACAAAAGCAACTATAATCCTTTCTAATTCGTAAAATAATGAAAATAATGATAATTAACTAATTTAATATTATCTGAATTCATGCTTTTGCGATCCATATTATGAATGTTGAGAGATATTTCAGTAAAAATTACATAAAGAAACTATAAGTCGACGTGTTTTAAACCAACTAGTGTGGTTCATAAGCTTAAGCTTAACGTGGAACATTCACAAAGAAACAAAAAAAGATGGGTGATATGTGTGGAAAGAAGTGTGATAGATGACTGAAAATAGTTGTTTAAGATGGTGAAAAATGGAACAATTTGGCGGCCCAACAATGGATATTATGAATATGGTCAGATATTTATTTGTTGGTCAAAATTTATTACAAAATATTTACTAATGAAAATGAAAAGGTGTCAAAATGTCATTGGGTGATGCAATTTAAAAAATTATTAGAGCTATTTTTCCATTTTTTCAAAATTTCTTGATCTTGAGATTAGTTCTTGGTCTTAGGTTCTACTTAAGTAGGTAAGGTCCTAATCACAAGTATGTTCCTAATCTCAAGTTCAAGCGCTAGTGATGATCTCAGGTCATGGTCTTAGGCTCAAGTCTTGATCATGAGATTGAGCCTTGGTCTTGAGCTCAACACGTATTCCTAAGATCAAGGCCTAGTTGTATAGCTAACAAATTAATATATTTCACTTTGAAAATAATATCATGAATTGGTTATATATACATAACAAAACAAAATCGTTATTGTAAAATAAAACAAGGAATGGAACATAATCAAAACATTGTTTATCATGCAAAACATCATAGAGTGCCAAATATAATATATAAGTAGTGGATGAAGTATATGATTAATGTGAAGAATATACAAGTTTGAAGTAGCCTTAATAAATTTTTAATTTCACCCGTACTGTAATTAAGAATAATGAGAATAGTTTATTGTGGAGGAATAGTGCAAGGATGTAGAGGTTTATGATGTACATGCAACACCTGCATAAATGTAAATGTGTGGTAGTTATATATTGTTTTGAAAATTTAATGCTTCATAGATTAATAACATATTTTATAAACATATGAACTTGTGTATATACATGCTCATTCACACACATATATCTCACCATTCTACTATACCATTCGATGAAAAAACCCTCTACACCATTAACCTTTTTCTCCTTTTCACCAACATCAGGCAATGGCACAATGATGCCAATGCATTTAAGGTCTTTTATTTTATATAATCCCTCCCCAGTTAGGTTCTCATCGAACATTGCATTTGGGTCCTCACTCTCAAGCTCAACCTTAACAACATGGACACTTTTTTGAAATATAGTAATTTATCATCCATGCCCCTTCATTATCATGTAATGCATAATATAATACAAATTATATATAAATGATTAAATTACTACTAAAGTTTTAAAAGACAAAATGAACTAATTTTGACAGTACCTATTTCATGAGTTGTTTAAGCCATGACATTGATTGTTTCAAGGTGGGAGAAAATTCACATAGTTTGTAGTTTTTTAAAATTCGAAAAAACATTATCCTAGTCAAATTGAAAAATATTATTTCCAAGCCCCGAGGGTTAGCTCAATTTGTTGATTTCTAATCTCTAAAGAACCTCGCTGATGGGAGGTCACAGGTTCAATTCTTATCGACGCCCTAAGGGTTAGGATATGCTAATAAACCGATGGGATGTGATCCCTTCAGGTGGATTTGCCCAAATATTTCCTCAAATGTGTGTGTGTGTGTGCGCGTGTGTGATTTATAAACAATAATTTTTGTTGGAGATTTAAAAAAGACATATCATATATTTTCATATAAGTGTATTCCCTAATGACAAACAAATCAACAAGAAGAATTTGAAAACATGTAAATTTTGTTAAGAATTTGATAATCAAAACTGGATAAGGTTGCTTGTAGTGGCTTGGAGTTTATTCTCTCTTGTCACCATCTTAAGTTTCATATGAATTTTGTTGATAAATTTAGTGTATAGGGGGCATAACTTGTTCCTTGCCATCAATTGGAAAATAAGTTCACAAACTGGCCACTATAACAAACTCTAATCTATTCAAATTACTGAAGCATCATCAATGAATATGAAGAGAATAAAACATTAAGAGGTACTTTAAGCTTAAATACAACCATTGAAATATAAACTTATTAACTCAATATCTCAATAGAATAAAAATAAATAAATTTATTGTAACAACGCACCAAACGACCAATTTATGAAAAATAAGTGAACTTAACTAACCAAGGCTACATAATATAGAAATAATACATCACATATACACTTTGAGAATTATTAAATTAACACTAGAATTTTCTCTACATGAAGCTACAAAATACTAAAATAAGTCAAAACATGTAAAATGGCCAATAATTTATATTATAAACTTGAAATTTTTTCATATATGAGAATATCTCTCCTATATTGGTTACAATAATTTCCACAGACTTAAGATTGTGGAAGATCCTTCAAAATATCTTGCACATTTGGTGCATTTAATTATTTATTCAATATTTTCCATAAATGTGTACTCTTGTCCATGGTAAATGCTTTTGAGGTGTTGTGGTTTATGAGCCCCATGGGCCATATAACTAGTTAAATTTGTATGCATATGAGTGATTGTAGCCCAACAATGGAGGCAACATTACAACTACAGGAGGATTTAATGGCATTGCAGGGGAATTCATGTATTTAATGTGATAAAATTGGAAGATGGGAGGGGATTTTCCATGGCTCAATTACTGTTTTAACCTTGTTAAGTTTTTGTCTATTGTGAACACCAACTATTGTTATTTCTCTTCAACCTCTTATGTTATGAAGCTCACAGCCTTATGCTTCTTGCACTTCTCGAAAGGAAGTAGATTATCCCCAATAGTTGACAAGAGAGATTATGGTTTGGTAGGGAGCTTGTTGTAGTTAGGAAATTGTGCTTAGAAGGGTTCTTGATCCCAATTTCATGTAGAAACCTTGGCCAATAATTTTAGGACCAAACCTCACCTGATATTAAACATGAATTATAGGACTTGGAGGACGTTGTTGTGAGTGAGCGAGAATGTCAACAAGATCATGAAATTATGGAGGACATTCATCCATGGGTGTTATTCCAGATGCACACATGACATATAGAATAAAGAATGATTTACCATATATCTATGTTGGTTAATGAAAACCATGCTCGCTTGAGTGCTTCTAGACAAACACGATGCTAAAAACAAAATTCTAATGATGCTTGATGAGATGGGGAAAGTTCAAATAGAGATGCATGATTCAATTACTAGGTTGGAAGAATGGCTCCTTCATGCAACAGGCCGTTATGGAAACAAGACAGTGAAGCAAAGCCTCATCAAGGTAGCTACTTCCTCCTCCTCATAATTTCTATGTTTTTTCCTAATGCAAGAATTTTCATGGCTTATAATTGGCAGTAGGTTTAGTATGCCCAATCATAATAGTTTATACTTAAGTAATTGTGATATTATTTACTTAGTAGATAACAATTATAGTTTAAATAAGGATCAAGGAAGACATTGTTAGTATATCATCAAAGTTTTTGCAATGTAGACAAATTGTATTTTGTTACATACTAGACAGATGCTTTGTTGTTTTTTCAGTGGTTTGGTTTCCCTAGTGGTGGAACATTGATAGGTAGAGATATGGACAACATGTAAATGTCATTTTAAATAAGAATATAACTTGCCTCACATACCTCACAAGTTCTTTGCTTGGAAGGGAGAAACAAGAATCACATTAATTTGGAATATTAAATAAAAATATTAGGTGAATCATCTACTATAATAATGATAGTTGTGTCATATAAAGAATATGTTATTCACACTTTATCAATTGCTTCCTTTGTATAATTTTTTTTTAATTGTTAATTTCCACCTTTCCCCTATCTTATTTACAAACTAAAATAGTTCATGCAAACATAAATTGATATTGTAATGATTTGAAGCCAACTTTCTTAGAACTCTTGATATGTTTTATTTCAGAATTGTCATCTAATTAAAAGGCCAAGAAATACATTTTGCCGACACATTTTAAGAAGTTTTTTTGCTTGTGGATTAAAACCAAATTAACTGTTTCTTTATTGTGCAATCCATGACCCTTCCCCTTTTCTCATTATGTCTTTTTCTTGTTGTTTCATCAAAATTTCGAAAGAAAATACCATTAAATTGAACATGCTTAATTTAATTTCAATTATTTATGTTGAAAAACAATAACAAATAACTTGGTTAAATAATTTTATACTTGCTACATAAATTATTTGTTGAATAAATACACTTACTTTGAGGATTTTTGATGATATTTCTACATAAGTCACTACTCTTTAGAGCAATTCCTTCATGGACCCAAAAATGCTAAAACTCTAATGAATTGCCAATTATTATAACTCATATTTAGTGGTTAATTAATAGTGAAAGGGAAACATTAACAATTTAAAATTTTAAATGCAATATTAAAAAAACCTATAAAATTGTTGGTATTACCTTGATTATTACACATATTCTTTTTTTTTTTTCCCTTGTAATAAGCATTTGAAATGTTAAGAATTGTGACAAGGCCTAAAAATAAAAAAAAATACCTTGAGCCATGTTCTTGACTAACATTTAAATAGATGGACCTTTGTAGGCATGTAGGGGTAGTCCAAACATGAGGGAGAGGAACATTTAGTGACTTACCCACCATGGGTGAGGTGCTATAAGAGACATGGACCATCCATCCCTATCATGAATGCGCCTTTGGTGGGAAATCAACCTTATGTTCTCTTATGGTCTACTTTATCACTCCCCTTACATGGAATGGGTTGGTATATTCTAAAAAACAAGAGAACAAAAATGGAAAGTTATAACCCCTTGATTGTTTATTAAGATAAAGCATTATCCAAGTGAATATCAGTGGCCATCCTCTTTTACTCGCTCAATAGTTCTCTATCTTCTTGATGATATTTCTATGGTTTTTTGGATACCAAACTTTTGGAGCTATTTTGAGGCTCCAAGAGATATTTGTTTTCCATTTGTGGGGCTAGGGGTTGCCATGGCATACTTTGGCCCCAACCAAAATTTACAATCCCCAGATAGTTCTTTCCAACAAGCTATTGTGCACCCCAAACAAAGATTGTATACCAAAGTTACACTTCCAAGAATTTGATGTACCAACTAGCCACCTTGGGGCACATAAACCTTTTGACATTTCATCTTATAGGGTTAGGATTTTGCACCCTTAAGGCTCTTTGCTTTATTTTAAAAGGTCATTTTTTTTCCATGTTGTAATAGATTTACAAATGATCATAGTTGCTATAAAACACCCCCTACCTCCCATAGCCCATGTTAAGGGTATAAGGAGGCAGTTACTATGCGGACCTAACCTCTAATGTTTTGTTATGGATATGGGGTATAATTTTTTTGACATTTTTCGAACTCATTAACACCTAAAATAAAGAACACCATTGCATTTGTCTCGATGAAATATTTTTGGCGCTATAAAATTTTACCTTAGTCGAGTTCCAGAATCAAAAGATATGGCTCCTCAAAGGTTTAATTATAAACCCCCTGCCAACTCATCCTGGTCGACTTCGCTCGACGACGGACCCTGCCGACTCATTCTAGTAAACTTACCTTGACTAACAAGACTAGTTGAACGACCCAAACTAGTTGACTTACCTTGACTAACAAGGCTAGTCGAATGACCCAAGTAGTTGACTTACCTCAACATACAATACTAGTCAAACTACTCAAACCTGTCAACTTACCACGACTAAACATAAGTAGTCAAAACAACACAAATTTGCCATCTGGCATCCATGTGGCATTCTATCGCATCACATTCCATAACAAGGGATAATCCAACTGAGTGGTACGCCGATGTGGCATGCCATGTTTCCATCTACTTACGTAATATATATAGGTGTACAAATTAATATGGTTAGGGTCCCCTAACCCTATTTCAACCATAATATAATATGGTTCACGTATTTAATTTAATGTGGTTCCCATCCCCACTTAATCCAACGTTAGAGGTGTACACTGCAAATCAACAACAGGGGCACAATGTGGTTTCCCCCTCTCTTCCATGTCACAGAGGGTGGGGTGTCTGCATTCCTAGTTCGGAAACATAGTTCTGTCATCTTCATCCGATGACCTCCATCCTCATGATGTCACCCTAACCGATCCATTGACAAAGGTTTAGTGCAGACCCACCACCCCCCCCCCCCCCCTTGCTAACATCCAGGGGGGGTTCACATTTCATATGCATCGTCCAATCAATGGCCCATCATAGCCATCAATTTACACTAATGCCCGGGGTCCCAACCCCTAGTCCAAATCCTGGCCATATAGCCCCTTTTCCATGGAGATTTTGAATTCCTAGTCCTTGTGAGAATATATATATAGATATATATATATATATATATATATATATATATATATAGACACACACACACACACACACATTTCCACCTCTGATCTCGTGGTGACACCACCCCTCTAGGGGTCAACCTCGATTCCATCATGGCTCATTCCACATCACTAGAGCTAAGTGCCCCAAATTGAGAGAGACGTGAGGTCATCCCTCACTGCAAGGAATTGCCTGGCACACACAAATGTGGTCTCGACTTCCCAACCTCCAACCTCGACCGAGTCCGACCTCTTCAACTTTACCTAGGCCCCAATGAGGCAGTCCTGCCCGACTATGCTATTGGGCCTGAACCCTGACTAGCGAGTCCCACCCACTTAGCTTGACATTGCTTCTTTGCTTAGGCGGGAACTCACACCAAGTTGTATATTTTGACCAACTTGCCCGACCCCCAAGCTAGCAGGTCCCACAAGAAAGACTTATTTTGTTTTTAAGAGTTTTTCTACACTTTGAAAATTTTCCAATTTTTCTCTTGTTCTAGCACAGGCCTGTAACACTTTATCGATGACCATTTCTCAGTGCTTGCATTTGATGCAATGCCACCCCTTGCGAGATTATATGGTCTCGCCCTAGCCTGGAAATATGCATAAATATATATCCTCAAATACAAAAAGTTATACTTCTGGGCTTATAAGGCCTCGATCCGACCCTTCAATTCACACATAGATATGATTATATAAAATAGAGCTACACTTCCTGGGATTTATAGTTTAAAAACCAAGGCCTAGTTGCCATACTTTTAACATAATGTTAATCATTACAAAGATCTACTTGTTTCCTAATATTCAAGCATATTTGATAATATTTCTTCATAGGAAGTGGTAGCAATATTACATATCCATTGCATACAAGCCTTTACACTAGAATTTATGCTTATAATAACACATGAATTTAAACCCTTCCAAAACCATGCAATAATTCAACATTGCTCATTCATACAAGAATACCTCATTCCTTCACATCAACTAGGCCATTATTAATCATTATATTAAACAAGTGTAACACATCCAATACATCTTGATGAGCTTAGAATAAGGAAGAAACACCATAATCAACTCATTCTATACATATAAATACACAGGAAAGCATTAGATACTAATTCCAGTTGAATAAATCTTTCCCCTCTTTATAACACTGGAATTCAACAATCCACATTGTTCTCGCATGATAATAATGTTACTCAATGTTATTATGAATATTAAATAGACACATAAGTTTAAAGCACTTCCCAGGGATCACATCAAAGATTAGCATTTCATGAAGTTATGTTCCTTAACTGTAACACATGCATCTACCATTACTCAAGAAATACATAATAAATTTGCACTTTATAGTCATACAGGAAATTAAGTTTCACACATTCATAATGACATTTAAATAGCACAACAAGAACCTGGAAAATGAGAATGGAACTCTAACTCTTCACTGAACCTTAGACAAGTTGTAGGCAAGCCTCTCTTGTATCTATCATCCCCAAGCCAAATTATCAAATTTGAGGAGGAGTGCTTAACAATGTAAAATCAATACATCCATCTAAAACAATGCCCCCAAAGATAACCCACTTTTACCCACCAACTAGTGAGATAACCAAATGCATAAGGACTCAATTCCCTAACTATTCTCAAGAGTTTTCCCACTATCATGTCACAGGGCCTAATCTCAGTTAGCTTCATCAGATGGGTCTTTCGTAAAAGTAGAGATTGACATCTCTAGTCTAAAAGCACAATTCATTAATATATGGGAAGGTTCCTCAGTTTGAAATCTACTAATGAGTCAATACGCTCTTCCGACCACAAGCTTCCCAGTGGAATTCCTCATCCTTAGTCAAACCACTGTTCAACCTTAGTAATTTTAAGTCGGTCAACTTTATCACAAGGGTCCCTTATATCACAGAGAATCACATCTCTAATTCATGAGAGTAATATTATGATATCATGGGAAGTTTCTCCAATTGGAAATTTGCTAAAAAATTAGCATGTTCTTTAGATCACATGCTTCCTAGTGGTTTCTTGAGTCCCAAGTAAATCCATTCTTAGTGGTTTCATTAACCCTTAGGAAATCCACTACTTAATTTGAAGAGGAGGAGAGCCCGATATTGGAAGGTTCCTTAGCTAGATAAACAACCATGGGAGCATAAATATCTCCCTTGTTAGGTATTTCTTTAGAGAGTGCAAGCACTAATGTTCCCAGCCTAGGGTCACACTTGGTGTTCCCTCAACCACCCTATATACTTGAGTATATATGTCTCTTGGACAATAGCTTCATTAGTCCACAAACTTCCCAGTGGGCTCATCGATCCTAAGGCAAGTCACACATGGTGGTTTCTTCAACCTTAGACACATCAATGCTCATAATCCTCAACCAACAATCCCTCTTGGGCTTCTTCAATTGTTCTATTCCTGAGAAACTCTCTCTATTCAAATCTCTTTCTCATTTCCTTCCTTTTCTTGAGGAATTCTTTCTTTATTTTCCCCTGCAGTGACTCTGCCCCCTTGTTAGCCATGAATTCTTGGCTAGAAGAACAACCCCACCAAAATGAATGGAATCCCCCTTATTTTCTTGCTCCCATTGAGAAGTCCCTTTGCGACTTCACTATCACTATAACAATCTTCTATGACTATGTGTTGACGTGCATTGATCATGGTCCCTTTTGTGTGTGGTTGTGGGGATGTTGTTATGACAACCTTCTACACCACTCATCTTGCTCTCCTTCTAAAAAAATCCATTCTTTTATTTAATTTTTGTCCTCTTTATTGTTGATTTTTCCAAAGATGAGTATGGTTCTTGTCCACTCCTTTTCTAGTTGTATTAAATGTGCAACTAGTCCATTAAGGCATAACAACCATTTCTCCATAACTATCATTAATAACAACTAGGCCTTCTCAAAATCCCCGAACTCTGGAATCTGTGTCCCATTTTCTCATCCCTTTTAATTATAATAAAATGGTTAAATGTTTACAATAAGGTAATTAGCCAGGGTTTTCACAAACCCCATCCCCTTGGAGAATCATCGTCCTTGATGTTCTATACCTGAATACAAATGGAAAACACGCTTTAAACCATGCATATAACTCTTTGGATATTTATATACATAGCTATATACAATACATTTCACATACACAGTTTCTTTGACCAATAAATCAATAGCTGAACTTCATTTGATCAACCACATTTCAGTGGAACTTTTTCATTTTCGAGTGCTTTTGTTGCACCAAATCCAACTTAATCACTTTTTCTTTTCTTGGAGTTGTTACACAGCATTTTGTCACCGACCCCACATCCCCTGGTCCTGGGTAGATTTGGTCCTTGAATGGAATCTGTTCTGTGTCATACATCAACAAATGTGTCCACATCTTCCAAATCATTCAGAAGATTAACAATGCTCTTTAATGCTCTTTAATCGTCGCAACACAACCTCATTCTGCCTGCGACGATAACTTGAAGTGGATTAGAACGTCGTGACATCGTCGCAGGGGTACATCTGTTCTCTGCGATGGTCAGATTTTAGGGCTCGTCGCAAGTCCTCAATATCCTGCTTGTGATGATAGCTTTGAATACATTGTTGCCCCGTGATGTCGTCTCTGAGTCCTAGTGTTTGACTCGTGACGACCTAGATATGGCAAACTAGTTCAAACATAATGCTTATGGGTGGTTCTAGAACTGGTTGTTGGGTCAAGGAAGTTTGCCTTTCCTCCTTTGAGACGGTGGTTCCACCTTTTGAGAAACCTCCCTTGAAGATAAGCTCCCTCTCCCTCATTTATGGAGGCTCCTCCTATTATAAAAGAATTCCCCATTGCTCTGATCGGCTAGTTTTTTGGTATTGAGCAAATTAGCTAGTTTTGGTGTGAGATTGATAGTTTGCAGTGTGAATTGCTGATAGTCTAGCAATTGGTTGTGGATTGCCTTAGCCTTATACTAGTGATTTTGGGTGAGAGAGAGAGTTCAGCCTTTTGGGAGACCTTTTTGAGAGTAAATGCTTGAGGAGACATGCTGAATGGACCCTTAAAGGAAGCTTGTGACGTCAAGGCATGGTTGTAAGCTTTGCTTTTGCTCATATTAATACAATCAATGGTTGTTTCCTATGTCTTGTATGAAATATATTTGATAGCATATGGTTCCTTGACTCTGTAAGTAAATAGTTCATTGTTGTGCTCTATGATGTGTTTTGTTGTTCTCTTATGTTGTTTTAGGTGAATCACTCATAAAGGAGAAGGGAATGATAGCTGGAGCAGTGTAATGAAGACTGCATCGAACACCAGCATAAGGTAGGCTCTTTCAACGATGACTATTTAATGAAATTAGCTGTTGTATTTGTCGTACTGTGACTAGACCCACTCTAGGGCTAGAGAGGTTGCCTATGTTCGTAGAGGGAACTTTACCTACATCATAAGTTGGTGTGTCATTACCATTGCGCTATCGTGCCTTGTCAGAGATCATGAGTTCCACATCTCTAAATTGGAGTTTTGTGTGGTCTCGTGCTATAACCCCGACCTCAGGGCCTTTCATACCTCAGATTCACAATGTATCGGTCACGTCTGTTCCGTCAATGCCTACTGTTTGTGTGGCCTCTACAGCTCTTGCTGTTAGTGTCGTTATTGCATCCTTGGTGGTTACCACTGTTACCGGGCCTTCTGTGGAACCCGCTAGCGGTGGTCCTTCATCCTCGACATCTGGAGTCGTTAACCCTACAGGTAATATCCCACTTTCTTCCGGTTCCATTCCGGCAGGGTGGTCATATGAGCAATACATGTTTTCTCTTCAAAACCTGAATCATAACCCTCTGGGCTCCCAACCACCGTCCTATCTGCATAATCCGTTGCACTATTATGATCCTCGAGGGGCTCATATTTATCACACTGGGTCCCTCCCTCCTGAACCTATGGTTGAAATTTCCGTTCCACTATCGGTTGCCTAGTCTCATACTACCTACCATGGTCCGCAAGGCCAACCTTTACAAGGCCAGCCTTCTAGTTTTCAAGGGCAGTCGTATCAAGGGCAACTGTATCAAGGGAAACCATATCAAGGGCAACCTTGAGGCCTACAAGGACAACCCTTACAGGGACAACCTTCGGCCCTTGCAGGTTCATCATTTGTTTATCTGGGGCAACCCTCTGGTCAAGTAGGCCAGCCTCAGATCCAACAAGGCCAACCTACTGTCTAGCCAGGTCAACCCTCTGGTCAAATAGGCCAACCTCAGATCCAGCAAGGCCAGCCTACTGTCTAGCCAGGTCAACCCTCTGGTCAAATGGGCCAGCCTTAATTTCAGTAAGGTCAACCTATTACCCAGCAAGTTCAACCTTCTGGGCAAGTAGGTCAACCTCAATACCAACAAGGCCAGCCTTCTAGCCAGTTGGGTCAACCCCAGTTTCAACAAGGACATCAGTCCGGTCAAATCAATCCATCTCTCAGTCAACCGGGTGTTCAAACACTAGTTGTTCCTCAAGCCCCACCCAGTTTCTAGACTCAGGCTGGACTCCAGACTCAACCTGGTCTCCAAACTCAAGTTGGATTTCAAGCCCAACCTGTTTATCAAATGCAGCCTGGGCCTCAGGTGCAGTTTGGAGCTCAGCCGCAATACGGTCTCCAAGTACTTCAACAACCCCAAGGGCAACCTCAAGGTGCTCTGTATCAAAATTATCAGCAACCACAGGTCAATCCTTATCAAAACTTTCAGTAGCCCTACGCTGCCCCTGTTGGTCAAGCTGGTAACCCATGGGTTGCTGGTGGTCAAAACCCAGGTCAACCATCAGGTTATACTTATAATCCTTATGGAAAAAACCCTTATGGGAAAAATCCCTATGGACAAAACCCTTATGGGAAAAATCCTTATGGAAAAAACCCATGGGGGCAACAAGGAGCTGGATGGAACCCTAATGCTGGCTCTTATCAGAGGCCTATGATGTCCTTTAATCCTCAATTACCTTTTCTGGCAACCTTGGAACTGCCTAATGTGTCCAAGTTGACGAATGATCCAATCCTTCATAATCCATATTGGCCACCAGTTCCGACCAAAATTCCTGGTGATTGTCCTAAATTTGATGGTAAATCTGGAGAGGACCCTCAAGCTCATGTCATGACTTATCACCTCTGGTGCTCATCTAACTCATGGCTTAATTATTTTATCTGCCTCTGTCTTTTCCAACGGACTCTCACTGGTTTCACCGCAAAATGGTATATTGAACTCGCTCGTGGAACTTTCCAAGACTTCAATTCGCTAGCGATGGCATTTCTTACCCATTTTCAGTTACCGATTCGTTATGAAACGGGCACACACCTCCTTACTTCTCTGAAACAGGACACGATGACACACATCTCCGATCATATTCATGAATGGAGAAGGTGACGTTGTTTGATTAAGTTTTGGATCCCTGATCAGCTTCTGACTGACTGTTTCACCACCTCTTTTGTCGGTTTGATAGCTCGCGATATCACTATGGGGGAATGTGTTACTGAAGAGCAAGCTATCGCGCGTGCTTAGTATCTCAATTTTGTTTATTCCCAATCTGGCACGTTGTATGATCTCTTACCCGATGCTCCACGTCCTGGAACTTCTAAAGCCCTGTCGACACCCTTTGTCGATGGTGTTATTGGTTCCATTGCTCAATCTTCCCGAAAGTCTTCCACGAATCCTGCGAAGAAAAAATCTACTGCTCCTAGTGAAAATGATTCTTAGGCCACATCTAATACTAGTAAAACCTTCGAAGTCATTGCCATCTAGTCCACTGCGGTAGATAAAGCTTTGAAAGGTAAGAAAAATGGGAAAGGCAAAAATAAGGCCGATCCACCGAAGCAGGACCCTCCTAAGATTCCGACCGATGATGCCGCTAAATGTAAACCAAAGTACCCTTGTCTCATCTGTGACAAGGATCACTACACTAAAGACTATCCTACACGGTCTGAAGCTAGCTGTTTGCTTAAGGGGACTCCAGGCACTGTTGCTGTTCTCAAAGAGCCTTTTCCCTGTCAACAAATTCAAATGGTGGTTGATCAACCTTAGTCCTCTTCCACTTTTGGCTCCCAAGTTTTTATTGCTGGGACTATCCCTATCCATGTAAGTACTCGAGCGAAAGAATATCCTCCATCTGCCGGCAAGGAACATGAAGTCCCTTCGAGTGTTCATTTGTCTAGTTCTTGCCCTCTTCATATTGAATGGACTAGCACTTAGTCTGTCATTCGACCTTCTACTAAGGGAGTCCTCTGGAAATATTCTTATAACCCCAATGTCGTGTCACGTAGTACTATAGTATTGTTGAGGACTTAACCAAGGCTCCTTCGGATATGTCTTCTTTGGAAGTTCTCCAGAGTTGTCCCCCCCAACGTATGTCTCTACTGTCTGCCATTGGTGGCATTGACCCAGTTGATTTGGAATTAATTACATTCGATCTTGAGAACCATGTGCCGCGATTGCCTCATCAAATTTCTTTTCTCATTCAAGTCATCATTAACTCGAAGAATATTCATCACACTGTTATTGATGAGGGCGCCTCCACTTTCATCATGTTTGTTTCTTCTTGGAAGGCCATCGGCTCCCCATCTTTGAGTCAATTCCCTAATACTTTGGAAGCCTTTGATGGAAGAAATTCTCGTCCATTTGGTATCCTCCCGCGTTTGCCTATTACCCTAGAAGGGAAGACAGTTGAGGTCGAAGTTGAAGTTTTTGACACAAATTTGACTTATAACCTTTTGTTAGGCCGAAGTTGGACCTACGCCATGCGTGCGGTGGCTTCATCTTTATTCTGTGTACTTCGTTTTCCTCATCAAGGGAAAATTGTCACGGTAGATCAGCTATCCTTCTTCGCTTCTTCTTCTTCAGATGGCAATGTTCCATTTGTGGAGCATACCAGTATTCCCTATGAGAGTGTGGGTGCTGGACTTTTCAAAGATCCTGCCCTTATGGGCGTTTTTCACTCCCACCTCCCAATGTCACCTCTATTAATATGATTTCTACCCGTTTTGATCCTTGGGTGATTCCCCCCGTCGATCAGGTGGATTCATGGGGCAAGGTTATGCCGTTGAGCCCTGCCGAGCTCAACTATGTTGAAACCGTTTTAGCTTTGGTTTCATCTCCGACTCTGCTCCTTTGAGCAGATCTCTCGATGCGTATGTGCAATCCCCTTGGCTTGGAGATGCTATTTCTCTGGATCTGTTACAAGAGACATTTCCTTCCAATGAAGCCATTCTTGAAACTATGTCTTTTGAGGATCCTCCTTGGTTCGATCATCACCATCGTTCCTCGTTTCTCCCAAGCCATGGGGCCATGACTACCTGTCTAGAGAAGTTTGCTTCTTGTATTCCTTCTCAACCCCTTTAGATGCCTATCCTAATTCATGAAGTTTTTTCTGAAGGCAATATGGGGAATATTACACAAACCATGCCCATCGACATCTCTGTCAAACCAAGGATTGTTGAGAATATTCACATTGGAGTTACCTGTTCTCCAGAGGAGATTCAGCTTTACATCGACCTTTTCAGAGAGTTTCACGACGTGTTCGCTTGGTCATATGAAGAGATGCCCGGTATTGACCCCAGTATCATGGTACACGAGATACCTACGTACCCTGGTGCCAAACCAGTTCGACAACGTTTACGCCCTGTGCACCCGAGAAAAGCCGCGGCTATTAAGGGAGAAGTTGAAAAACTTCTCAAAGTAGGGTTTATTTACCCTATCCCACTGACTGACTGGGTCTCTAATATTGTCCCTGTGACCAAAAAGCAGGGCACTATTAGGGTTTGTGTTGATTATCATGACATCAATCGCGCGTGTCCGAAAGATAACTATCCTACTCCCTTTATTGACCAGCTCATCGACGATTGTGCTGGGAGTGAGATTTTCTCATTTATGGATGGCTTTTCTAGTTACAACCAGATTAATATTTCACCTGCCGATCAACACAAAACCGCCTTCATCTGCCTGTGGGGTACCTTTGCTTACAAAAAGCTTCCTTTTGGCCTAAAAAATGCCGGTGCCACTTTCCAGCAAGCAATGTCCTACGCATTTCATGACATCCGTCACATTGTTCAGCCATATTTGGATGACCTTCTGGCTCATTCAGCTAAACGTTCTGACCATCCGAACCACCTCTGCGAAATTTTTCTTCGCTGTCGACATTACCGTATTCGTCTTAATCCGCATAAGTGTGTCTTTTGCGTCGAATCTAGCAGACTCCTTGGGTTTGTCATTTCTAAAGAAGGTATTCGTCTCGATCCCCTCAAAGTTGAAGCTATACTGAATCTCCCACCTCTTGCTTCTTTGCATCAGTTGCAGATCTTGCAGGGAAAAGCCAATTTCCTACGTCGTTTTATCCCTAACTACGCCAAGGTTGTTAAGGGTTACACGCATCTCCTTAAGCATGACACTCCATTTGTTTGGGATGAAATCGCCCAAAGGTCATTCGAGCAACTCAAGACACTTCTTGTTTCTGCTCCTTTGTTGCGTCCACCTAACTACCATTGTGACTATATGATTTATCTAGCTACTGCTGATAGTACTATTGGTATGGTTTTGGTTCAAGATGATGATGATGGTTCTGAGCACATTATCTATTATCTTAGCCGCAACCCTCTTGACACTGAGACTCAATACGCTTATGTTGAGGAGCTCACCTTGGTGGCCGTCTAGGCTATCTAACGTTTTCGTCATTATATTTTGTTGCGTACGACGACAATGATTTCAAATTGCAACCCGATGACATACATTTTGTCACACCAATTGCTGGGGGGAAAGTACTCAAAATGGATTGTTATCCTTCAAGAGTTCAATTTGGAGTTTGCTACTGCCAAGTCTAAGAAGTCACTCATCTTTGCAGAGTTGATTTTCTCGTTACCATCTGCTACCGCTCCCTCTCAGATAGAGGATCGCATTCTGGACAACACTCTTTTATTGATCAATACCCTTGATCCCTGGTATGGTGACATTATTGTCTACCTCCAGATGTATTCCTTCCGTCCTGATTAATCTAAGGATGCTCGGTGACATATTCATCACCATTCTCAGCCTTATTGTATCGTTGGAGACACTTTATACCATCTCGGTGTTGATTCAATTCTCCATCGTTGTTTCACGTTCGAGGAAGCTGAACGAGTTTTGAATGACTACCACTTTGGCGCCTGTGGTGGTCATATGTCTGGTTATGCTACTGCCCAAAAAATCCTTCGTGTTGGTTACATTTGGCCCTCCATCTTTAAGGATTGCATTCTCGCTATTCGTTCTTGTCACCCGTGCTAGATTTACCAGTGGAAGATGCGTGTGCCGCATTCCCTTTTGCATCCTGTCATTACTGTGGGCCCTTTTGCTAAATGGGGCATTGATTTTATGACCTGTAACCCTCGCTCAGCCAGGGGGCATGGGTTTATCATTGTTGCTGTCGATTATTTTACAAAATGGACCGAAGCGATGTCTACCTTTTCTAATGACGGTATGACGACTGCACAATTCCTATTCAATCATGTGATTACTCGATTTGGAGTCCCTCAGGCTATTGTCATTGATCACGGTTCTCATTTCCATGGTTATATGATGACTGAGTTAACAACCCAGTTAGGCTTGCGTCATGATAGTTCGACGCCTTATTACCCTTAGGCCAATGGCCAAGTCGAAGCCGTCAAAAAAGTGTTGGTTACAATGCTTCAACGTACCATTGGAATGCACAAGTCCAACTGGCACTTGATGTTGTTTTCCGCCTTATGGGCCTACCGTACCTCAGTGAAGGATGCAACCAGATTCACACCTTTTCAACTGGTTTATGGTCTGGAAGCTACCCTTCCGATTGAATGTGAAATACCTTCTCTCAAGTTAGCTGTTGAATTGCTTCTGAATACTACTCCTATGGAAGAACGCCTTCTTTATATAGAGTGGCTAGACGAGACCTGTCGACTTGCTTCTTTAGTCATTGAAGCACAGAAGAAGAGAGTGAAAACTCACTTTGATCAGACTGTTAACCCTCATTCTTTCACTGAGGGAGATTTAGTCCTGCTATACGATCAAGCAACTAATAAGCTGGGGGCAGGAAAATTCGAACCTATGTTGTATGGGCCTTATATTGTGAAATGCGTTTTGCAGAAAGGGGCCTATGAGCTAATTGAATACCAAGGAAACCCTTTGGATAAGCCCCAGAATGGGCTTTATCTTAAATTTTTTTATGCATGAGTCTTTCATGCATCTGCTGTGAACATAAGAGTGCTTTTCATTTTGTACATGTTTGGCTTCGTGTGTAAGCGTTTGCCGCTTATTGTGTCTTTTTACTTCTTGTGCAGATGTTTGTTGCACCTTATATCAGTTTCGCTGATGGTGCCTGTCGCAGTACCCGGAATCTTTCCTTCGTGGCATGGGTGATCTACAATCCTCACGGTGAGTTAGTAGACCTTCAAGGTGTTTGTTTGGGGTGTACCACAAACAATGTAACTGAATATAACGCTGTCATCGAATTATTGGCTAAGGGTTGACCTCAATATTCATGCATTGATTGTGAACCTGGACTCTTAGCTTGTTGTTCTTCAACTTAACGGGCGTTATTCCATCAGAAACCCTCAAATTTTAAGGTTTTATTTACGTGTTCACTTACTGGAAAGAAATTTTGATTATATCACATATGAACACATTCCTAGAAGGCTAAATACATTAACTGATGCATTAGCAAACCATGTATCAGATATAAATTTACGTAATTTATAAAAATCATAAACAAGTATTCAGACGCAATAGGTAAATGCAGTAAAACATAAATAGATGTATATCATGTGTTGCACATTGAGGCGCTCAAAAAATATATGTATATGTCCAAAAAAATATATATATGTATGTTCAAGTTACATCATGAGACACATGTCTCTCAAAACACCAGAAAATGAAACTTAGAAGTCTACTGTGGGTGCTGCTCTCTATAGCAGACCACTGCACGGACCAATTGTCTGAGCAGCTGGTGTACCCTGTTCGACACACCCGTAGTGTGTCGTTGTTACTGTCTCGGGATATCCTCAAATCCTCTGTAATCAGGGATCCCCACAGTTAAGCCCTCTAGGTTCCGGGCTATCTCCTCCTCAGCGTCTCCACCCGGAGGTGGAAAGGTGATCTCTCTGTTGTCCCTCCGAGCCGTAGGAGCAAGACCTACTAGTCTCTCAGGTCCGACATCTGCAAAAAGTTGAGCATAATTATCAAGGCATATATATTTAAAATCCAAAAACAGTGAAAAAACCAAAATACAAAAAGTTTGGTGGTCAAACCAATTGTTTTCCCTCTCTTATCCCACTGCTCTCCAGGCAGAAGTAGCATGTCAGGGTCTCCCCTGAAGTCCATCCCTACATATGGCCAATGCTCGACCACCACCTGCTTACGATGTAGCCACTCCATAAATTCAGGACCCCATGACACTGGCTAGTCGTCGCCTCCTCGCGGCGTCACAATAGCCCATCGAGTTATTCAAGTCACTCGTGGTCCTGGCCACCCCACTCGCATGTCTTGTAACTGAAGGATAGGTACCCACTCCAGCATGAGTAGTATCAAGATCGAACCATACCCAAACTGCTTCATCTCACCTCTCTGGCATTTGGTCAACTACCTCTTCATGTTCAGAGACACGGCCTCTGCCCAGTCAAACATAGTAGGATTGAGACAGTCTAAGGCCAACCGCAGTTGAGTTTTGGTTGCCTCGTGTTGGGCTTGGGAACCAGTCGCCCTCGTGATGGTGAATAACAACACTCACAGTGACAGATCATTCACCGTGGGTATCTGTAACTTACCACTAGTGGATGATTTCCGTGCCCCTGGGCACACTCGTGCAATGAGCATATCTAAGGAATCTCCGGTGATTCGCACACCGCCCATGCGGGGTCTCTCCCCTCGTCATGATAACCCAGTCAGAAAATAGATATTTGTGGCATCAAAGTCAACCTCCTGCCCACAGATGATGAATTTCCCCTTCGTTGGGTTCCACGATCGGATTAAGTATTCCACGAGATCTAGTTGTGCTCTCAATAGCAGTGTTAAGAAGAATTTTAGCAGTCTGCAGTTCCGGAGGACATTCAAACATTGAGGAAAGGCTGCCCCTCTCATGTCATCATCGTCATGAGTGCATTCTTGCCAGCAGAATGCCATTTTTCACCTACATGCACAAGCATTCTCTTATTGAAAATTGTTTACCCATTTTCATATGCCACAGTGTTTTAAAAATGATTTTTTTTTATTTTTTTTTGTGTTTTCCGTGCTCATCGCAACTGTTTCTAAAACAGTTGCGATGGCCCGGTTTGGTTAGTTCATAATTTCTTGGATCATTGCAGGGGTACATCACTTTCCTGCGATGATCCCGATTTTGGCCCATTTAGATTTCTCGCTCGTCACAACCCCAAGGGGGAAACCTGCGATGACCGAGGCAGAATTTTTGAACAAAAAATTCCTCCAAAACCCAGCCAAAAACATGAAATTACGTTTCAAATTAACACAAAAAACAAGAGAAAAGGCAAAGTAACTACCTGGAGGAAGTTTGGGAATCAATGAACCAACGAAGCTTCGGGAATCGACCACCCAATTTCGCAAGGTATGTGTAGTTTGAAGTTTTCACCACGGTTAAAACAAACACAAAGTAAATTATTTTTTACCATATGCCTTTTTATAGCCATTTTTTTAAAATTTAGGGTTTTGACTATGGTTTTTAAGGTTTTGACTTAGGTTTGAACATTAATCGTGTATTCTTGTCGAACGGATCTTATGCTTGGATTTCTTTGTGCAGTAACAGGTGTTCTAGATGTGGGAGATGATAGATACATGCTTGGTGAATATCATAAAATGTTTGACTTGAGTTTGACTCTCGAAATATGAAAATATTGTCAAACCCTTGTCGTTTCGAGTTCATTAATGGTTACAAAATGTCATGTCCCCAGTAAGTTTTTTACTTTTTTGGGCTAGAGGCACTATTTACGAAAAGTACTCCTTGACTGAAATGATCAAGCGGTTCTCTCGAGCATCATTTTCTACCTTTTCGGGCTTGAGAGACACAAACATACGAAAAGGGCCCCTTTGGAGTTTTTTTTTTTTCTGTGTTTTTTTCAAACTCTTTAAACATGAAAAAGACTCCGAGTTTTACTTATGTCAGACTCGTTAAACCCTGATGACATTGGACTCGTCGCCATGATGAGACCCGAGCTTCTCCTCCCTAAGGCTCGTTAAAACTTCACTAGGTTGGATTTGTCCAGAGGACAAACTTATATTGCAAGCATATGCTATCCCCTTCAAGCTTGTGTTTCAAAAATAATTGGGGTACTCGCCAACACTGGTAGGGATTTTTTTTGTTGGAAATATTCTGTTGATTACCTACGGCAGCTTGTCGCTCTTGAACATCGACACCTTTGTTGCTTCTCGCCGGGATTGGGACATACTCGCCTCGTCATTGGCCTTCCGGGTTTGAGTTCTTCATTTTTCCTCATTCCATTTGATCCCTGCTATCTCTGCATGACCGTCGATCCCTTGGTACCAAAATGCTGCCACATTCCGGAGTCATGTCGCTGATATGTTCAAGAGCTTAATCCTTCTGTAGTTTGCACCCTTACATCCTCCTCCGATTCTCTGTTTCATCCATCTACATCTTGTTCCTTTGTCTTGTGTTGTTGATGTGGGAAACATTATGGCCCTCTTGTGATTGATCGCTTCCTGTCGGCATCGACTCATTATCCAGGACGTTGATCTAGAGATTCCTTTCCAGTACCTTGGAGCTTGCATGCCTCAATGGAAAGTTCTTCGCATTCAACAATAGACTTACCTCATTGGTCTTCGATCAGGTGATTCCACAAGTGTTCGACTCCAGATCATTCTTCACACTTTGTGGATTGTACTGGCAGTACCTTGAGAACCATTGACATTACTAGTGGTCTCTCTCGCGCTTGTTAACGGTTCACATCATTGGCCGGTAATCAAGTGATTTTCTAGTATGCTTGACTTCAGCACATCTATTCGCATATTAGAAATTGTACTATGATCGGGTTGGATTCAAGACCTCAGACTAAGGTTACATAAGTTCAGGTTGCGTGGATTGGTTCGTGATTGCATACATGACTCTTTGAGTGGATGGTTGCGACCATACTTGAGTCTTTCTGGATGGCTGTGACCATACTTGAGTCTTTCTGGATGGCTGCGACCATACCTGTATTTTCATATGGTCTTATCGACTGGATGGTTGTGTCCATACTGCAAACCAATTCTATCTATCTTTTGGATGGCTGCACCGATGCCTAGACTACATGTATTTCTTTCACTGTCAGAGATATCTGTTGTAATTGCATCTGCAGGTTCTCTGCGATGCTGTTTCGGTTCAGTTATGGTTTCGTAAAGCATTTCTGTTAAAATTGGAAACTAGGGAAAAAATTCATGTGGGTCATCTTATTCATGGCTGATAATATTTTTATTATATTCCTCTTGTCGAGAGGTGTAGGATTGATATAAAGATCATTTGATTCCGATAAGTATTCATGGAGATATGAATTTATTTTGATTATGGATTATCATGCCGACCTACAACTCATGTAGGCTCAGAAGCCCAACATTCCCATCTATTAAAACACCAACGTTGTGTATAAATATAGGAGGAATTTTCCTCATTTGGACTCAATCATCTCATCACATCTCTCTCTCTACTGCGCAGAAAAGATTCTCTTCTCTACTACACAGAAAAGGGTCTCTCCCTCACACATGTGAAGCCGAAAGCTGCTGAAACTGACGCTGCAACAGCAGAGGTAAAGATTGACCTACATGGAATAGAATATCTCCTCATTTGAACTATGTTGTAGGTTCATTTGCACCTCCTTTGAAAGCCACAACTTTTGGTGGTGGAATCAAGTCAATCCGATGGACGGTTTGCAAGATATCAACTGCCCTAGTTTGAAGTTGGAAGCTGCCGAAACTGACGCTGTAACTGCAGAAGTAAAGATTGAACTACGTGGACTAGAAGATCTCCTCATCTGAAATATGATATAGGTTCATCTGAACCTCCTCTGAAAGCTGCAACTTTTGGTGGTGGAATCAAGTCAATCCGACGGATGGTTTGCAAGATATCGACTGCCCTAGTTTGAAGCCGGAAGCTGCCAAAATTGAAGCTGTAACTGCAGAAGTAAAGATTGACCTGCATAGACTAGAAGATCTCCTCATCTAAACTGTGTTGTAGGTTCATTTGAACCTCCTTTAGAAGTCGCAACGTTTGGTGGTGGAATCAAGCCGATCCGATGGTCGGTTTGTGAGATATCGTCTGCCCTAGTTTGATGATGAAGCCGCTAATGCTGATGTTGCTGATCAGATTTATTTTACTATTTCTCTCTGTTGAATTATTGAAGATAAAAGAAGATTTGATCAAAGGGTTTCCCCACATATTGTGGGGTTTTTCCCTTGCTAGCCGCCACATCTTGTGTCTCTTGTCTTGGCTTGTTTTCTGTCGATCGTTTAATGTTCTATGTACAGTTTACTTTATGTACATGTGATTGATAATTTGTGGAATATAATAAGAAAAAGAAGTAAACTGTTATAAGCATAGAACATACCATAACTTAACATGGTATCAGAGTTGAGGTGAAGACAAAGCCCAAGCAAGAGCAAGAGCAATCACCGAAGAGAAGATTGGCAAGGCTATCCTAAAAGAACTATGGGGTCCTCAACACTCTTTCTTGTTGAAGACAAGCTCCGTGAGAAAGTTGACTATCACAGATGGAAGATGTCTATCGATCTAACCCTAGAAGACGAGGAGTGCTGGACCATGTAAGAGGCAATATTGTTGAGCCTCCATCAAATGCATCTGCTGCTGCCTGGAACAAATGGAAAACCGAAGAAGTCAAAACAAAAGATCATCCGGGACTCTATCGATAAGCACTTGGTGGTCTACATCTCCGACTTGAACACCTCCCAGGAAATCTACGATAGACTGGTGAGTTTATTTAAAGTTAATGATGCAAATCAGGTTTTCTTTCTTAGAAATAAGATGAAGGAAATTCATAAGGGTAAAGATGAGAGTATCCAAGCATACTTCTTAAGAATCACCGAGATCAAGAACGATCTCCTATCTATTGGGGAGACTATTACTGATAGGGAAATGGCACTCACGAATTTTGGAGGATTACCATATGAATGGTACGTGTTTAGGACTACTTTTCTGAACAATAATGTAATTCCTGGTTTCGAGGAATTAATGGCTAGATGCATTCAAGAACAAACAAGGGTAGAAGAGCAAGAAATGCCCTTGCCTAAAGGTCCTCCTGCTGCCTTTTCTTCTCATGAAATAATTCCGAGTCTAAATCAAGGAAAGGTTGGACCTAAGGGTGAAAGAAAATGTCGATGTTACATTTGCGATAAAGCAGGTCACTATGCAAGGGGGTGCCCTAATAGAAAGGACTCACACCAGGACGATGATCAAAATCCCTCTGATGGCAATCAAATGAATGACAAATTCAATAGCAAAGGTAAGAGGAGAGCTAGGAATCAAGGAAGAGGACAACCATTCAAGAAGGCTAGAAATTCCAGGATGTATTAAATGCACTTGATCTCTGAAAGAACCTGGTGTCCATCTCGGCAATAGAAGACAAAGGCTACAAGGTAACCTTCAGTGATGGCAAGGTACGTGTATCGAAAAATAATGTTAAATATGCCTTTACTCTTGGGTTTCGTGTTGATTCATTATATCAGGTTGATGAAAGTCAGATAGGTATCATGTCTTATGACACATCTCTTCAGTCTAAACTTTGGCATCGGAGGTTTGCCCCCCTTCATTATAAATCTCTACTCGGTGTAAGACAAATGGTTACAGGGATGCCCGAATTCCAAGTAGAGAAAGAAGATGTATGTCCAGGATGTGTTGAAGGAAAGGTCAAAAGGGGACCATTCCCCTCAAGCCTAAGCAAGACCTTCGATATATTACAGTTGGTTCACTCAGGGATATCTGAGGCTGGCATTAAGAGGGAGACTGTTACACCACATAATCCAGAGAAGAATGGTGTGGCACTGTACGATTGTGGAAGCTGTCTCTATGGGTAGATGATGTGACAATCCCTGATGTGGAAGAACCGATGGATCCTATTTATCCACCTGAGCCTTCCTCTTCCAGGAAGAGCCCTTCATGGATTAGGGGGCTACTTGATGATGCTGAAGGAAATGCTGCACCCCGAGGAACCTTCCGTGAAAGTAAGAAACCCAACAGGTATCAGGGATACCTAACTAGTATGAGCACAATCATACAAAATGCGACTTCAATATTCTCAGATGCCGTCAAGCATCAGGTATGGAAGGATGCTATGACCATTATGGAGAATGATGTCTAGGAAGTAGTTCCCAGACCCCAGGACAAGACAATTGTTACTTCAAACTAGATTTACAAGATAAAGCTGTAGCAGATGGAAGTATGGAATAGTATAAGGCTCATTTTGTTGCTCGTGGTTTCTCCCAGAAGGAAGGTATAGACTATGATGTGATATTTGCACCTGTTTCCAGATATACGACCATCCGCTTGATCATAGCCCTTGTGGCTTCATAAGGATGGAACCTACATCAAATGGATGTCAAGACTACGTTCTTGCACGGTTGGACCAAAGAAAAGGTCTATGTGAAGCAACCCGAAGGATTTGAGATTTATGATTGAAAATCTCATGTATGCAGGTTGAAGAAGGCTCTCTATGGGCTGAAGCAAGCACCCCGAGCATGGTATGAGAGGATCGATAGCTACTTGATGAAGTTGGGATTCACTAGGAGTGAAGCCGATCCTAACCTTTACTTTAAGGTTGAAGATGATAAACCTATCATACTGGTGTTGTATGTGGATGACCTCTTTCTAATAGGTGCATACCCTCACAATCTCAAATGTAAAAGGGAGTTGGCTTCTAAATTTGAAATGAAGGACCTAGGACTAATGCACTATTTCCTAGGACTTGAAGTGCTGTAGAAGCCAGGGGAAACTTTCCTATCTCAAGGAAAATATGTGGTGAAGGTATTGGAAAGATTTGGTATGACGGACTGCAAGCCTGTGACTACCTCGAGGATCTTAACTTTAAGAAGTTATATGGTAGTGATGTCGGACTAGATTTGGGAATTGCCGCTAAGTTTTAAGTTTCAAAAACTCATTCGCGTTGATGTTCTTGGTGAACCTCCGTCCGAACATATGTTTTGCAGTTAGCATTGTGAGCTCATATTTGGTTGAGCCTCACTGGATTGATGCCAAGAATCTTCTGAGATATCTTCGTGGCACAATTGCTAATGGGTTAAGATACACTATCAGAGATGTGAGACTACGTGGATATACTGATGCTGATTGGTCAGGCAGTGTGGTGGACCGTAAGAGCACTTGCACGTGCTGTTTCACCTTGGGATCTGCTTTGATATCCTGTATGAGCAGGAAGTAGAAGTCGGTGGCTTTGAGCATCGACGAAGTAGAATATATTGCTTCCAGCATGGCCTCCTGTGAGGTAGTCTGGTTGCGAAAGCTCTTTAGTGAAATGTTTGGATTTACATTGGATACCACTGTGATTCTCTGTAACAACCAAAGGTGGGATTTGATTATTGAGGAATCCCGTATTCGTTGATTTCTCCAGCAGATAGACACCATCTGGGATATGGTAAGTCAATGAGAAAGGAGGCTCTATCGCATTAAGATGATGTACAGGTCAATACACCTTGTCAAAGCCCCAAGGAAAGATCTAATCTGTGATTTTCCCAAACGACTTGGAGTCATCAAGAAACCCTTGTATAAGGGCCCTGCATGTTGCATACATTGAGCTCTGAGAGCTCTAAGGGCTTGTGGTTCTTACTGTAGCAACATACGACCACAGGGTGACTCACCCTCCCTTGGTGGTGCACACTGGAACAAGATGATTCGCTCTCTTGTGGGACAAGATGATTCACTTTCTTGTGGAACAGGATGATTCACTCTCCTGTGTAGCAGGATGATCAGTTCTCCTGTGAGGCCTGGATTGATGTGTTCTCCATGGCGTTTGTAGCAGGATTGGTGTGTTCTCCCGTGAGGCCTGGATTGATGTGTTCTCCATGGCGATTGTAGCAAGATTGATGTGTTCTCCTATGAGGCCTGGATTGATGTGTTCTCCATGGCGATTGTAGCAGGATTGATGTGTTCTCCCGTGAGGCCTGGATTGATGTATTCTCCATGGTGGCTTGGATTGATGTGTTCTCCATGGTGATTGTAGCAGGATTGATGTGTTCTCCTGTGAGGACAGGATTGATTAGTTCTCCTGTCGAGGCATCCTACCCATGCAGTCTGGGACTCATGGGAAGTACCTCTCATCTGATCAATGAGAAAGGAAATGAAGTTAGGGACCATAGTAGTATCGATGGACACATCATTGTATCTACTGTACTCCCTACGCGAGGATGACCTCCATTGATCTGGGATCAATGATACTAGTCTAGGACCAGTGGTAGGAGTTGTACCATACTATGACACTGACTTCGGGTCGGTTGAGACTGGTCTAGGACTAGTGGTACATATTCTGAGACTGACTTCGTGCCAGTGCAGTACTGGTTTGGGACCAATGAGAATGGTACATACTATGACGCTGACTTAGGGTTGGTTGAGACTGGTCTGGGACCAGTGGTACACTCTTTTAGAATGCGATACTGGTCTGGGACCAGTGGTAGGAGTGGTACTTACTATGAAGCTGACTCCGAGTCCGTTGAGACTGGTCCGGGACCAGTGGTATGCACTCTGAGACTGACTTTGAGTCAGTGGAGGATGATACTGGTCTGGAACTAGTGGAGTTGTACTCATTATGACACTGACTTCGGGTTGGTTGAGACTGGTCTGGGACCAGTGGTACATACTCTGAGACTGACTTTGAGTCAGTATGATACATCCTCGATCATTTCTTCTTCTTCATAATTCAGACAAAAGCAGAGCAAAACAGAACAAAGCAGAGCAGCGCATAACAGAGCAGAGCCATATAGATCAGTATAGGGCAGAACAAGACAAAGCAAAAAATGTAGAATAGAGTAGAGCAGGGCAAGGGTTAGGCTGTACAGGGCAGTGCATTTGATGGATGAATAGTAACGACTGATAGACAGATTGCAGATGAAGTTCTCGCTAGTTGAGAGGGAGTGTTAAAATTGGAAAATAGGGAAAAACTTCATGTGGGTCATATTATTCATGGCTGATAATATTTTTATTCTATTCCTCTCATCGAGAGGTGTAAGATTGATATAAAGATCATCTGATTCCGATAAGTATTCATGGAGATATGAATTTATTTTGATTATGGATTATCAAGCCGACCTACAGCTCATGTAGGCTCAAAAGCCCAATAGTCACTTCTATTCAAACACCGACATTGTGTATAAATATAGGATGAATTTTCCTCATTTGGACTCACTCATCTCATCACATCTCTCTCTCTCTACTGCGTAGAAAAGGGTCTCTCCCTCACACATGTGAAGCCGAAAGCTGCTGAAACTGAAGCTGCAACTGCAGAAGTAAAGATTGACCTGCATGGACTAGAAGATCTCCTCATCTGAACTATGCTATAGGTTCATCTAAACCTCCTCTGAAAGCTGCAACTTTTGGTGGTGGAATCAAGTCAATCCGATGAACGTTTTGCAAGATATCAACTGCCCTAGTTTGAAATCGGAAGCTGCCGAAACTGAAGCTGTAACTGCAAAAGTAAAGATATACCTGCGTGGACTAGAAGACCTCCTTGTCTAAACTATGCTAAAGGTTCATTTGAACCTCCTCTGAAAGCTACAACTTTTGGTGGTGGAATCAAGTCAATCCGACGGATGGTTTGCAAGATATCGACTATCCTAGTTTGAAGCCGGAAGCTGCCGAAACTGACGCTGTAACTACAGAAGTAAAGATTGACCTACGTGGACTAGAAGATCTCCTCATCTAAACTGCGTTGTAGGTTCATTTGAACCTCCTATGGAAGTTGCAACTTTTGGTGGTGGAATCAAGCCGATCCGACGGTCGGTTTGTGAGATATCGTCTGCCCTAGTTTGATGATGAAGCCGCTAATGCTGATGTTGCTGATCTAGGGTTTGCTATTGCTGATATAAATAAGATTTATTGTACTATTTCTCTCTGTTGAATTATTGAAGATAAAAGAAGATTTGATCAAAGGGTTTCCCCACACATTGTGGGGTTTGTCCCTGGCTAGCCGCCACATCTTGTGTCTCTTGTCTTGGCTTGTTTTTTGTTGATCATTTAATGTTCTATCTACAATTTACTTTATGTACATGTGATTGCTAATATGTGGAATATAATAAGAAAAAGAAGTAAAATGTTATAAGCATATAACATACCATAAATTAAAAATTTCACCCCTCCCACTCTCTCGGCCTTCATGCTTTAGGGGGCATTTGTTACACAGTATTTTATCACCGACCTTGCATCCCCTGGTCTTTGGTGGAGTCGGTCCCTGAATGGCATCTATTCTGTGTCATACATCAACAAATGTGTGCACATCTTCCAAATAATTCAAGAATATTAACAATTCTCTTTAATCCTAAATATTGACCCTTTTTACCCATGTTCCAAGATCGTCGCAAGACAACCTCATTTTTCCTGCGATGATGACCTGAAGTGGACTAGAATGTCGCGACATTGTCGTAGGGGTACATCTGTTCTCTACGACGGTTGGATTTTAGGGATTGTCACAAGTCCTAAGTATCCTGCTTGCAATGATAGCTCCGAATACATTTCTGCCCCACGACGTCATCTCTGAGTCTTAGTGTTTGACTCGCGACGACCTAGATATGGCATATTAGTTCAAACAAAATGCTTCTGGGTGGTTCTAGAACTGGTTGTTGGGTCAAGGAAGTTCACCTTTCCTCCTTCAGATGGTGGTTCCACCTTTTGAGAAATCTCCCTTGAAGATAATCTCCCTCTCCCTGATTTATCTAGGCTCCTCCTCTTATAAAAGCATTCCCCATTGCTGTGATCAACTAGTTTTTTGGTATTGAGCAAATTAGCTAGTTTTGGTGTGAGATTGATAGTTTGCAGTGTGAATTGATGATAGTCTAGCAATTGGTTGTGGATTGCCTTAGCCTTATACTAGTGCTTTTGGGTGAGAGAGAGAGTTATCAGCCTTTTGGGAGACCTTTTTGAGAGTGGATGTTTGAGGAGACATGCTAACTGGACCCTTCAAGGAAGCTTGCGACGTCAAGGCATGGTTGTAAGCTTTGCTTTTGCTCTTATTAATACAATCAATGGTTGTTTCCTATGTCTTGTATGAAATACATTTGATAGCTAATGGTTCCTTGACTATGTAAGTAAATAGTTCATTGTTGTGCTCTATGATGTGTTTCATTGTTTTCTTATGTTGTTTCAGGTGAATCACTCATCAAGGAGAAGGGAATGATAGCTGGAGCAGCGTAACGAAGACTACATCGAACATCAACATAAGGTAGGCTCTTTCAATGATGACTATTTAAGGAAATTATCCGTTGTATTTGTCTTGCAGTGACTAGACCCACTCTAGGGCTAGGGAGGTTGCCTCTATCTGCAGAGGGAACTTTACCTCCATCACAAGTTGGCGACCGTACTGGGGAGTCCTTTGTGTGTTGTCCCTTGTTTTTCTCTTGATTTTTTTTTGATTGAATTACATAGTGTCTCTTGGTTTTGGGACTGAGCCATCAGTGTTCTGGGTTACTTGAGTGCATCTGGTAGTCCCTCTCACTGTCTGAGAGATAAGTCTGGTGTCTTTTTAGGTGTTTGTGCTTTGTTTTGCTTCTTAATTGAGATCATCGCTGTTTAGCTCTTAACAGCTATGACGAGTCATGCCTGTCCTCTTTGATCAAGCTGTACATCATGGATATCCCGTCATACAGCTGCGATGATTCCTGAAATCGGACTATCGCTGAAGACAAGTGTACTCTTGCGACGATGTTGCTCAGTTGCTAGCCTTGTGCCTGCGGTGATTTGGATTTCGTCTCAGGTTGCTAGTTTAACCCCTACGACGATTCTTGTAAGGTTGTTTTTCACAGCTTTACCTCTTGAATCTGCTAGTGTTGCTTGTCCCCTGCTGTCTCTTGTATCTTATCCAGCTTGTTTTGACTGTGTTTGTTAAGGCACTTTCTCCTTGGTTTCATTTGTATGAGTCTTGAGTTTTCAGGCTGTGTGACCTAAATATTTTTAAGGTTTCATCAAGAAGTCGTTTGTTTGGGTTGCTCATTCTTCCAAGATTTGTTCACAACCATATGATGGGTTTGTTTGAAGCCATTCTATTGCTTGTTTTCTTTCTGATTGGTCTGTAGTGTTTGGTTATCAAACCAGTTTCTCATGTTGATTTGATTTCTGCACTATCAAACATAGATTACATTTGTTTGGATCAGTCAAGCTTGCATTTGCTTGTTTGTCATTAAATTCCAAAAATAAAAAATATTGCATTCATACAGCATACGAAAGTGAAAGCGCATTTGCATTAGTGAATTTTTCATGATTGAGAAATTAGAAAGCAAAGTTCAAATCTTTCATTAGTAGTTGCGAGATAAGTGCATTGATGCATTGTGTTTCCTAGTGATTGGATTGCTTGCATGCGCTACTTCTCTTGCATTTGCTTGTTATGGTTTGTGTTTGCTTGGAAATGAACTCCTTACCCTCATTTAGGTAGTTGTTCATCGAAAGGAATGGTGTTTTACTCATTGTAGTTGCATCCTAGGAATTGTTGAAATACATTCGGTAGGGCCTTAAAACTGAGACTTAATTCAATATTAACTCTTAAAATCTATTGAATGAACTTAAAAATGCATTGGAACCTAATGCACACTTATCTAGAGGTCTAGGCTAGAGACGTGCTCCGGCGTCGTTAAACCTAGTTACTATTGTTTTCACTAAGGTTGGGTGATTCCTCCTTCTGTGATCCAATAGGTACTAGTACGGATTTGTGCTCCCCGTATCGTCGAGTATATATTGGGAGACCCCACTAGGTCATCATCCTATTATCCATAGGAAGTTGAGTCTGCCGCCTTATGAATTGTAACACACTGAACACAGCATTTAGGAAGATTGACTGTTGAACAGAAAGTCCTTGGTCATTTCTCTTTCATTTGATCACCAAGGTGTATATGCAGTTTTATGATTTTTCTAGTAAACCTCTTGTCTAGTACTCCAGAGCAGTCACTTTCATTCCTTTTCGACTCTTTAAAAGTAAAAGGATCATCTAAGCACTTGTCCTTTCAGGCTCATTAAACTTCGAAAGAGATAGAGTCACCTTTCATCCTTTTCTTGACTCTTAAAATATGAAAAGGCCAAGTTTTGTTTCAATGTCGTGAAATTAACTGCCCACGAAATATCCCTGGTTATAGTTAGAGTTCCTTTCAAGGTTGATCCCAATGGAAACATTCCTAAAGTCTACCAGTCAAGGTCTCCCCCCAGATGGGAATCCTGGTCCTTTTCCTTCATTTGGAAATTCTGGTGCTCCATACATGGCAACATTGTCCTTGCCTGGGTTAACCATCGGTTTGACCATTTGGTTGTTTTCAACCTTTGTGGTCCTAAGCGTCGTGACTCCTGTTCTGCTATCTCCTTCATTTGAATCATGACACGATGATTCTAGGGTTGAGCCTTCACCTTCGTCCCCTGTTTCTTCATTCTCCTCTCCTACTTCGCCTGGTGAAAGTTCCAAATCCAGTAACCATGAGGCTAAGAAAAAGAAGAGGAAGTACAAGTACCCTGAGGGAAAGGTGAAAAGAACCCTCACCCATATGAATGAGTGAGTGAATCCATCCGAAAGGGAGTGCAATAGAAAGAAATCCGATGCGAACAATCAGTCGAAGGATGCTATAGCAGGCTCGACCATAAGGATGCTACAACATGCTCGACTAACAGGCCGCCATCATGCTATAGCATGGCTCGACTAACAGGCCGCCATCATGCTACATCATGGCTCGACTAACAGGAGAGGAAGAATGGCTTGCCTAACAATAGGTTCTTTATTGCTCACCCATCAAGGGTGAGGATTGAATAAGAAGAAGTTAGATAAGTGCAAGGCCACCGGTGCAACTATTGCTTCGAGTACACCTCCGGTGGAAAAACCTTCTAATCCTCAACGAAAGGTTAAATTTCCTTATAAATTGTGCAAGGATGACTATTTTCTTTGTGATTGTCCTGGTATTCCTAGGATCTTAGAAGTATGGTCTCATGATCTGGCTCGTCTCTCATCACCCTTTGATGTCATGTTGATGTTACACCCTCAACTAGCAGTGGTAAGAAGAAAGGGAAGATTAGATTCCCCTGTAGGTTATGTGAAGGTGACCATCTCCTTCACCTTTGTCCGCTTATGGATAAAGCTTCCACTGTATTGGAAAGTCTTACAGCTTCTTCACCCCAACTTCCAGTTGGTTATCAGAGGCTCTCTTCTGACCCTCTCTTGGTTGACAAAGAGATTGACTTGGATTCATCTCTTTTCCATCCTGCTCTTCCCGAGCCTGGCTGTGTTATGCCTGTTTCCGACCAACCATTGGTCGAGAAGAGTGTCGACTTGGTTTCACCACCAGTTGTTCACTCTGTTCCAGAAGAGCATAATGATCATACTGCTCATGTTCTTCTCATCTCGTAGATTCTCCTGAGTCAAAGAACGACCCTCCTATCCCGACTGATCAAGAGAGTCCTTCTTCGATCCCTATAAAGCATGGGGGCAATCATATGATACCCCACCAAGTAGTTCTGTTGTTTCCTTTGGTTGGAGTCACTTGACTGCTTTCTGCCTCCCATCTTATGCGCCTGTCCAGATTACAGTACATGCCTATAATAAGGTAGTACTTGGCACTCTCTTGGATGAAGGTGCATCGATTAGCCTCATGCCTTCCACTACTTGGCAAGCTTTGGGCTCCCCACAGCTTGTGCCTGTCACCCAGAATCTGTTGGCTTTCAATGGAGGAACTAGTCAACCTTTGGGGATCCTTCCAAAGTTCCCGGTTACTTTGGGAAGAAAAACCGTCTGTATAGACGTGATGGTCATCCAAGGTGCGTTGGATTTCAGTCTTCTCCTTGGCCGCGACTATATTTATGCCATGGGGGCTCTTGTTTCTTCACTTTTCTGTGTGGTTTGTTTTCCACATGATGGAAGAATTGTGACTATAGATCAATTGTCGTTATTTGGTCACCAAGTACCTCTTGTACAACCATCATCCCCTATCGGCTCTTGTTTGCCAGCAGTACCTTCCCTGCCACAGGTCAATTATGTGGCTACCCATTCCATCTCTGCATCTATTGATGATCATGTAGAAGATTTTGTACATCATGTAGTGGGGGCATTTGAACACGTTCTGTCATTGGTGCCCAGTGACATGTATTCCTCCCAAAGCATGGTTCTTACCTCTAGTGCAGACCTCTTGGGAGTCATGTTCTCGTATGGCCCATGAATAGGTATACCAAGGACGGTTCGTTTCTTGTGTCAACCTCGTTAAAAAATAAAATGAAACAAGGAGTCGTCCGAGGATAGTTCATGATCTTATGTCAAACTCATTAATAAATGAAACAAGGAGTTTGGAGCATAGTTCCCGATCTTGCATCAAGCTCGTTAAAAAATGAATCAAGGAGTTTTGACTCATTGACCACAATGAAGCTTGGGGGGCATGTACCTTGATTGGATTATTATGTTGGGGGCATGCGAACCTTATTCAAGCATAGTTTTTCATTTCAAGCTTGTGTAAACAATGAAACCGAATCCAAGCATAGTTCTCCATGGTTCAAGCTTGTTTAAAATGAACCCGTGCACCGATGTACCCTTTTTGGTTTGGTGCATCAAGTGATTTCTTGCTTATTGTGTCTTTTGTCTTTTATGCAGATGTTATGTATATTGACTGATGCATTAGTGAATTATGTATTAAGTGGACATTTGCGCAAATTATAAATCATAGACAAACATTCAGACATAACAAGCAGAGACCATAAAACATAAATAGATGTATATCGTGTGTTGCACACTGAGGCACTCAAAAAATATATGTATATGTCCAAAAAATATATATATGTATGTTCAAGTTACATCACGAGACACATGTCTCTCAAAACACCAGAAAATGAAACCTAGAAGTCTACTATGGGTGCTGCTCTCTATAGCAGACCACTGCATGGACCACTCGTCTGAGCAGCCGTGTACCCTGTTCGACACACTCGCGGTGTGTCGTTGGTATTTTCTCAGGATCTCCTTGAATCCTCTATAATCAGGGATCCCCTTAGTCAAGCCCTCTAGGTTCCGGGGTATCTCATCCTCAGCATCTCCACTAGGGGGTGGAAAGGCAATCTCTATGTTGTCCCTCTGGGTCATAGGAGTGAGACCTACTAGTCTCTCAGGTCCAACATCTGCAAAAAGTTGAGCATAATTATCAGGGCATATATATTTAAAATCCAAAAACAACAAGAAAATCAAAATACAAAAAGTTTGGTGGTTAAACCAAGTATTTTACCTCTCTCATCCCACTTCTCTCCAGGCAGAAGTAGCATGTCAGGGACTTCCCTGAAGTCCATCCCTACGTATGGCCAATCCTCGACCACCACTTGCTGACAATGTAGCCACTCCATAAATTCAGGACCCCATGACACTGGCTGGTCGTCACCTCCTCATGGCATCAGAACAGCCCACCGAGTTATTCGAGCCTCTCATGGTCCTGGCCACCCCACTCGCATGTCTTGTAGCTGAATGATGGGTACTCGCTCTAGCATGAGTGGTATCAAGATCGAATCGTACCCAAACTGCTTCATCTCACCTCTTTTGCATTTGGTCAACTGCCTCTTCATGTTCAAAGACACCACCTCTGCCCAGTCAAACATAGTAGGATTGAGACAGTCTAAGGCCAAACGCAGTTGAGTTTTGGTTGCCTCGTGTTGGGCTTGGGAACCAGCCACCATCGTGATGGTGAATAACAACACTCGCAATGACAAATCATTCACCGTGGGTATCTGTAACTTACCACTAGTGGATGATTTCTGTGCCCTTGGGCACACTCGTGCAATGAGAATATCTAAGGAATCTTCAGTGATTCACACACTGCCCATGCGGGGTCTCTCCCCTCATCATTATAACCCGGTCAGAAAATAGATATTTTTGGCGTCAAAGTCATCTCTTGCCCACGGATGATGAATTTCCCCTCTGTTGGGTTCCATGATCGGATTAAGTTTTCCAGACGATCTAGTTGTGCTCTCAATAGTGGTGTTAAGAAGAATCTTAGCAGTCCACAATTCTAGAGGACATTTAAACACTGAGGATCGACTGCCCCTCTCACGTTGTCATCGTCGTGAGTGCGTTCTTTCCAGGAGAACGCCATTTTTCACCTGCACGCACAAGCATTCTCTTATTAAAAATTGTTTACCCATTTTCATATGCCATAGTGTTTTAAAATGATTTTTTTTTTTTTTTTTTTTGTGTTTTCTGCACTCATCACAGCTGTTTCTATAACAGCGGTGACAACCGGTTTGATTAGTTCATAATTTCTTGGATCGTTGCAGGGGTACATCACTTTCCTGCGATTATCTTGATTTTGTCCCGTTTAGATTTCTCGGTCGTCGCAACCCCGAGGGGGAAACTTGCGACGACCGAGGAAAAATTTTTGAACAAAAAATTCCTCCAAAACCCAGCCAAAAACGTGAAATTATGTTTCAAATTAACACAAAAACAAGAGAAAAGTCAAAAGTATCTACCTGGAGGAATTTTGGGAAGCAATGAACCAATGAAGCTCTGGGAATCGACTAACCAATTTCGCAAGATACATGTAGTTTGAAGTTTTCACCACGGTTAAAACAAACACAAAGTAAATTATTTTTTACCATATGCCTTTTTATAGCCCTTTTTTCGAAATTTGGGGTTTTGACTATGGTTTTTAAGGTTTTGACTATGGTTTTTAGGGTTTTGACTTGGGTTTGAGCATTAATCGTGTATTCTTGTCGAACAGATTTTATGCTTGGATTTCTTTGTGCAATAACAGGCGTTCTGCATGTGGGAGATGATCGATACATGCTTGGTGAATATCGCAAAATGTTTGACCTGAGTCAACTTTAAGCTCTTTTCTGACTCTCGAAATATGAAAAGATTGCCGAGCCCTTGTCGTTTCGAGTTTGTTAATGGTTACGAAATGTCGTGTCCCTAGTAAGTTTTTTACTTTTTTCGGGTTGGAGGCACTATTTATGAAAAGTACTCCTTGACTGAAATGGTCAAGCGGTTCTCTCGAGTATCGTTTTCTACCTTTTCGGGCTTGAGAGACACAAACATACGAAAAGGGCCCCTTTGGAGTTTTCTTTTCCATGTCTTTTTCAAACTCTCTAAACATGAAAAAGACTCCGAGTTTTACCTATGTCGGACTCGTTAAACCCTGACGACATTGGACTCGTCGCCATGATGAGACTCGAGCTTCTCCTCCCTAGGGCTTGTTAAAATTTCACTAGGTTGGATTTGTCTGAAGGACAAACTTATATTGCAAGCATATGCTATCCCCTTCAAGCTTGTGTTTCAAAAATAATTGGGGTACTCGCCAGCAATGGTGGGGGAAATTTTCTTTTTTGGAAATATTCTGTTGATTACCTATGGTAGCTTGTCGCTCTTGAACATCGACACCCTTGTTGCTTCTTGCCTGGTTTGGAACATCTTGACTTCGGTATTGGCCTTCCGGGTTTGGGTTCTTCATTTTGCCTCATTCCATTCGATCCCAGCTGTCTCTGCATGACCGTCGATCCCTTGGTACCAAAATGCTGCCACATTCCGAAGTCGTGTTGCCGATATGTTCAAGAGCTTAATCCTTCTACAGTTTGCTCCCTTCCATCCTCCTCCGATTCTTTGTTCCTCCTCTACATCTTGTTCCTTTGTCTCACGTCGTTGATGTGGGAATCATTATGGCCCTCCTGCGATAGATCGCTTCCTGTCGACATCAACTCATTATGCAGGAATTTGATCTAGAGATTCCTTTAGAGTACCTTCGAGCTTGCATGCCTCAATGGCAAGTTCTTTGCATTTGATGATATACTTGCCTCATTGGTCTTCGATCGGGTGATTCCACAAGTGTTCGACTCCAGATCATTCTTCACACTTTGTGGATTGTACTGGCACTACCTTGAGAACCATTGACATTACTGGTGGTCTCTCTCGCGCTTGTTAACAGTTCACATCATTGGCCACTAATCAAGTGATTTTCTAGTATGCTTGACTTCAGCACATCTATTCGCATATTAGAAATTGTACTATGATTGGGTTGGATTCAAGACCCTGGACTAAGGTTACATAAGTTCGGGTTGCGTGGATTGGTTCGTGATTGCATACATGACTCTTTGATTGGATGGCTGCGACCATACCTGAGTCTTTCTGGATGGCTGCGACCATACCTGTATTTTCATATGGTCTTATCGACTGGATGGCTGCGTCCATACCACAGACCAATTCTATTTGTCTTTTGGATGGCTACGCCCATGCCTAGACTACATGTATTTCTTTCACTGTTAGAGATATCAGTTGTACTTGTGTTTGCAGGTCCTCCGCGATGGTGTTCTCATTCAGTTATGGTTTCGTAAAGCATTTCACCCCTCCCACTCTCTCGGCCTTCATTCTTTAGGGGGCATCTGTTACACAATATTTTGTCACCGATCCCACATCCCCTGGTCTCGGGTAGAGTCAGTCCCTAAATGGCATCTGTTCTGTGTCATACATCAACAAATGTGTCCACATCTTCCAAATCATTCAAGAAGATTAACAATGCTATTTAATCTTGAAGATTGACCCTTTTACCCGTGTTCCAAGATCGTCGCAAGACAACCTCATTCTGCGTGCGACGATAACTTGAAATGGGCTAGAGCTTCGCGACATCATCTCAGGGGTACATTTGTTCTCTACGACGGTCAGATTTTAGGGCTCATCACAAGTCCTTAGTATCCTTCTTGTGACGATAGCTATGAATACACTGTTGCCCCGTGACATCGTCTCTGAGTCCTAGTGTTTGACTCGCGATGACCCAGATATGGCAAATTAGTTCAAACAGAATGCTTCTAGGTGGTTCTGGAACTGGTTGTTGGGTCAAGGAAGTTTGCCTTTCCTCCTTTGAGATGGTGGTTCCACCTTTTGAGAAACCTCCCTTGAAGATAAGCTCCCTCTCCCTCATTTATGGAGGCTCCTCCTCTTATAAAAGCATTCCCCATTGCTATGATCAGCTAGTTTTTTGGTATTGAGCAAATTAGCTAGTTTTGGTGTGAGATTGATAGTTTGCAGTGTGAATTGCTGATAGTCTAGCAATTGGTTGTGGATTGCCTTAGCCTTATACTAGTGCTTTTGGGTGAGAGAGAGAGTTATCAGCCTTTTGGGAGACCTTTTTGAGAGTGAATGCTTGAGGAGACATGCTGACTGGACCCTTCAAGGAAGCTTGCGATGTCAAGGCATGGTTGTAAGCTTTGCTTTTGCTCATATTAATACAATCAATGGTTGTTTCCTATGTCTTGTATGAAATATATTTGATAGCTTATGGTTCCTTGACTCTGTAAGTAAATAGTTCATTGTTGTGCTCTATGATGTGTTTCGTTGTTCTCTTATGTTGTTTCAGGTGAATCACAGATAAAGGAGAAGGGAATGATAGCTGGAGCAGCGTAACGAAGACTGCATCGAACACCGGCATAAGGTAGGCTCTTTCAACAATGACTATTTAAGGAAATTAGCCGTTGCATTTGTCACAACAGGACAAATAAAACAACTAATTTCCTTAAATAGTCATCATTGAAAGAGCCTACTTTATACCGGTGTTTGATGCAGTCTTCATTACACTGCTCCAGCTATCGTTCCCTTCTCCTTGATGAGTGATTCACCTAAAACAACATAAGAGAACAACGAAACACATCATAGAGCACAACAATGAACTATTTACTTACAGAGTCAAGGAACCATAAGCTATCAAATATATTTCATACAAGACATAGGAAACAACCATTGATTGTATTAATATGAGCAAAAGCAAAGCTTACAACCATGCCTTGACATCACAAGCTTCCTTGAAGGGTCCAGTCAGCATGTCTCCTCAAGCATTCACTCTCAAAAAGGTCTCCCAAAAGGCTGATAACTCTCTCTCTCACCCAAAAGCACTAGTATAAGGCTAAGGAAATCCACAACCAATTGCTAGACTATCAACAATTCACACTGCAAACTATCAATCTCACACCAAAACTAGCTAATTTTCTCAATACCAAAAACTAGTTGATCATAGCAATGGGGAATGCTTTTATAAGAGGAGGAGCCTCCATAAATGAGGGAGAGGGAGCTTATCTTCAAGGGAGGTTTCTCAAAAGGCAGAACCACCATCTTAAAGGAGGAAAGGTGAACTTCCTTGACCCAACAACCAGTTCCAGAACCACCCAGAAGCATTATGTTTGAACTAATTCGCCATATCTGGGTCATCACGAGTCAAACACTAGGACTCAGAGATGACGTCGCAGGGAAATAGTGTATTCAGAGCTATCGTCGCAAGCAGGATATTGAGGACTTGCGATGAGCCCTAAAATCCAACCGTCGTAGAGAACAGATGTACCCCTGTGACGATGTCATGACGTTCTAGTCCACTTCAAGTTATCGTCATAGGCAGAATGAGGTTGTCTTGCAACGATCTTGGAACATGGGTAAAAAGGGTCAATCCTCAGGGTTAAAGAGAATTGTTAATCTTCTTGAATGATTTGGAAGATGTGGACACATTTGTTGATGTATGACACAGAACATATGCCATTCAAGGACCGACTCTACCCGGGACTAGGGGACTTGGGGTCGGTGACAAAATACTATGTAAAAGATGCCCCCTAAAGCATGAAGGCTGAGAGAGTGGGAGGGGTCAAATGATTTATGAAACCATAATTGAACCAGAACACCATCGCGGAGAACCTGCAGATGCAAGTACAACGTATATCTCTGACAGTGAAAGAAATACATGTAGTCTAGGCATGGGCGCAACCATCCAAAAGAAAAATAGAATTGGTTTGTGGTATAGATGCAGCCATCCAATCGATAAGACCATATGAAAATATAGGTATGGTCGCATCCATCCAAAAAGACTTAGGTATGGTCACAACCATCTAAAAAGACTCAAATATGGTCGCAGCCATCCAGTCAAAGAGTCATGTATGCAATCACGAACCAATCCACACAACCTGAACTTATGTAACCTTAGTCCAGGTTCTTGAATCCAACCTGATCATAGTACAATTTCTAATATGTGAATAGATTTGCTGAAGTCAAGCATACTAGAAAATCACTTGATTACCGGCCAATGATGCGAACTGTTAACAAGCGCGAGAGAGACCACCAGTAATGTCAATGGTTCTCAAGGTACTGCCAGTACAATCCACAAAGTGTGAAGAATGATCTGGAGTCAAACACTTGTGGAATCACCCGATCGAAGACCAATGAGGCAAGTCTAATGTCAAATGCGAAGAACTTTCCATTGAGGCATGCAAGCTCTAAGTTACTCGAAAGGAATCTCTAGATCAACTTCCTTAATTATGAGTCGATGTTGACAGGAAACGATCCATCGCAGGAGGGCCATAATGTTTCCCCACATCAACGATGCGAGAAAGATGAACAAGATGTAGATGGACGAGATAGAGAATTAGAGGAGGATGGAAGGGTGCAAACTACATAAGGATTAAGCTCTTGAACATATAAGCAACACGACTCCCGAATGTGGCAGTATTTTGGTACCAAGGGATCGATGGTCATGCGGAGACAGTAGGGATCGAATGGAAAGAGGCAAAATGAGGAACCCAAACCCGGAAGGCCAACGATGAAGTGAGGATGTCCCAAGCCCGGCGAGAAGCAACATAGGTGTCAATGTTCAAGAGCGACAAGCTGCCGTAGGTAATCAACAAAATATTTCCAAATTTTTTCCACTACCATTGCTGGAAAGTACCCAATTATTTTTGAAACAAAAGCTTGAAGGGGATAACATATGATTGCAATATAAGTTTTTCCTCCAGACAAATCCAACCTAGTGAAATTTTAAGGAGCCCTAGGGAGGATAAGCTTGGGTCTCATCACGTCGATGAGTCCAATGTCATCAGGGTTTAACGAGTCTAACATAGGTAAAAATCAGAGTCTTTTTCATGTTTAGAGACTTTGTAAAAGACATAGAAAAGAAAACTCCAAAGGGGACCTTTTCGTATGTTTGTGTCTCTCAAGCCCGAATAGGTAGAAAACAATGCTTGAGAGTACTGCTTAACTGTTTCAGTCAAGGAGTACTTCTCGTAAATGGTGTCTCCAACCCCAAAAAGTAAAAAACTTACTAGGGACACGACGTTTCATAACCATTAACGAACTTGAAACGACAAGGGTTTGACAATCTTTTCATATTTTGAGAGTCAAAAAAGAGCTTAAAGTTGACTCAGGTCAAACGTTTTGCAATATTCACCAAGCATGTACCAATCATCTCCCACATGCAAAACACCTATTACTGCACAAAGAAATCCAAGCATAAGATCCATTCGACAAGAATACACGATTAATTTTCAAGCCCAAGTCAAAACCCTAAAAACCATAATCAAAACCCTAAATTTTGAAAAAAGGGCTATAAAAAGGCATATGGTAAAAAAAATTTACTTTGTGTTTGTTTTAACTGTGGTGATAACTTCAAACTACACGTAGCTCGCGAAATTGGGTGGTCGATTCCTGGAGCTTCGTTGGTTCATTGCTTCCCAAACTTCCTCCAGGTAGATACTTTGCCTTTTCTCTTATTTTTTTTGTTAATTTGAAACGTAATTTCACGTTTTTGGCTGGGGTTTGGAAGAATTTTTGGTTCAAAAATTTCACCTCGGTCATCGCAAGTTTCCCCCTCAGGGTTGCGACGACCGAGAACTCTAAATGGGCCAAAATTGGGATTGTCACAGGAAACTGATGTACCCTTGTGACGATCCAGGAAATTATGAACTAATCAAAGCAGCCCGTCGTAACTGTTTTAGAAATAGTTGCAACGAGCGCGGAAAACACAAAAAAATTCATTTTTAAAACACTTTGGCATATGAAAATGGGTAAACGATTTTTAATAAGAGAATGCTTGTGCGTGCAGGTGTAAAATGGTGTTCTCCTAGCAAGAACGCACTCACGATGATGATGACATGACAGTGGCAGCCGATCCTCAGTGTTTGAATGTCCTTCAAAACTGCGTACTGCTAAAATTCTTCTTAACACCGCTATTAAGAGCGCAAATAGATCTCCTCGAATACTTAATCTGAACGTGGAACCAAATGGACGTGAAATTCATCATCCGTGGGCAAGAGGTTGACTTTGACGCTACATATATCTATTTTCTGACCAGGTTATCATGACGAGGGGAGAGACCCCGCATGGGCAGTGTCCGAATCACCAAATATTCCTTAGATATGCTCATTGCACGAGTGTGCCCAGGGGCATGGAAATCATTCACTAGTGGTAAGTTACAGATACCCATGGTGAATGATCTATCACTACGAGTGTTTTTATTCACCATCATGAGGGCGGCTGGTTCCCAAGACCAACACGAGGCAACCAAAACTCAACTGTGGTTGGCCTTAGACTGTCTCAATCCTACTATGTTTGACTGGGCAGAGGTCGTGTCTCTGAACATGAAGAGGCAGTTGACCAAATGCCAGAGAGGTGAGACGAAGTAGTTTGGGTATGGTTCGATCTTAATACCGCTCATGCTGGAGTGAGTACCCATCCTTTAGTTACAAGACATGCGAGTGGGGTGCCCAGGACCACGAGAGACTTGAATAACTCGGTGGGCTATTGTGATGCCGCGAGGAGGCGGTGGCTAGCCAGTGTCATGGGGTCTTGAATTTATGGAGTGGCTACATCATCAGTAGGTGGTGGTCGAGGATTGGCCATACGCAGGGATGGACTTCAGGGGAGACCCTGACATGCTGCTTCCGCCTAGAGAGCAGTGGGATGAGAGAGGTAAAATACTTGGTTTGACTGCCAAACTTTTTGTATTTTGGTTTTTTGTTGTTTTTGGATTTTAAATATATATGCCCTGATAATTATGCTCAACTTTTTGCAGATGTCGGACCTGAGAGACCAGTAGGTCTCACTCCTATGGCCCGGAGGGACAACAGAGAGATCACCTTGCCACCTCCGGGTGGAGATGCTGAGGAGGAGATAGCCCGGAACCTAGAGGGCTTGACTGAGGGGATCCCTGATTATAGAGGATTTGAGGAGATCCCAAGACAGTACCAACGACACACTGTGGGTGTGTCGAATAGGGTACACCGGCTGCTCATACGAGTGGTCCGTGTAGTGGTTTGCTATAGAGAGCAGCACCCATAGTAGACTTCTAGGTTTCATTTTCTGGTGTTTTGAGAGACATGTGTCTTGTGATGTAACTTGAACATACATATATATATATATATATATATATATATATATATATATATATTTGGACATATACATATATTTTTTGAGTGCCTCAGTGTGCAACACACGATATACATCTATTTATGTTTTACTGCATTTACCTATTGCGTCTGAATACTTGTTTATGATTTTTATAAATTGCGTAAATGTTTATCTAATACATGGTTTGCTAATGCATTAGTTAACGTATTTAGCCTTCTAGGAATGTGTTGATATGTGATATAATCAAAATTTCTTTCCAGTAAGTGAACACGTAAATACAACCTTAAAATTTGAGGGTTTCTGACAGAATAATGCCCGTTAAGTTGAAGAACAATAAGTTGAGAGTCCAGATTCACAATCAATGCACGAATATTGAGGTCAACAGCCTCAGCCAATAATTCGATGATGGTGCTATATTCAGTGACATTGTTTGTGGTACACCCCAGACAAACACCTTGAAGGTCTACTAACTCACCGTGAGGATTGTAGATCATCCATGCCACGAAGGAAAGATTTAGGGTACTGCGACAGGCACCATCGGTGAAACGATATAAGGTGCAACAGACATTTGCACAAGAAGTAAAAAGACACAATAAGTGGCAAACTCTTACACACCAAGCCAAACATGTACAAAATGAAAAGCACACTTATGTACACAGCAGATGCATGAAAGACTCATGCATAATATTTTTTAAGATAAAGCCCATTCTGGGGCTTATCTAAAGGGTTTCCTTCGTAGTCAATTAGCTCATAGGCCCCTTTCTGCAAAACGCGTTTCACAATATAAGGCCCATGCCACATAGGTTTGAATTTGCCTGCCCCCAACTTATCATTTGCTTGATCATATAGCAGGACTAAATCTCCCTCAGCGAAAGAACGAGGGTTAACAATCTGATCAAAGTGAGTTTTCACTCTCTTCTTCTGTGCTTCAATGACTAAAGAAGCAAGTCGACGGGTCTCGTCTAGCCACTCTAGATAAAGAAGGCGTTCTTCCACAGGAGTAGTATTCGGGAGCAATTCGATAGCTAACTTGAGAGAAGGTATTTCACATTCAATCAGAAGGGTAGCTTCCAGACCATAAACCAGTTGAAAAGGTGTGAATCTGGTTGCATCCTTCACTGAGGTACGGTAGGCCCATAAGGCAGAAACAACATCAAGTGCTAGTTGGACTTGTGCATTCCAATGGTACGCTGAAGCATCATAACCAACACTTTGTTGACAGCTTCGACTTGGCCATTGGCCTGAGGGTAATAAGGTGTCGAACTATCGTGACACAAGCCTAACTGGGTTGTTAACTCAATCATCATATAACCACGGAAATGAGAACTGTGATCCGTGACAATAGCCTGAGGGACCCCAAATTGAGTACTGACATGACTGAATAGGAATTGTGCAGCTGTCTTACTGTTGTTAGACAAGGTAGGCATCGCTTCGGCCCATTTTGTAAAATAATCGATGACAATGATGATAAATCCATGCCCCCTAGCCGAGCGAGGGTTACAGGTCATAAAATCAATGCCCCATTTAGCAAAAGGGCCCATGGTCATGACAGGAAGCAAAAGGGAAGGCGACACACGCATCTTCCGCTGGTAAATCTGACACACGTGACAAGAACGGACAGCGAGAATGCAATCCTTAAAGATGGAGGGCCAAAAGTAACCAACACGAAGGATTTTTTGGGCAGTAGCATAACCAGACATATGACCACCACAGGCGCCAGAGTGGCAGTCATTCAAGACTTGTTCAGCTTCCTCGAATGTCAAACAATGACGGAGAACTGAATCAACGCCGAGATGGTATAAAGTGTCTCCAATAATATGATAAGGTTGAGAATGGTGACGAATACGTCGTCGAGAATCCTTAGACAAATCAGGATGGAAGGAAGATGTCTGGAGGTAGACAATAATGTCACCATACTAGGGATCAAGGGTACTGATCAAGAAAAGTGTGTCGTTCGAAATGCGATCCTCTATCCGAGAGGGAGTGGTAGTAGACGGTAACGAGAAAATCAACTCAACGAAGACGAGTGACTTCTTAGACTTTGCAGTAGCAAGCTCCAAATTGAACTCTTGAAGAATAACAATCCATTTCGAGTACTTGCCCCCTAGCAATTGGCGTGACAAAATGTATGTCATCAGGTTTCAATATGAAATCAGTGTCGTCGTACGCAACAAAATATAATGACGAAAGAGTTGGATAGCCTGGATGGCTGCCAAGGCAAGCTTCTTGACATAAGCATATTGAGTCTTAGTGTCAAGAAGGTTGCGACTAAGATAATAGATAACGTGCTTGGAACCATCGTTGTCTTCTTGAACCAAAACCATACCAATAGTACTATCAGAAGTAGCTAGATAAAGCGTATAGTCATGATGGTAGTTGAGTGGATGCAACAAAGGAGTAGAAAAAAGAAGTGTCTTGAGTTTCTCGAATGACCTTTGGGCGATGTCATCCCAAACAAATGGAGTGTCATGCTTAAGGAGATGCGTGTAACCCTTAGCAACCTTGGTGTAGTTAGGGATAAAATGACGTAGGAAATTGGCTTTTCCCTGCAAGCTCTACAACTGATGCAAAGAAGCAGGAGGTGGGAGATTTAGTATAGCTTCAACTTTGAGGGGGTTGAGACGAATACCTTCTTTAGAAATGACAAACCCAAGGAGTCTGTCGGATTCGACGCAGAAGACACACTTATGCGGATTAAGACGAATACGGTAATGTCGACAGTGAAGAAAAATCTCGCGGAGGTGGTTTGGATGGTCAGAACGTTTAGCTGAATGAGCCGGAAGGTCATCTAGATATGGCTGAATAATGTGATGGATGTCATGAAATGCATAGGACATTTCTCGTTGGAAAGTGGCACCGGCATTTTTCAGGCCAAAAGGAAGCTTTTTGTAAGCAAAGGTACTCCACGGGCAGATGAAGGTGATTTTGTGTTGATCGATAGGCGAAATATTAATATGGTTGTAACTAGAAAAGCTGTCCATAAATGAGAAAATCTCACTCCCAGCACAATTGTCGATGAGCTGGTCAATAAAGGGAGCATGATAGTTATCTTTCAGACACACACGATTGATGTCACAATAATCAACAAAAACCATAATAGTGCCCTAGAGTGGGTCTAGTCACAGCAAGACAAATACAATGGCTAATTTCCTTAAATAGTCATCATTGAAAGATCCTACCTTATGTTGGTGTTCGATGCAGTCTTCGTTACACTGCTCCAGGTATCGTTCCCTTCTCCTTGATGAGTGATTCACCTGAAACAACATAAGAGAACAACGAAACACATCATAGAGCACAACATACTTACAGAGTCAAGGAACCATAAGCTATCAAATATATTTCATACAAGACATAGGAAACAACTGTTGATTGTATTAATATGAGCAAAAGCAAAGCTTACAACCATGCCTTGATCTCACAAGCTTCCTTGAAGGGTCCAGTCAGCATGTCTCCTCAAGCATTCACTCTCAAAAAGGTCTCCCAAAATGCTGATAAATCTCTCTCTCACCCAAAAACAGTAGTATAAGGCTAAGGAAATCCACAACCAATTGCTAGACTATCAATAATTCACACTCCAAACTATCAATCTCACACCAAAACTAGCTAATTTGCACAATACCAAAAAACTAGCTGATCATAGCAATGGGGAATGCTTTTATAAAAGGAGGAACCTCCAAAAATGAGGGAGAGGGAGCTTATCTTCAAGGGAGGTTTCTCAAAAGGCGGAACCACCATCTCAAAGGAGGAAAGGTGAACTTCCATGACCCAACAACTAGTTCTAGAACCACCTAGAAGCATTATGTTTGAACTAATTTGCCATATCTGGGTCGTCGTGAGTCAAACACCAGGACTCATAGATGACGTCGTGGGGAAACAGTGTATTCAGAGCTATAATTGCAAGTAGGATGCTAAGGACTTGCGACGAGCCCTAAAATCTAACTGTCGCAGAGAACAGATGTACCCCTACAACGATGTCGCGACGTTCTAGTCCACTTCAGGTTATCGTCATAGGTAGAATGAGGTTGCCTTGCGACGATCTTGGAACATGGGTAAAAAGGGTCAATCTTCAGGATTAAAGGGCATTGTTAATCTTCTTGAATGAGTTGGAAAATCTGGACACATTTGTTGATGTATGACACAGAACAGATGCCATTCAGGGATTGACTCTACCCGAGACCAGGGGATGCGGGGTCACTGACAAAATACTGTGTAACAGGAGTGTTGCCTACCTCCAATATCTAGCATTGCTGCATACTCTGGTAACTTCAAGTTGTTGTTGTTTTAAATTTTTTAGCCATCATCACTTACCCCAACTGGGTAGTCAAATTATTTGCTACAGCATGGCATACAATATCTCATGAGATTTGTCATAAATAACATTGCAACAGACTTAAAACATACCCTCATGAGTAGATTCCTCCATGAGGATATCCCTGCAATATAACTTATTTTTCATCACAAAAAAACTAAATTAGCTCATGAACCAATCATCATAATATAGAATATCAAATCATGTTCATAATTTAAAAATTCATAAAATCAAATGGAATACTGATAATTATATTTGGTTTTCTCTTTTCTCCTTTGATTCCCATGCACTATATTGGTTTCTAAACCGGACAAGCACCAAGTGGTCTTCTCTTCTATTCACATATCTCAAATCAAGATAACCCCCAATCTTGGGTGGTCTACTTGTCCTACATTACCAATGATCTAGAGACTACACAACCTCTACCCACATAACCTATGCAATACCACCTCCAACGTCTTTCCCATGCTTTATCGCATGCACCCATAGCCCAAATCTTGGGTCTGTGGTTCCTTCAATTTTCCATTCTTATCCCAGCATGACGTAAATCACATGCCATTCTCTATTTGTGAATCTCAAACATGCCATCCATTCATACATTAAATTCATATGCATGATCAATCGTTCTTTCACCAGAATGATCCTTTACCATAAATTATCAATCAAAATGGTATTACATACATTTATTTATTCACCAACATGTTCAAGTTGATAACACATATTTACGCATGTAAATAACATGGAGGTTAAGGGAACCTCCCAGATCCATGCAAATCATGCATAAAATTGAGAGCAACAGTTCCCAATATGGCTAAGGAATTTGGTACCCAAATTCCTTTATTGTTGCTTTCTACAAACTGGAGAGGCATCATCCCGATAGATTTTTTCTAGCAATAGCCTTTCCTGCCATTCACATGGTTTTCCTATCATTGACCATTTATTCCCATGGACCTAGCCAACCCCCTTGGCTGTCATACTCTTCCTTCTTGCCTTCAATTACCCTTCATTCATGAATTGGGCTTCATCTGAGACTTTACTTTTCTCGTTGGGTTCCACTTAGTTCTTCCCTAGAGCCTCTTCACCTTACATCCACAACCAACAAATTTCCCAAGACCCCAAGACATAGAAGGCAAGAATAAAAGAAAAATGTAGAATCATAAAAGTTTATAACAATAATACAAAACCATAAACAAGGTAGCATGGCTATGCACAAATCAAATCAAATATAAAATCGACCGAGTAGCACAAGACATAAAATATTCAACAATCTTAGCAATTTAATCCCCACGAGTTTCGATGTTTTCAATGTTTCATGAATAGAAGTTCATCTTAAGCATCCTTCAAGATTTAATAGTAGTCTTTTAAACTTGTAGTGCCCCTCCTATTTCTCCCTGGAAGAATCCTTCAAATATTATTAGAGGGTCTTGAAGGAATTCCCCCTCCTCTTCCCTCTCTTCCAACATTATACCCTGTTGTCTCAAGTATTTGAGAGCTCTTACAAGCTACTATTTTCTTGTTGTACAAATATTCTAATGCACAACAATACACGTTCAGCTGCACACATACCTCGATTTACTCATTACTCACATGTCTCAAGATCCATGACATAATTAGGCAGATTTTATGTAATTTTCAAAAATCAGAATCTTACATGCACATGTATTTATTATCTTACTCATAATCATGCCCTCTTAAAATTTAAGATTTCCATCTCTTTGAGAAAATCAACTTCAAATGGAAACCAACTGCTATACCAAAATTAACATTGTTGGTTTCATTCAGTCTCTTTACAGAGACCAGTAATAACAATTAATTTTTAGCCTCTTTACTAAGGCTAGCAACATCAATTAAATACCGATCTCTTTATTGAGACTATCATTGTAAAATTTTAAAACTCAGGCTTTATCATTTTTGCAGTCAACCTTCTTTGTCTAGGCCAACAATCATTGTGTCTACAATCTTAAATGATTAGTTAGAAACAATCTAACATATTAGCATCAATCACTATGTACATGCATGCACTATAGTATGTAATCAACACAACCTTCACATGTGGTGCCACAACCAACACCCACTTGCACAAGCAAGCAATCCTCAAAACACATCACTTTCTAATGGAGTCACAAATGTTATGCCTTTAATCCACTAGGAATCTTTGCCACATAACATACAAACCATGGAATTCTCACATCCCAAATCAACACACACACACACATGTGTGTGTGTGCGCGTGTGATATATATTCCACCATAAACAAGCTATCTTATGTAATACAAGAATTACAATGATTTCCCCAACCCCTCATATCACATGCACACTTATTAAAAGTGTGTAAGAACACACCACTTAACCAATAGTGTTAGTATACGGCAAAAGAAATGATGGTCATAGTAATAAGTTTTCCATACCTTCAAGATGCCTAATGGCAAACACATGCAATGGCAATGCATTTTTTCAAAATAAATCAATGATACCAGAAATATCATTGTGCTCAACATGAAATCCATAATAAATGATATAAGTAGCTTACAGTCATATTCACATTCAATTATTACACTCAGAGCTAGAGTTCCACTTCATCTCCAAAGATCCAATCATTAGACCTACTACTATGTTAATTCTATAATAGGGCACCAATTTAATTCCCAACGGTCTAGTATTGAAACTTTGCTATGCATTTCTTCTATGATAGAGCCCATCCAATCCAAGTGTTGAACCTAGAAGCTCTGATACCACTCTATAACACACCCCTTTACCTCCCATAGCCCACACTAAGGGTATAAGGAGGAAGTTACTATGTTGACTCGAACCCCAATGTTCTATTATGGAGATGGGGTATAAAAATTTCAACCTTTTTTGAACTCCTCAACATGCAAAACAGACACCACCATTTATTTTTTATTTTCGAGACCTTTTTGGCAATATAAAATTTTACCTCAATCGAGTTATGGAATCAAAATTTATGGCTCCTCAAAGGTTTAATTCTAAACCCCCTTCCAACTCAGCCTGATCGACTTTGCTCGATTACTGACCTGATCGACTCATCTTGGTCAACTTCTCTCCATGAACGACCCTATTAACTCATTTTGGTCGACTTACCTTGACTAACAATATTAGTCGAACAACCTAAACTAGTTGACTTACCTTGACTAGCAAGACCAGTCGATAGACTCAACTGGTCAAATTACCTTGACTAACAAGACTAGTCAAACTACCAAATTTTTCGACTTACCTTGACTAAACATAACCAGTCAAAACGAGCCAAACTGATCATGTGGTCTGCACGTGATGCCCATGTGGCATTCTACCCCATCACCATTCCATAGTAAGTGTATTCTAACCGAGTGGTATGCCAATGTGGCATGCCACATTTCCATCTACTTATGCAATATATATAGGTATACGTATTAATATGGTTAGGGTCCCCTATTGCCATGCCAACCATAATATAATATGGTTCACTTATTTAATTTAATGCCAATATCTCCCCCACTCAATCCAATGATGGAGGTGTACACCACAATTTAATGATAGGGGTGCAATGTGGACCTCCCCTCTCTGCCACATCATTTGGGGGGGGGGGGGGTGTTTCCGTCATTGGTTCTAGAATGTGGTTCCATCATCTTCATCCAATGGCCTTCTTCCTCGTGACGTCACATTGATCGATCCATTGGTGGAGGTTTAGAGTGGACCTCCCCTCTTCCTCGCTGAAACCAGTGGGGGTTCACATTTTATATGCAGCTTGCAATCAGTGGCCCATCAAAGTCGTTGAACTACACCAATTTTCGAGGTCCCAATCCCTAATTATGGATACTGGTTATATAACCCATTTTCCAAGAGCTTTTGAATTCCTAGCCCTCATGCAGATATATATATATATATATATATATATATATATATATATATATATATATATATATATATATATATATATATATATATATATATATATATATATCTATTGGCCATCGCCTTAGCACTTGGTTATAACTCTCTGTTTATGGGTTATGGGCTTATAAATGGGCCTCCATCCTTAGCGTTTGGTTATAATTCTCCACCATATGGCTATGGACCATGGGTTGTGGGCTTAATCCCATCCTTCCGAATACCCATTTTCTAGTAGCGCGACATATATATGTATGGACACACACATGTATATATATATATATATATATCTATATATATATATATATATATATATATATATATATATATATATATATATATATATATATATATATATATATATATATATATATATATATATATATATATATATACAACAGTCAGTTGCGATGCCAAACCTCGATATCTCCTCAATGGTCAACGAAGGGAAAGCCTTTCACTCATATGCATATATTTCTTCACACACACACACATAGCTCATGCCACCTCCGCTCTCATTGTGACACCACCCCGCTAAGGGTTCGCCTCATTGTGATGCCACCCTGGCTTATGCCACATCATTAGAGCCAAGGGCCCCACCTTGGGAGAGAGTTGGGGTCAACCCTCACTGGGAGGAACTGCCTTGCACACACAGTTGCAGTCCTAACTTCCCAACCTCTGACCTCAACTGGGCTCGACCTCTCTGACCTTACTTAGGCCCCGACTAGGAAGTTCTGCCCGACTATGCTATTAGGCTCGAACCCCAACAACTAGGTCCCACCTAACTAGCTTAACTTCACTTCTTTGGTTAGGAGCAAACTCGCACCAACTTGCCTCTTTTGACCAACTTGCTCAATCCCTGACCTAGTGGGTCCAATAGGAAAAACTTAGTCTATTTTTAAGTGTTTCCAACACTTACAAAATTTTCCAGGTTTTCTCTTATTCTAGCACAAACCTATAACACTCCGTCAATGACCATTTCTCAGTGCTTGGATCTGATGCAATGCTATCCCTCCTGATCTTATATGGTCTCGGGCTGGCTTGGAAATACACACAAATAGATATACTCAAATAAATAGAGTTATACTTCTGGGCTTATAATGCCTAAACTTGGCCCTTGAATGACATAAAGTTATATAAAATAGAGTTATGATTCCTGGGATATACAATAGAAAAACCAAAGCCTAGTTGCTATTCATTCAATATAATAATAATAATTATAGAGATCTACCCATCTTCTGATATTTAGGCAACTTAGAAATTATTTCTTCTTAGGAAATGGTAGCAAGATTACATATCCATTGCATACAAGCCTTTAAACTATAATTTATGCTTAGAATAACATGGGAATTTAAACCATTCCAAAACCATGCAAGAATTCAACATTGCTCATTCATATAGGAATACCTCATTCCTCTGCATCAACAAGGCCATTATTAATCATCATATTAAACAAGTGTAAAACATCCAATGCATCTTGACAAGATCAGACTCGTGAAGAACCACTAGAATCAACTCATTCTATACATATACATACACAAGAAAGCATCAGATCCTTATTCCACAGGAATAAATCTTTCCCCTCTTAATAACACTAGAATTCAACATTCCACATTGTTCTCGTAGGATAATAATGTTCCTCAACGTTATTACAAATATTAAATAGACACAGAAGTTTAAAGCACTTACCAAGTATCACACCATAGATTAATATTACAGGAATTTACGTTCTTTAACTTTAACAAATGCATCTACCACTGCTCAAGAAATACACAAGACATTTTCAATCTATAATCATACATGAAACCAAGTTCTACACATTCATAATGGAATAACAAGCACACATATAAAATCCACTTGCACATAGAGTAAACCAACTCTTCTCTTATGCTGAAGAACCTGGGACATGAGATTAAGACTCTAACTGTCCACCCAACCTTAGACAAGTTGCAACTAAGCCTTTCTTGCAGTTGTCATCCTTGAGCCAAATTCTAGAGCTTGAGGAGGAGTGATAAACAATGTAAAATAAACATTTCTAGCTGAAACATGGCCTCCAAAGGTAACCCACCTTTACCCACCACCCAATTAGATAATCAAATGCACAAGGACTCACTTCCCTTAATTATTCTCAAGAGTTTTCCCACTGTGATGTCATAGGGTTAGATCCCAGTTAGCTTCATCACACGGGTCTTTCGTAAAAGTAGAGAATGAAATCTCTAGTCCAAAAGCACAATTTATTAATATATGGGAATTTTTCTTAACTTGAAAGATATTTATGAATTAGTAGCTTCTTTGTACCACAAGCTTCCCAATGTCATTCCTCAACCTTAAGAAAACCGCTACTCAATCTTAATATTTTAACTCAAACAAATTTACCATAAGGGTCCCTTATATCACAAAGAATCACATCTCTAATTCAGGAGAGTAATATTATGATATCATGGGAAGGTTCTTCAGCTGGAAAGCTACTAATAGATTAGTAGGTTCTTCAAACCACAAGCTTCTTAGTGGTTTCTTTAGTCCTAAGGCAAGCCACTCTTGGTGGTTTCATCAACCCTTAGGCAAGCCACTACTCAATTTCAAGAGGAGGAGAGCTCAATATGGGAAGGTTCCTCAGTTGGATAAACTACCATGGGAGCACATAGATCACCCTTGTTAGGTATTTCTTCAGAGAGTGCAAGCACCAGTGTTCCCAGCTCAGGGCCACACCTAGTGTTTCCTCAGCCACCCCAAGTACCTGAGTATCTCTGTCTCCTAGCTAGTAGCTTCATCAATCCACAAACTTCCTAGTGGGTTCATCAATCCTAAGGAAAGCCACACATGGTGGTTTATTCATCCTTAGACAAGCCACTGCTCTCAATCCTCAACCAACAATCCCTCTCGACCTTCTTCAGCTGGTCTATTCCCGAGAAACTCTCTCTGTTTAAATCTCTTTCTTGTTTCCATCCTCTTCGTGAGGAATTCTGTTGAAAAATGTAGCAAGACATCCTCAATTTGATTTTTCCTTGATTAAATTGATAAATTCAAATTTCCACATCAACAAACAACTTGGATGAAATTAAATTGTGTGACATGGCTTACGTCACCTAATTTACTAAGTAAATTCGAGTTGGAGGAGTTAGAGTCCAGTTAAGCATGTGTGATTGCTAATTTGTAGTAATCAAGGTTAGTTATTTCAAGTTGTTTTTAGTTAAACTAGATCCAACTTTGGAGGATCTAGTGGAAGGTTAGTTGTGTTGTGGGATTTAATCAAACTCAGTGATCATCCAGTTAACTAATCAATCAACCCAAAAAGGTTAGCACATGTAGAGAATTCAAGTTCCCCAGTTGTGGTGGATATTCCAAGGCAATGTAACATTAGTTGTAGACTAGCCTTGAGCGTACATGTGTTTCATGTAGTCTAATTATGAACCTTGGGATTGCACAATCCATTTTGGAGACATTCCTAAATAATAGGGGCCTAATTTCTTAAGGAATTCCACAAGGAAATAGGGGCTCAAACAAAGGCAGAAATTGACTAATTCTAGGTCAGATTTTCTCAGTGAGAAAAGAGATAGGTTATTCCCTTGCAGGTTGTGCACACTTAAGAAAATAAATTGTAATAGATATTTATTCATAAAATTAATGCAAGCAGACATTGGGGTTTTAATAGATTTTTTTCCTCGGAAAAAATACTGTATGCATTGTGTTATTTCTCATTGCATGTTTTTGTTTTATGTTCTAAATTGAGAATTGAATTCTGAAAATTAGTAGAGTAAATTTGTGCCTTGTGATTTTGATTAAAACTTCATAAGAAGTTGCAAATCTACACCATAATTTCTACATGGTATGAGAGCAGGATTCACATTAGAGCAGGAATTTCAAAGTTGTTTCTCAGGAGGTTTAAATTTGCAGTTCAGTGTAGCAGGATCTCTTCAGAGCTGAGAATATGACCTTCAATGGGCTGAGGCTAGAGTATGCCTTGGAAGGAAGCTCTAATTTCATCGCATGGAGGCGATATTGGATGACAATGGATTGCTAGAATACATCAAGAGAGATGTTGAAAAACCAACGAAATATGATTCCCATAACCTTTCTTAGTGGAAGAAAGATGTAGCCAAGGTGAGGAGAATAATATTGGAGGGAGTACGGGACCACATTGTCACCAATATCCATGGGAAAGAAACTCCTTATGCAATGTGGTAGCCATTGACAGATCTATTCTAAAATAACATCGAACATAGGAAACTAGCACTCAAGGATAAACTTTGAAATATGAAGATGCAGTAGAATGACACTATTTAGCAGTATCTGAGTAGGTTCACACAAGTTTGTGATAAGCTTGGAGGAGTTGGTGTTACTATTTCAAATGATTATTTGGTAAGCTTAGATCTTCTAGGCATTCCCAAGAGCTGGCATAGATACCAAGATTCAATGAATGGGAGGGGGGAGCTACCGATTTGGGAACGCTTATGGTACAATTTGGTATAGGAGGAAATAAGGTGGAATACCAGAGATGGGACTTCATCTAATGGTGAGGATGAAGAAAATTTTGCATTGGTTGGAAATGGAAAGAAAGGAAAAGGGAAGAAATATCAAACCAAACCAGAATATAACCAAGGAGGGAAGAAGAAATATTTGTCCAAAATTAAATGCTTCAATTGTCATGAATTTGGGCACTATGCCACGAAGTGTCTGCACAAAAACTAGAGCAAGAAGAACTCAGAAGGAGCAGTAGGTGAAGCCTTGATTTCACAGTTCGAGCTTGACTTTACCCTTATCGCATGCATGGCTAGCATTGTGATGGGGAACATATGGTACTTGGACTCTGGTGCCTTGTTCCACATGACATGGTGTAGAGAAAATTTGAGTGACCTGGAGGAGAAAGATCTCTAGATGCACATGGAGCTAGGGGATGATGAAAGGTACAATGTGACCGAGGTTGGTACAATCACCTTTTAGAGAGAGTCAGGATCCCCTCTCAGACTCAAGGATGTCATGTTCGTTCCGGGCCTAAAGAAAAATCTCATCTCTGTTGTAGTTTTGGAAGACCGTGGTTATGATGTGATCTTTAGAAAAGGAAAATCATTCCTTAGACACATATCCACTAGAAAGGTGAAGTAGATTGAGGTTTGTTACACAACATTTTGTCACTTTCCCTGTACTCCCCATTCACGATCTTGGAGGACCTCTACAATGAACCCCACATACTTTCCTCTCATGAAGAAACTCCCATTATGTCCCTCTTCATGCACAGCATAATTCCCTTTTGCATCATTTCCCAGAAATCTTCTGTTTATCCCAGTTTACAAGACTGACACTAATGACCCGTGTCCTCCTTGCGCCAATATGCAGGGTTTACAACTGTCCCTAGCGTTAATCGGATTTACTGAGCCCTTTCTCAGTCGTGCCGATCCTCTTTTGGAAAGTTTTTAAAATATGGAGCCGAAGCTTCCAACTCTAGAAGCTTCATAACGAAAGTTTGGTAAATGGTTAGGCCGGATGGAGTCGAGGAGATCAGTTTGGGCTCCTTTCCCCTATTAGGATGGAACTAATCCAAGAGATAAGGCCTTCTCCCATGAGAAGAGGAACCATCTCCCATCCATCCAAGCTATATAAACTTCTCTTTTTCCCAAGCAAAAGGTAGTCCTAATTGAGTTTTTAGTTTGGAGCTAGAATAATAAGCAAGACATCTATAGTTTGAAGTTTTATAGTGTATGTTTGAGGGAGAATAGTGTGCTTGGGCGTGATTTGAGACTAGAGGGAAAGAGGCCTTAAAATATCTATTGTTGGGGATGTCCATGAAGTGCTAGTAGAAGTTTGGGAGCCAAGATATGTAAGAGGAGAACAACAACATCAAGACACCAGTTGTAATCTCTTTTTGAACTAATATAAATGCAACTATCGATTGATTTCCTACATGAAATGTCATCTCACATATTTATGGCTTGATTTTTCTTGACCTGTTAAGTAGGCTGAATACAATATTGTATGCTATTATGTTTGTTGTTTGTTGTTGTTTTCTTGTTTCATGTGTGCGAAGGAAGGAAACGAAAGATAACTAGAGTGAGGAAGCAGGATCATCACCAATTGGAATAATGTTCTAAGAGGTAGGCCCTCTTAATTGATTCTAGCCTAAGGAAATCTTCCATAGATTTTCTGTTTGTGACTAGACCCGCTCTCTCGGGCTAGAGGAATTGTTTGTGTCCACACTTAGAATTTACCTTCATCACGAATTGGCGACTCCACTTGGGATTGAGAATTCTAAGTGCGGACACAAACGATTCCTCTAGCCTGAGAGAGTGGGTCTAGTCACAAACAGACAATCTATGGAAGATTTCCTTAGGCTAGAATCAATTAAGAGGTCCTACCTCTTAGAATGCTATTCCAATTGGTGATGATCCTGCTTTCTTGCTTCAACTATCTTTCGTTTCATTCCTCTGCACACCTGAAAGAAGCAAAAAACAACAAACAACAACAAACAACAAACGTAATAGCATATAATATTGTATGCAACCTACTTAACAGGTCAAGAAACATTAGGCCATAAATATGTGAGATGATATTTCATGTAGGAAATCAATTGATAGTTGCATATATATTAGTTCAAGAAGAGATTAAAACCAATGTCTTGACATTGCTGTTCTCCTCCGACATATCCAGGTTCCCACACTTCTGCTAGCACTTCATGGACAACCCCAACAATAGATATTTTAAGGACTCTTTCCCTCTAGTCTCAAATCACATACAAGTACACTATTCTCCCTCAAACATACACTAGAAAACTTTAGACTATAGATGTCTTGCTGATTATTATAACTCCAAACTAAAAACTCAATTAGGACTACCTTTTGCTTGGGAAAAAGAGAAGTTTATATAGCTTGGATGGATGGGAGATGGTTCCTTTTCTCATGGGATATGGCCCTTATCTCTTGGATTAGTTCCATCCTAATATAGGAAAGGAGCCCAAACTAATCTCCTCGACTCCGTCCAACCTAACCATTTACTAGATTTATGTTATGAAGCTTCTAGAGCTAGAAGTTTCGACTCCATATTTAAAAAATTTTCCAAAAGAGGATCGACGAGATTGAGAAAGGGATCTATCGATTCGATCGACGCTAGGGAGAGTTGTAAAACCTATATATTGGCGTGAGGAGGACACAGGTCATTAATGCCGGTCTTGTAAACTGGTGTTTCTGGGAAAACTAGTGTCTTTTCGAGCGACTAGCCCTCTAGGTTTGGCAGCTACCCTAGAAACAACAGTTTAAAGTAATTCAACGATTTCTTCTATGTGTAATGGATAAGAGAAAGATAATGGGACCAACCTGGAACTTCCGCCTAATCCTTTGCTTGATCTCTCTCCCCCTTGACAGAGCTTGCAACTCCTCCCCGTACTTATCCCGCTTAGAGAGTACTTGTAGAAACACAGTAACAAAGAACCGTCAAAGCATCTTGATCTATTACAACATACACATTACAGAATCAGATATATAATGAACATATAATAGCATTCACAAATGATAACATTCACAATTGCACAATCATATGGAAGAAAACTTGAAGAACTTTATTAAATAGAAGGGAGAATTACAACCCAGTTGTCTGATCCAGCATCATCCTCCCAACATCAAGCCCTCTTCACCTCATGAAATAGCAATATCACACCAAAAATACAATGCTCTTTCCTCAATTACAAACTATCAACACTTCCTTGCAATTCACAACATTCCAGCCCCCTGGATCTCTTATATGAGGGATCCATTTATAGATGTGTGCAAGGGTGTGAGTCATCTCTGGGTTTTGATTAGTGTCATTCCACTTGTTACATTTGGTTCCACAAGAGGAGAGATAACTGAAGTTTAGATCTCTTACTCATCCTTGGGTGAATTTAGAGAGGCAAGTGGCAGAGGGGAAGTTTCTAGAAGATTTTATGAGCATCCACTTAGCAAACTATCCCGGAAATTTGTCCATCCTCGCTCATTGCACCCTATAGAATGCCTGTAGAAATTTTGAATAATATGAAACTTATTCACAGAGATTATCCTGATTATACGCTATTTGCAGAATGCATGCTAATACATAACCTCCTCTACTATTGATCATCAATTTGTAGTATTCAGAAACAATCGCATGTGCACATTGAAGCATCAATCACACATATCAACACAATGTATCATGGGGAAAGCATACAGCTAAAAACCCCCAACTATCTGTATATTATATTGATTGAGAACATGTAACAATACATAGTACAATACTCCTCACAAGTACTCAGTACTATCTCCACCTGTTACACACAAACTAGCTCAGATCTGAATCAATCACAGGTTCAAATCTCCTCCGCTGCTTGCCTATCTCCACTGCACAATCCTGCATGAGAATAGATGAGAATGGCTGATCCAAACTCGTATTTCCCTTGGCCAAACCATGCAATCCTCATTGGCAATACTCAATCCATTGATTGTGCAAATCTCATGCACAACTATAGTCACAACTGACAGCTGTCTTGCCCTTTCACTCACCTCTAACACTTGTCTCCACTGAACTGTCCGTGCACTGAGTTAACTGATGTATTCTTTAGTTGCTTTATGATTTAATAATTAGTGAATTAATTAATAATTAATTCACATCACTCATCATTAGTGTATTCTGCAGTTAGACTAAATACAACTAGTTCAACTAAGTCAAACTGAACACAACTCCATCAACTCCTCAATCAACTCCACCAAACTCAACCACTTGAGTTCTAACTGAAGTCCATCATGCAATAGCTCAACTAACTCATAAGAAAAGCGTATTTCCTTCTGACAACTACATGTGCCACATCCGTAGCTCGAATTGAAGTGCTCCAAGAGGATAAGATAATGTTTATAGTCCAAATATTATTAAGAGCTAATAATATTTGATTGTTCTATTTTTAGATTGGCAGTCTAAAAATAGACTCCGCCCATATGTCTAAAAATAGACTGCGCCCATATGTCTAAAAATAGAAGTCCATCTATTTTTACCAACATGACCAATCATCCACAAATGTCATCTTGCAACTCATATACCATGAGCCATATGTCTAAAAATAGACTTTGCACCAAAAATAGCCTGCGGGCCCACTTAGTGAAGGTGACTTATTTTCACTAAGCTCCATCATCTTGTTGCATTTTCAACACTCCCTCTCAACAAGATATGGATTATCTGCAACCCCTATCCTGCAAATCTGGAATGTTCTGCATGCAACACATTTTCCCGGTCCACTTTGCTCCAACAACACTTGGAACAAAAACACTCCCAACTGACCACTCTGTTGGGCTAGGAACATACTCTGATGCTGAAGCTCTACCTGCTGCTGGCAAGTGCTCCCTCTCTGACATCTGCGCTACTGCAAAATCTCCATGCATCTCACACCATTGCACACTTCTCTGTGCCACCTAGCATTGTGCAAAACACTTGTGCCTCTCGCATTGCTGCAGCTTGCTAGCTATGTGCTGTCCTGGGATTCCCTACACTGTCGCTCTCTCTATCGCTCCATCCGCATCTGTCTCTACCCAATCAGTCAGTTCCTGCTACTCCACATCGGGGCTCCCGTAGCAAGGTCTCATCCAAGAGGTTGGGTACCTCAAGGATCCTGCCCCTCCTCCTTGGGACGATCACTCTATATCACCCCACCTCCTACCTAGAGGTATGGCTGCATGCGATCCCTCTGCCCACCTGGCTCGAAGTTTCCCCCTACTGGAGGTCTCTGCATGAGTAGATGTCTCTACTCGATCTCCTCTTAGCTTCCCTTGTTGTGGCTACTCCAAAACCTCCTAAAGCTGCTGCACCAATCGTGGCTCCTCCACAATCGTCTGAGACTTCTTCTGGCTCTGAATGTTGAGAGGTAATATACGCTTCCTCTCAACCACCAAGTCTCCATCAGTTTCCTTGCTGCTTAAGGCTTTGCATGCATCTTGAACCTCAAGAGCATACAGGTTCTTGACCCGTGAACCAATCTGCTTCACCTGTCTAGTGATGATGTGTCTAAGGAAAACCTTTCCCTTACTGAAGACTACATCATAGCCTCTGTCTTCCAGCATCGCGATCGACACCAAGTTTCTCTTCAATCTTGGTACATACTTGACATCGGTCAAGGTAAGGTGAGCTCCATGCTCCCTCTGAAAAATAATCGTGCCTACACCTGAGACACTATACTTCTCATCATTACCCATTGCTATGAGTATCTGGAGATCTTTCTCCTCCAAAGAACTGAAAAAACTCTTGTCACCGGTCATGTGGAAAGAAGCTTCACTGTCAAGAAACCAACCACTTCCCATCATGGATGAAACCATGCATGCGAAGTGTGTGAAATCCAACTCAAATTTTGAAGCAAGTGCCTCACCTTCAGATCCTTCCCTGGATCCCTTCTTGGATTTCCTCCGTGGACAATTTGCAGCATAATGGCCCACCTCATGACAACGAAAGCATCGCACTTTCGATTTGTCAACCTTCTTCCCATCATTGGAAGAAATGGATTTGTAAAGAGAACCCTTCTCCTTCCCCTTCTTTGCTTTGGCAGCCAAAGCGCAATTTTCTTCATCAGATGCCTTTGATGAAGATCTGTCCCTGGTATTCCGCCTGATCTCCTCTTGAACAATATCCGACAAAAGTCTCTCCCATCCTGGAAATTTCTCCCGACCATTGACAGAGTCTTGATTGGAATGCCAACTCTTCGGAAGACCAAGTAGAGCCAAGCTCACCAAGTCCTCATCATCGACAGTCACCCCCACACTTCCCAGCTCATCCCGGCCTTGAGTGAACTTTGTGAGATACTGGGGCATACTGTCTCCATTCTCACACTTAATGTTTATGAGTTTATCCTTGAGTGCCAACTTCCTCTGGTTGCTCTTGCTTTGGAATAGATCTATCAACGACTTCCAAATCAAGTATGGAGATGCCTTTCCATGCAGGCTGGATACAATGTGATCCTTCACGCCCTTCAACAGAATCCTTCAACACTTTGCTGTCTTCTTTAACCAAGCCTCAACGTGAGCAGCATCAGTAGGCTTTGGGACCTCAACATCTATGAACTCCTTCAACCCATTGTCATCTAACACCGCCTCCATCCTGTCTTTCCATGCAATATTATTCGAGCCGCCTTCGAGGGCATACTCCAATCGCAATCCGTTGAAAGAAATTTCATCTTTGACACCAAGAAAACACTACTGCAAATTCGAATTCCACCCGCTCAAAACTCAACTGCTTCTGATCTAAAATTCGTGAGAACAAAGTATTTCTCATACAAAGATTGACTATATGGGCTTTTACTGGATATCTCACCTTCCAAAAGAAGGATGAATCCAGAGGCTACCTGGCCCGATTACAGACTCTGCCTGAAGAAATAAAATGTAACCACTTTCTGAATAATAGATCTGATGATCAACTCTGCTATGATACCATGTAGAAATTTTGAATAATATGACACTTATTCACAGAGACTATCTTGATTATACACTATTTGCAGAATGCATGCATAATACATAACCTCCTCTACTATTGATCATCAATTTGCAGTATTCAGAAACAATCGCATGCACACATTGAAGCATCAATCACACATATCAACACAGTATATCACGGGGAAAGCATACAGCTAAAAACCCCCAACTATTTGTATATTATATTGATTGAGAACATGTAACAATACATAGTACAATACTCCTCACAAGTACTCAGTACTATCTCCACCTGTTACACACAAACTAGCTCAGATCTGAATCAATCACAGGTTCAAATCTCCTCCGCTGCTTGCCTACCTCCACTGCGCAATCCTGCATGAGAATAGATGAGAATGGCTGATCCAAACTTGTATTTCCCTTGGATGAACCACACAATCCTCATTGGCAATACTCAATCCATTGATTGTGCAAAATCTCATGCACAACTATAGTCACAACTAACAGTTGTCCTGCCCTTTCACTCACCTCTAACACTTGTCTGCACTAAACTGTCCATGCACTGAGTTAACTTATGTATTCTTTAGTTGCTTTATGAGTTAATAATTAGTGAATTAATTAATAATTAATTCAAATCACTCATCACTAGTGTATTCTGCAGTTAGACTAAATACAACTAGTTCAACTAAGTCAACCTGAACACAACTCCATCGACTCCTCAATCAACTCCACCAAACTCAACCACTTGAGTTCTAACTGAAGTCCATCATGCAATAGCTCAACTAACTCATAAGAAAATAATATTTCCTTCTGACAGCTGCATGTGCCACATCCGTAGCTCGAACTAAAGTGCTCCAAGAGGATAAGATAATGTTTATTGTCCAAATATTATTAAGAGCTAATAATATTCGACTGTTCTATTTTTAGACTGGCAGTCTAAAAATAGACTCCGCCCATATGTCTAAAAATAGAAGTCCATCTATTTTTACCAACATGACCAATCATCCACAAATAACATCTTTCAACTCATAGACCATGATCCATATGTCTAAAAATAGACTTTGCACCAAAAATAGCCTGCGGGCCCACTTAGTGAAGGTGACTTCTTTTCACTAAGCTCCATCATCTTGTTGCATTTTGAACAAGGCCTAATCAATATGCTTCACACCTGAGCAGTGTATCACTCAGTATGCATCACACTTGGCTAGTGTAGCAGTTAGTATGGTTCAATTTAGGCCATTTCTGGATGGTTTTTCAAGTGGAACTTTTGGGGAATGATGTAATCAGATGACCATGTTCTTTTAGGGTATGAAACAAATATTTTAGGGGTTGATGAGCCCTAGTTAATCAAAATATAAGTTTTGGGGTTGAAGTGCCCAAATATGTCTATAACAGTTGCCCCCTAAAGCATGAAGTCGTAAATCTTGATGTTAGGTGAAATGCTTTATCATGAGGATATGAGGTTTCGAAACTAGAAGGTGACCTATGTAAGATACAATACAATACATCATCATAATATAATTTTCATGATCTACTTGAGGCGGGCATTCCCATGCTCAACTTTATAAATTCGTTTCACGTACATAGATCAAATAGTCGTCGACAGATGTAGACTGGTGATTCTTCAGATGTAGAGTCATCATCCTTGGTTAGGATGACCATCGGTGTAATGCTTTTGTACATTTGATGTTTTTATATCCCAGAATGTATCGCAGCCCGGATGGATGAAACTAGATCTGGGGTCTTCAAACTCGTTCAATCTTCGCTCGATGTACAAGTCGATCCATGTGAAAAGATGTTCTGAAGTCGAACATGGAAAGACATTACCTGATTACCAGCCAATAATGTGAGCTGTTAACAGACGCGAGAGGAATCACCGATAATGATAATGACCCTCAAGATACTACAGTACAATTCACGTGGTGTGAATATATGATCCGATGTCGAACACCACGCAAAATCTTTCGGTCGAAGGCCATTGATGTCAACTTGTCGCCGGAAGTGAGAAACTTGCCATTGAGGCATGCAAGTTTCAAAGCACTAAAAGGGTTGTTTCTAAGTCAACTTCTTGGATAATGAGCTGATGTCGACAAGAAGTGACTCGTCGTAGGAGGGCCTTGATGTATCCAAAATCTACGACACGAAACAAAGCAAATGATTTTCTCGAGGTGAAAATGATCTGATGACACAAGGTTCAGGAATGCCGGTCATGAAAAATGAAGGTTGAAGGTATTGCAGTGGATGTGACATTAACCAGGTGGTGGTTTCTTGACTGAATGACTTCTCTTGAACATGTCGATGACACTGAGATGAATTGGTAGCGTTAACCCCAAAAGATGGATGGTATGAAAGACCAATGGTGAGATGACCAGTGAACGGAATAACCCAACCCAACTCAATCATGGTGATGAAGTGAAAGTGTCATGTTCAAGAGCGACCTGCTACCATAAAGTTTTCAAGTTTTCTTCCCTTTTTCCCCAGTCATTGCTGACCAGTACCTCTTTATTTTTGTCAAGCTTGAGGAGGATAACATATGCTTGTTCTATAATTTTCCCTTTGGGCAAACTTGTCGCTATGTTTTAACGAGTCTAGCGACAGTGAAACTCATTCTTGTCTAGAATGGACAAGTTTGTTGCTATTGTTTTAACGAGTTTAACGACAAGGATAACTCGGTCCTTTTCATGTTTAGAGAGTTTGAAAAGGGATGAAAAGAAAACTCCAGAAGTTCTTTTTCATAGAATAATCCCTTAGGTCCAAAAAAGGATAAAATAATATGAAAAGGATGACTTTCCGATCACTTTAACGAGCCGAAAAAAACAAGCACTCGAAATTTTTCATGAGATGATCCCTCAGGTCTAAAAAATATTAAAATATACAGGAGGGATGACACTTCCGATTACTTTAACAAGCCGGAAAGGTCAATTTCTCGACAATCTTTTCATATTTAACGAGTCTGAAAAGGGTTTAAAGGAGACTCGATTTTTGAGGAACGAGTGGTGTCTAGGGTAGCGACTTGTTCTGGTGAATTTGGAACTTCTCAAAACATGTTGAATAGGCTGGCTAATAAGACCACTCATCGAAACTATTCCTCAAAAAGGGTAAACAACCAAGTGGAAGCGTATGATCGACCAAAAGAATGGAGGTGATGGGAGGTACACAACCAAGGCTCAAAAGGCTGATAGCATGGCAGTCACAAAAGTTAATTACTCGAAGGTGGGTTCATTTTTTAATGAGCTTGAACCATGGGGGAACTATGCTCGGTTTCAGTTTCATTTTTTTACAAGCTTAAAATGGAAAGATATGCTTGAACTAGTTTCTATTTCTACGCAAGCTCGAAATGACAAAACTAAAAAGCTAGAAAATGAAAATTGAAAAAGGAAATGAAAAGTTTGCATGCCCCTAGCATGATGAAAAGGAGAGTCTCCAGTAGCCATATGGAAACTTACTGAGGTTAGGTAGGACAGTTTCATCTAGAAGACAAAACACTTCCTTGGCTTTGTCCGCAGAATAGACAAAGGTGAATGGTGTGTCAGACCAATCACATAACCTACAAGGAAACTTATCTTTTCAGCTGGGTTCGTTCACAGAATAGACAAAGGGTGCATGCCCCCTAAGCTTCGTTACATTCACTAGACTACTCATGGTAGTCAGGTGGATGGAATGAAGGTTCAAAAGATACTTTTGATGCAAAAGGACTATTTAGGGATGATGATTGACTTGGAGCTATGCTTGAACCGGGAAATGAAAGCTGGTCAACGGTGACAATTTTGCCTTCATGCGGGAAACACATCACTCGAAAGAGTGTTGAAACAATAGCCTCCATGTTATAAACATAGTCACGTCCAAGGAGTAGATTGTAATCTAACTGTCCTGGGACTACCATCACGTTCAGATGAACGATTTTCCCTCCCAAAGTGATCGATAACTTAGGAAGGATCCCTAACGGTCGACTAGTTCCTTTGTTAAAGCCTGACAGATTCTGTGTAACAGGAATAGGCGATGGAAAACCAAGATCTTTCCAGGCAGTTGAGGAAAGGCTACTCACTGATGCCCCTTCATCTAGAATAGTGCCAGACATGATCATTTTACGAACTTGTACTATGATCTAGAAAGGTACATGATAAGGAAGGCGGGATCTTGCTAGTCGATTCCAATCAAAGGAAGCGACTAGGCTACTTGGAGGGGGCATCGAATAAATGGGTGAATTAACCTCTTGAGTTACAATAACTAGAGGATTTTCCTCCTGTTGTGAAGGAACAGGTGGACTGTCCCCAAGTTCATCGGACTCTGATGTAACAAAAAGAATTTGAACGGTATCGTTATCACTTTCTTTAGGAAGGGTACGATTTTCAGAAGGTAAAACTGGGTCGGGTGTCACTTCGACCTGTTGACTTTGGTCGGGTATAGACTCATAAGATTCACTTTCATAGAGAGTGGTTTCGATTGACAGTTGACTTAAGTCAGTGGGTTTTTCAACTAGTAAAGGACTTGGGGAGAGTTTCTGGTAACCAGATGGAAGTTGCTGCGGTGAAGCAGGACAATTATCCAACACTCTTTTGGCTTCATCCAAAAAGGGACAACGGTGAAGGGAATGATTACCCTCACATAACCTACATGGAACTTTTACCTTTTCCTTCTGTCCACGAGCTTCGCTATCACTAGTCGAAGGAGTGTTACCAACATGATCACCAGAGGTTGATGACATCGGACGGTGCGAATGGGGAGACCATTCTCTCAAGATCCAAGGAAAGCAGGGACAATCTTGATGAAAATGGTCTCCTCTACAAATTATGCAAGGAAATTTGGGTTTAGGAGCTTTAATGTGCAGATTTTCACCAGCTGATGCATCCAAAGCAATGGTTGCTTGGTTGCCTCCTTGATAAATTGGTTTCTTCTTCTTCTCCTTCCCTTTCTTCTTCTTCTTAGCAACCTAGTTACTAGCATCACTACTTTCACCAAGCGAAGAGGAAGAAGGGGAGGGAGAAACAAACAAAGAAGAAGGTGAAGGGTCAACTTCAGTATCAACTGGAGGTTGATTCGATTGCGGAGGAATCACGGCATTTTGAACCATAAAGGTTGAGAACAACCATACCAGTAGGCTAATGGTAAGTCCCGGAAGGGACAATGTGGCCATATGATGAGCACCAATATTTCCCCAAGAAGTAAAAGGACTAGGATTCCCCTCAAAAGGGATTCCTTGATTGGTGGACTCCATATATCTCAACCTAAGATCACCTAAGGAACAGGGATGTTATTCCAAATTCAATTAATTTTTAAAGATGCTTTGACACAACTGTTAGCCTCCTGCTGCAGCAAGTATTCATCTTTCATGATCGACATTTTTACATGCCAAATATGTCATACTTTGCATGCTGCAACATTCCATATTTGCTACAGAGGCCAGAGAAGTGTCCATGAGAATGTACTAGTCTAAGTGCCACTGCTATGTTCCATTTTGATGAGTGGATCCATTTTTGAGGAGTTTTCAGTTAAGGGAGGGCCAAACAGCTTAATCTTGGTCTCCCTAGGTTTCGATTTCCTGTTGTAGAATATAGAGAATCAGTATCTGTCCAAACAGCTTAATCTTGGCAGATCTATAGATAGGTAGAGAAACAAGGGTGCTCAACTGCTTAATCTAAGCCCCTGAATGAAATAAGTGTAGATGTAGATAGGAGGACAGCAAGAAGAAAAGAATGAAAAGCTGGGTATGCTAGTTCAAGTGCACCCAAACCAAAAGAAGAGAAAATGTTAGGCAAGTAGGCTGGGTAGGTAGTTCTGGTGGTTGCAGAGTCATGGCATGAGACCCATTTTGCCAGTGTCATATCTATTCAGATCACAAATGCAATGCAATTTTCCCTTGGAGGACTTCAAGCGAGGCATGACTAACTCCCCCTTCTTCTTATTCCCCAAATCATTTACTAACCTCCCCAAAGAGGTCAAGATCTGCTTGATATCTCTTAAGTTTCATCATTTGCCATATCATTGCCTAAGTAAAGATCTGCTTTGCTTAAGGATGCTTATATTTCTTATACGAGTCATTTTCCCCTTAATAGCCTAAGATTTGCATACTTAGCGCTCTCTCATCACATTTCATATTAACTGCTAACTTTATTATGTAACTCCTTATCTTTTTCCCCTCCCCCGACTAACGCTATGTTAATAATTCCCCTATATACTTATCCCTTCCTCTGGTTGAAATATAACCATAAGTATCGCTTGGGAATTACTAAGTTTACTTGAAACTTAGTAAGAACCCTCATTTCGCTCAAAAAACCATCTTCCTAAGGTGTTTGGACTCCTTCCAAAACACAAAAACCCCCTTCAAATGCCATCGGACTCATTCCGATGCATCAAGAACCCTTCCAAAACTTTAAAAAAGCCTCTTCCGATCGCATTAACCCTCCTCCGATGAGTTTTCCTCTCCTCCGACGCGATATCGCTGTCGGAGGTCGCAGCATTCATTCATCGGCCCTCCCCTTTATACTCTCCCGATATCGCTTCACCGATGCGATTTTGCGGTCGGTAGTCGCAAGGTTTTTTACCTATATACATACGCCCCCTCTCATTCGCCGATGCGATATTGCTATCGCATCCGAAAGCATATCGCATCGTGATCCATTTATTTTCGCAATATTTTCCATTATCACGCAGCCGCATGCCATGTCGCCTTTTCGAAATTGGCGATTGCTCCCATCGCATCATATATATAAAACCATTGCCCTCTATCCTTGCCGATTGCTGATCTCCGAGTTAAAACCCCGCCGTACTGCCACGTCACCCTGCCACGTCACTACCGTACTGGGACCCCCTGCTGACGTCATACTGACGTCATCACTAAAGGAAGGCGCGAAGGGCGCAAATCGCAGCAAAGAGAGCCCGGAATGAAAATCTGAGGCAGTTTTCGATGCGCGATTAGTGCTTAGCGCTAATCGTGCATCGCTAAGAAAAAATGACCAAAATGGAAAGCCTCATATCGTTCGGCTTCCAAGAGGCCCGAAAATTCACAGTTTTAACAGGATTTCTTCATTTATGATTCCTATTCAAATCGGCCAGCGCCAGTAGCATTCCAGAAGCCACGAAAATCATTTGCAGCAGCCATTCTTGCCTTGAAAGGGCAGAAAAGAGGTGATTTGACAGTTTCAAACACGCCGAGGGAGAGAAAATGGCCCGATTCAAGTGTCAAAGAGTATCAGAGGAAAGATGAAGCCTTGATTAAATCAAAGAGTATCAGATCGAAGCGGGCGAACATTAAAAGCCCCCAAGCAAAGTCAAAGAAAGCGGTACAACCATTTAAAGGCTCTCAGATCACAGTTAATACACATCAAAACCACTCAAGAGTAGGGGATCAAAGCCCAAAGCATAGTTATGGCTGAATGAACCGCACAGAGCCATAAGGACAGATTTCAAATCATATTTTTGAGGCAGCTGCCCAGCGCGACACTTAGATATCTTCTTGCATTTATTCCACGACAAGATTAGATTAAAGAACTCATTTCCCTCAGATCTGTTTAAGATCTGCTATAATGAATATTGTTGGATATTTTCCCTATATAAATGACCCGAATTCATTGTTTAAAGGGTTGGTTGTTTGAGTTGCTCCACGAGAGACTCGCTCTGTATATCTGATATGTTTTCTTTAATCAAAGACTGCTGAAAAGCTTGGAGGATGGACTGTCTGATGTGTCTATTACTGTTCTGAATAATGAATATGGAATTCTTGTGCTGCAACATGACTCAATAAGTGTTTTCTCCCTTTGTTTTCCATTTGATATATGCTCATATCATACATATATCGTCATCTAAATAGCAGATAAAAAGATTAGTTTAGAATTTTCTTGACTGCACTCTATGCTCAATTTCTGCTATTTCTTTATGTTTTCCGCTGAATTGGTAATGAATATGAATTCCCTTTGGCTCATATTTCTCCAAATTCATCCATGTTTGACAGTTATCTAGGAATTCTTTATTGCTCCTAGATAGAGCTCATTCACCTTCCCTCTGTTAAGCTGAAAGAGAGATTCTTAACTGCCTCTCATTCCTTAGCCTTCAATCCATCTCCATTTACCTTGAAAGTTGTTTCATGTGTAGTTATCTTGCTCCATATTTCTCTTGTGACCAAGAAAACGCGTCAGCAGTCCTAATCCTTGACTCCACGCCCAATGGTTTTAAACTCTCACACTATAGTTACCTCTCTACTTGGAAGCTTCATCCATCCCACCAAAATCAAACAAAACCCCTTGAACTCAATAACTAGCCTAAAATCACCATCAACAAAGCTAAATCATAAAGAGAGAGACCTCTCTGACTACTGGTAGGCTAGGACCTGCAGTCCAAAGATTGGTTTGTGGTTACCTCGGCTGTATCCTTTAAGGAGCTTTAAGGACAACCTGAGTGATAACAACAACTTCGCTTTTTCAGTGAGTCAAGAAAAAGCTAAAGATGACTCTAGTCCCCTTTGATTTTTAATGAGCATGCAGTGACAAGTGCTTAGATGGGCCTTTTCTTTTAAAGAGTCGAAAAGGAACGAAAGTGACTACTCTGGAAATCTAGACAGAGGGATTACCAAACCAATCGCAAAACTGCAAAATACACCTTGGTGATAAATTAAAGAGAAATTACCAAGGACTTATGTATGACAGTCAATCTTCCCAAATGTTGTGTTTAGTGCATTGCAATCAATAAGGTGGCAAACTCAGCTTCCTATGGATAAAGGATATAAGCCTATTATGGTCTCCCAATATATATGCGATGGTACGGGGAGCACAAGTCCGTGCTAGCACTTGTCGTATCAAGGAGGAGGAATCACCTAACCTTCAATGAAAATGATAGTTACTAGCTTTTACGACGCCGGAACACGTCTCTAGCCTAGACCTCTAGATATGTTGTGTCAAGTTCCAAAGCGTTGTTAAGTTCATTGAGATTTATTTTAAAGTTGATTTTGTTTAAAGTTTTCCTTCGAATGGTTCACCGCGCAATGATGATTTGAAATTCCTAAAATGCAATCTACAATGATAAACAATCTTTGTTTATTTCGATTAATGAAAATCCTAGCTAATAGGGAAAGAAGATTACAATTCTTTCAAACAAAGAGCAAAGAGTACACACTAGTGCATTTTCCTAAATCATTTTTCGCACACAAAATAAAGACGCAATATGAAAATGCATGTATTTGTTTTCGTTCTCCTTAATGTGAAAAATGCCGAAAAGGAAAACTAAATGCAGCAAAAATCTGAAATATTTTCTCAAAGCAACATTTTCGACAATTTCTTCTTCAAAAGAGAAAGGAAGACTACTCGACACTTTTCAATTTTGAATAAAAAAAATGCTTTCAACACTTCGAATATCAACAAATCAAACCAAATACTTGACGAAAAGTTCAATCGACTATTCAGGGAAGGAAGAATCCACGACACTTCTCTTTTCGACACAAAACGACAGTTACGACACTTTTTGCATCAAAGCGACAAATCGATTTAAACAAATTTTCGACAAAGGATTGTAAATGATGAACAAATACAAAAAACATTCACTAATCCTAATCAATGGAGGCTGATCTATGTGATGCAAGCAGGCTTCAGTAAGGAGGCACTGTTCATAAGCAGCAAAACAACTAAACAATACTGAAAACAAGGACAAAACCCCCCAATTTCTAGAATGGAAATAGGTTCAGTTAGTCATCGCACCTAGGCTTCACAGAAACAGGGATGCATCACACTTTACACACTCAGGAGGTGCGATTCATACTGGTTTATAGTGACAGACAGTGCGATGGGCTAGTGAGCGCAACTGAAGTGGGTTTTGGCCCAGATGTGCAGCTGTTTTCAGTGAGTTAAGCTGAGTTATGATGGAAAATAAAGAGAAAAGTACAGAGGAATGTCTTGAGAGGTTACTGAGCTACCAATAGGGCATCTAGAATGCTTGTAAGTCAAATGTTTAATTCATAAACTAAACCAAAGATTGACAGAAGCAACATTCATCTACTATGCAATTGTAGAGCAAGAGCAGTTTGAAGGCTACCTGGCTGACTTCAAGCTCTGCCTATAGTTTATAAAATAAAAAATAGCAACAAAAAAACATCTATTCGATCCCCAGTGGAGTCGCCAATTTGTTTCTGGGAAAACTAGTTTCTTTTCGAGCAACTAGCCCTCTAGGTTTGGCAGCTACCTTAGAAACAACAGTTTAAAGTAATTCAACGATTTCTTCTACGTGTAATGGATAAGAGAAAGATAATGGGACCAACCTGGAACTTTTGCCTAATCCTTTGCTTGATCTCTCTCCCCCTTGACAGAGCTTGCAACTCCTCCCTGTACTTATCCCACTTGGAGAGTATCTGTAGAAACACAGTAACAAAGAACCGTCAAAGCATCTTGATCTATTACAACATACACATTACAGAATCAGATATATAATGAACATATAATAGCATTAAAAAATGATAACATTCACAATTGCACAATCATATGGAAGAAAACTTGAAGAACTTTATTAAATAGAAGGGAGAATTACAACCCAGTCGTCTGGTCCAACATCATCCTCCCAACATCAAGCCCTCTTCACCTCATGAAATAGCAAGCACACCAACAATACAATGCTCTTTCCTCAATTACAAACTATCAACACTTACTTGCAATTCACAACATTCCAGCCCCCTGGATCTCTTATATGAGGGATCCATTTATAGATGTGTGCAAGGGTGTGAGTCATCTCTGGGTTTTTATTAGTGTCATTCCACTTGTTATATTTGGTTCCACAAGAGGATATATAACTGAAGTTTAGATCTCTTACTCATCCTTGGGCGAATTCAAAAAGGCAAGTGGCAGAGGGGAAGTTTCTAGAAGATTCTATGAGCATCCACTTAGCAAACTGTCCTGGAAATTTGTCCATCCTCGCTCATCGCACCCTATAGAAGGCATAATCAATATGCATTGCACCTGGCCAATGTAGCAATCAGTATGGTTCAGTTTAGGCCATTTCTGGATGGTTTTTCAGGTGGAACTTTTGGGGAATGATGTAATCAGATGACCATGTTCTTTTAGGGTATGAAACAACTCTTTTAGGGGTTGATGAGCCCTAGTTTATCGACATATAAGTTTTGGGGTTGAAGTTCCCAAATATGTCTATAACAACTAGGATAAACAAAAGATTATTGGGAAATGATGCAAAAGGGAATTATGCTGCTCATGAAGAGGGACATAATGGGAGCTTCTTCATGAGAGGAAAGCATGTGGGGTTCACTGTAGATGTCCTCTAGGATTGTGGACCGGGAGTATAGGGACAGTGACAAAATGCTGTGTAACAGATGCTCCCTAAAGCATGAAGGCCAAACTAGAGTGAGGAGTGAAATGCTTTACAAGTACGTGCGGGGAACCAGAGTCCGTCATTAGAGAACCTACAAGCAAGCATAGATACAAATACATCACTGAAAACTCTAAATAATAATACATGAATTGTGGTATGGACGCTGTTAACTCTGCTACAGTTTGCAACAGTGGATGGATCAAAAGAGGTGTTGAGCAATGTTGGTTTGGGTTGCAAAGGATTTGCGGCAGTTTGTTTTATCTCTCCCTTTCATTTGCCTTATGCTCTTTTAAATCCTTACTCCTCCGTTTCATCCTTCCCCTTTATCCCTGTTATTCCCCTTTAAAACCCACATTAGCCTTTGTTTTTTATTTTAACCTTGGCCCTAATGTGTTAATCCATTATAATGCACGGATTTAATAAAAACATAACCTGGCAGGTCCATTACTTGTCACCGTACCTGTCACATCACCCAAAACGTATGTATTAACCTGTCGACCATCTGATCCTACCTGCCTTATCATCTGACACCTTTCGCTTCCCCTGCCTCGTGAACTTGCATGCCCATTAGGCAGCGGGGAAGGTGGTTTCTTGCTGGACCTGTCTGCCGCGTGGCACAATATAGCTTGATTTCACGCCCTCATACAGAACTTGTCATTGCCCGAAAAGCAGTGCGGGAAAACCGTTTACTGCCCTTCCGGTACGGCTCCCTGCCCATTAACCTATGATCAACTCCGCCGCCCGTCAACCGTCGGATCTCCCCGATCATGATCTGACGGTCCACAATCCTCCGTTCAAATTCCTTCCCGATGGCTTCCATAATTTAATCTACACTGTCTGATTTCTCGATTTGACGACTGCTATTGTTCACTACATCTCTGTGTCTTCCATTGCCTCCTGCCATCAGATCTGGGCCATTCATTTTGTCATCCAACGGGCAACATTTATTCTCGGCTTTTCGTCCATTTTCTTTGCATTTTGTAGAGTTTTCGGCTTGTCCCATGCACACGCACAAGGAAGAGATAATCCAGCAATCTTCACATTTAGTCATCAACTACCTCATTCAAAGCAAAGCATGGTCAAGGACGAGAAAGTACTGCCTCGAGCAGTTGAATTCATTCAGCAGTAATGGAAATTTATTCATGAAACATTCCACCTGTTCAAGGAGTACATCAAGGTACAGAAAGCGCCATTTTATTCATTAAAACATTCAGATTGTAGTAGAAGACCCATATCTAACTGTAAATGTGGTAGGTGGTCAATTAAGACACCTCCACGCATAGCCTAGCAGAGTAATTTTGTAAACAAATTCTATATATACCCAGAAAAATGATGTAATCAGGTTGATGAATGTAATTCTGGTGTAAATTTCAACTTCTAGAGACTATAACTATTATGAGACCTGCAGCTTCTGGTCTTCATTTCCAGCTAATACAAGCTTCTTTTGCTGTTGATTGCTCTCTTTCCACTTCTTCTTCTTTGTCCCAAGCTGTGCCTGTTTTGCATTATTTCATGTGCTGCTAATTTTTAGCATTAGAGGGGCTGTCATCCCACCTCTGTGTTAGGATTTAGCATGTATCATTGAATTTGTTTGCAGGTTTCTGTTGTCTTAATGCCAGAGAGCTGTCATCCTATTTGTGTATTAGAGAACAGATTTACAGAACTTTTAACTGGTTGTAGCTGGCCATCACAGGGTCCTGTGCATCTGCTGGTGTGATCAGTCTTCTCCATCATCACATTTTACTTAACTGTGAGTAATTGGTGGTTAAAATCCTTGTAGTCTGGGGGTGTTCACCCATGTCTGGGGTTAGGCATAGTAGGAGTGGTTATCTGGCTTGAATATGCAACATTTGTTTCATTTATCCACCAATTTATCCAACTTTTTGTTGAGTTTGTAATGTTCCAGAGCATCTCTGATATACAACCTAGGAGAGTTTCTTGGGGTGATAACATTAATTGGCACCGTTGCTGGGGAGAGGAGAATTGAAGCTTAACTTCCCTGGGAGAACGACACAACTTCAAGCTTTGATGATAGACAAGGTTTGAACACATATTTTGGTTGTAATCATCTGTCTGGCGACTTCTTTGGTGGAAGACCATCCTTTGGCGACTCCACGTTGAAGTTCTGACTCAGTTTGTGAGACATGCTCAAAGAAATCCTCAGAAATCTCTAGCTGAATCATTGCCTGACCCTGAGAGGACTTTCAAATCGAAGAAAGCTTCACAGAAAAGGGCATCAGGATCAGGTAAGCCTAAGAAATCTCATTCTTCTCTGAAAGACAAAGTTATTGATGAAGATTTACAGTTTGAAGATTTAGAAATCAACACTGTTAATAAGGAAAAACCTTCAGAGATTAGTTCAGCCCCTTGTACAGTTAGTTCCCCTTTAAATCTCAGTCCAAAGAAGGCTTCCCATTCAGTCCAAAACATCCCTTTATCTCTGCCATCCATCACATTACTCCCTACCATTCAATCTGCTAGTATTCTTCCACATTTTCCAATCATGGCAGGACAACAAGCACCTACGAGGATTGAGAGAATTGTAGTTGCCAGATATGGACCATTGGTCTTGCCCGTTCCTTTAAATTCTATGCCCGTGGGAGAATATCAAGAATATATGCCTAAATTCATTGGCACAGAGGGAGTAACAGCAGAAGAACACCTTGAAGCTTTTTACAGTTATGCTGATAATTTAGATATAAGTGAGAATGATGTGTGGATGAGAGTTTTTGTCCAGAGCCTTGATGGAGAGGCCAAGAAGTGGTTTATAGAATTACCCCAGAGATCTATAACTGATATTGAAGCATTAGATGATGCATTTTTGAAGCAATGGGGAGATAAAAAGGGCTTGTTGTATTACCACATAGAGTTTGGTAATCTGAAGAGGAAAAATGGGGAATCAATACCTTATTTTAATAAAAGATTCAATCGAATGTATAGTAAGATACCAGCTGAAGTAAAACCTACCCCCACTTCTGCCAAACTCACTTATGCCAATGCTTTTGACTCTGATTTCTACCTGTTATTGAGAGAAAGGAGATGTGCTACGCTGGCAGACATGCATGATGTAGCCCTAGAAGCAGAATCTAATATCATGGCTGTAGAGAAGCTAAAAAGTCAAGCTGACAGGAGAAGACAGAGAAATCAGGTTTCTACTTCTTCTACATCATCTTCAGAGCCTAAATTAGACAAAATGACTAAGATGATAGAGTCATTGGCTGCTGAAGTTTCTAGGCTAAAGGTTGAGAAATATTCAAGGAAAACAAGGTAGCAGAACACATTTGCTCCAAGAAATCCAAATCCTTTTAGAAGAGCAAATGAGCAATTACAAATTATGCAGAGGGGTGAAGAATCAAAGGAAGAATAGAAGGTAAAAGCTCCCTTCCAAAATGTAGTCATGGAGGAGGAACAATTTGAAGAAGATGAGGATGAAATTCACTGCATGGAAGATAAAGGCAGCGCTGCATTTTTGACATTGGCTGAGTATGAACAGTCATTGCTGCAGGAGAAAAACAATCAAGAGTGGGACAGAGGAGCTGTTCTACAAACCGGTGAAAAGCAGCAGAGATATAACCTGAGGTCGAATGCAAAGAATGTCAAAGAAAATCCTACACAAAAGGCTGCTGTCCAAACAGAACCACAGAATATCAGGCAGAGAGGACCAGCAATTGATCCAGTCATCCTCAAAGCTCCAGTTCAAGAGGTAAAAAGTTCTGATAAGTCATCCTCTTCTTTCAGCTTTGAGTCAGAAGTTCAGAAATTGAAAATATCTGTGCCCCTGGTTGAGTTGGTGAAGAGTGAAATATTTAGGAAGCCTATTCTTGAAGCCCTTGGCCTAGAAACCAAACAAAGCTCCACTGAATATGTTAATTTGCAAGATGACAAACCTACCATTGTGCTCAGCCCCATGATTGAGCCTGCTGATAATAATTCTCCATCTTTTTATGTCTCATTGACCATTCATGATAAAATCCTCCACAATTGCCTGCTAGATATAGGGGCCAACCATAATTTGATGCCTAAAGCTGTCATGGAAGAGTTAGGCCTTGATATCACTAGACCCTATCATTATTTATTTTCTTTTGATTCAAGGAAGGTGAATTGTCTTGGATTGATTAAAGATTTGGCCATTACCTTAACTCAGCTGCCCATGAAGAGTATGATGATGGATATTGCGGTAGCAGATGTCCCTCCTAAGTTTGGCATGTTGCTGTCTAGAGGGTGGATTAAGGGACTAGGTGGGACCTTGCAGAATGATCTTTCTTATGCAACTGTCCTAGTTTTTGGAGGGGAAAGCAGGAGGTTATATAGAGAAGCATAGTTGGCATATATTATTAGCGATGAGAAGAATCCTACAAACCATCCTATATATGAAGTGGACACTGATTTTGGAGCATGCATTCTCAAAATGGAAGAATCTTAGAAGGCCGAAAAGTAGTTAGGAAACCAATAGTTCAGGTCGAGCAAGAGCAAGGAGGTCAGATTTGGGAGATGTTCTTTGATGGAGCATGTTCCAAGGAGACTGCAGGAGCAGGGGTGGTGCTGATTTCTCCACAACAAGAAAGCATTCAGCTGTCTTTTGAGCTGGTTTTTCAAGTCACAAATAATACAACAGAGTGTGAAGCTTTGCTGTTGGGCCTTAATGCAGCAAAAGACAGAGGAATTAAGAATTTAAAGGTATTTGGAGATGCTGATCTGATTATTCAGTAAGTAAATAAAACTTTTCAAGCAAAGCACCCAAGGCTAAATGCATACAAAGATGAGGTATGGAGAATCATAGACTTTTGATTTTTTCTGTATTTCATACATTCCTAGAGCCCAAAATCAGCTTGCTGATTCCCTTGTTGTTTCTGTTAGTCTAATCATGCCTCCCATGCTTCCTAGACTAGTTTATGAAGTCCAAATGAAATATAGACCATTTTTGCCTGATAATGTCCACCATTGGAAAATTTTTGAAAATGATGATGAGTTGAGTAGGTTCTTGCAAGTCATTGATGATTTTTCTGAGATGCAAATTGACCAAGAGAATTATACCTTGGAAGAAACCACCAGCCCCAGCGTAGAAATAAAATTGGTAAAGACAGCATAATCTAGCTTCTAGTAACCATATTCCTAAGGGCCTAATTCCTCTTGAAAGACTGTTTGACCAGAATGATGTGCCTTACAAGGCTGCCCAAAAAGAAGACCAATCTACAGTCTGTAAGCATAATAGAGGAAGTCCAGGTCAGCCCAAGTATGTAAATTTGTCCACTCATTTGTCTGCTGATCCAAGTGCTGAATATTGCAATTTAATGAGGCAATTTGCTGATGTGTTTGCCTAGGAGTATAGTGACCTGAAAACTTATGATAGGAATATAATTCAACATAAAATCCCTCTGGAAAAGACACTATTCCTTTTAAATAGAAGCTGAGACCAATAAACTCTATGCTTCTTCCACTGATTGAAAAAGAAATTAAAAAATTGCTGGCTACCAAGATCATTGTTCCTCTCAGATATTCAAAGTGGGTGGCCAATCTAGTGGTGGTGAGGAAGAAGAGTGGAGAAATCAGACTGTGTGTTGATTTCAGAAATTTGAACAAATGCTCAAAGAAAGAAAACTATCCTCTGCCAAAGATGGAGCATTTGCTGCAAAAGGTCTCAGGAGCTAAAGTAATGTCATTTTTGGATGGATTTTCAGGCTTTAATCAGATTGCTGTGCACCCAGATGATCAAGAAAAGACTGCATTCACCACTCCTTGGGGCACTTTTATGTATGCCAAAATGCCATTTGGATTGATGAATGCTGGAGCCACCTTTCAGAGAGCTATGGACATAGCATTTGTGGGAGAGAAGGACAAATTTGTGCTTATCTACCTTGATGATATAACAGTTTACTCCAGCAGCCATCAAAATCATTTACAACATTTGAAAAGGGTATTCTTGAAGTGCAGGAGGTTTGGAATATTAGTCAATCCCAAGAAATCTCAATTTGCTTTGAATGAAGGCAAGATGTTAGGACATGTTGTATCTGCTGTAGGTGTTCAGATTGACCCAGAAAGAGTCAAAGAAATACAGTCTTTGTCTGTCCCAAGATCAAAGAAGGATATCCAGTCCTTTTTGGGTAAAATAAATTTTGTCAAGAGGTTTATTCCAAATTTTGCAGAACTAGTGAAGCATGTTACCTCCATGTTGAAGAAAGGAGCAGAGGTAAGATGGACTGAAGCAGTAAGAAAATCATTTGATTCCATCAAAAAAGCTATTATGGAGGCTCCCACATTGATAAGTCCAGACTACAACAAGGAGTTTTATGTATTTTCTTTTGCCTCTAAAGACACCATTGCAGCTGTTTTATTGCAAGCAGATGAAGAAGGTTCAGAGCATCCAGTGGCATTTTCAGCAAGAACTTGAGGGATGCTGAATTGAGGTATGATATTATTGAAAAACATGCATATGCTCTTCTCAAATCCTTGAAAGCTTTTAGAGTTTATATCCTTCATTCCAAAATAGTTGCATATGTACCTTCTGCTGCAATAAAAGATGTCTTAACACAACCTGATGCTGATGGAAGAAGGGCAAAGTGGATTGCAAAAATGATAGAATTTAATATAGAGCTCAAGCCCACAAAGCTAGTCAGAGGTCAGGGGTTTGCCAAATTATTGGCTGAAGAAAATTGCAGGTCTTTAGATATTGATTTCCAGTGCGCTATGGCAGAAAATGGTCAGGCAAAAGAAGAAGAGAAAACATCTGAAACAAAGAGAAGGCAGTCAATGGCCGAGAATATAGCTTCTTGTAATTGGTATGCTGAAATAATTAACTTTTTTTTTTTTTTTTTTTCTGAAGCTAGAAATCCCTTCAGGATTTACTCAAAGTCAGGTCAGAGCTTTAAAACTTAGAGCAGCAAAATATTGCATCAACAAAAATCTGCTCTATTGGAGGGATCCATCTGGAGTATTTTTAAGGTGTCTGGACAAAGATCAGTCAAAAGAAGTTATGCAGCAGTTTCATAACAGCATGTGTGGAGGGCACCATTATTGGAAAACTACAGCCCATAAAGTTCTCAGAGCTGGGTACTACTGGCCCACTTTATTTTCTGATGCATTTTCTTTTGTTAAGGATTGTGATAGGTGCCAAAGATTTGAGGGAAAACAATAATTGAAGTCCATGCCCCTAAAACCAATACATGCAAAAGGACCTTTTCAGTAGTGGGGTTTGGATTTCATTGGAGAAATCAATCCACATTCCAGTGGCTAGCACAGGTGGATATTAGTAGCCACTGATTATTTCACTAAGTGGATTGAAGCAATCCGTACGAGGAAGGCTGATCATAATGTGGTCTTCAAGTTTTTAACAGAGAATATCTTTAGCAGATTTGGTTGTCCACATAAATTAATAACAGATAATGCAGCGACATTTAAGGCAAAAGAATTGGTGGAAATGTGTGATTCAATGGGCATTAAACTTGTTCATTCCACCTCATATTACCCATAGGGAAATGGTCTAGCAGAATCCTCTAATAAAAGTCTGATCAGGATAATTAAAAAACTGTTAGAGGACAATAAAAAGAATTGGGATTCAAAGCTCAAGTATGCATTGTGGGCTTATAGATTGACCATTAAGAGATCCACAGGGAATTCTCCTTTCAAGCTGGTATTTAGCACTGAAGCTGTATTTCCAATTCAGCTAACTCTCCCTGTGGCAAAATTCCTTCAAGAAGAGCAGGATGAGGAAGAACATATGGCAAAGAGGATCACTAATCTAGCAGAAATACATCAGATTAGAGAGCAGCTAGTTGAAAAGGCTGCAGCACATCAGAGAAAGGTCAAGGAAGCCTTTGACAAAAAGGCAAAAACAGATAATTTTCAGATTGGTGACTTGGTCTTGAAATGGGATGCACTAAAGGAGAAGAAAAACAATCATGGGAAATTTGATGCTTTTTGGACAGGGCCTTTCATCATTTCATAGATTCAATCGAACAACACCTTCATACTGAAAAGTATGGGAGGAGAGACAGTTTTTGATGGCCCAGTTAATGGGCGGTTTTTGAAAGTTTCTGTTGTTTAAGGTCTTTGGGCCTCAAAGGTTGTAAATATTTTGTGTTTATCTGTTTTGTGTAGGCAAAGTAGACTCCATGCCCAATGGAACACTAGGAATTTTGATTAGTTTGCTTTCAACTGGAAAGGCAATGGTCTGCAGGTTCTTGAGACCTCACAGGGAGGATCTCATCCCTAAAAGGAGCCAGTGTTAGCTCTGCTACAGTTTGCAACAGTTGATGGATCAAAAGAGGTGTTGAGCAATGCTGGTTTGGGTTGCAAAGGATTTGCAGCAATTTGTTTTATCTCTCCCTTTCATTTGCCTTATGCTCTTTTAACTCCTTACTCCTCTGTTTCATCCTTCCCCTTTATCCCTGTTATTCCCCTTTAAAACCTGCATTAGCCTTTGTTTTTTATTTTAACCCTGGCCCTAATGTGTTAATCCATTATAATGTGTGGATTTAATAAAAACATAACTTGGCGGGCCCATTACCTGTCACCGTACCTGTCACATCACCAAAAACGTATGTATTAACCTGTCGATTGTCCGATCCTACCTGCCTTGTCATCTGACGCTTTTCGCTTCCCTCGCCTCATGAACTTGAATGCCCGTTAGGCAGCGGGGAAGGTGGTTTCCTGCTAGACTTGTTTGCCACGTGGCACAATATAACTTGATCACACGCCCTCATACGGAACCCACCATCGCCCGAAAAGCGGTGCGGGGAAACCGTTTACTGCCCTTCCGATACGGCTCCCCACCCGTTAACCCGCAATCAACTCCGCCGCCTGTCAACTGTTGGATCTCCCCGATCATGATCTGACGGTCCACGATCCTCCTTTCAAATTCCTTCCCGATGGCTTCCATAATTTAATCTCCACCATCTGATTTCGTGATCTGATGGTTGCTATTGTTCCCTGCGTCTCTGTGTCTTCCATTGCCTCCCGCCATCAGATCTGGGCCGTCCATTTTGTCATCCAACGGACAACGTTTATTCTCGGCTTTTCGTCCATTTTATTTGCATTTTGCAGAGTTTTCATCTTGTCCCATGCACACGCACAAGGAAGAGATAATCCAACAATATGCACATTTAATCATCAGCTACCTCATTCAAAGCAAAGCACGGTCAAGGACGAGAAAGTACTGCCTCGAGCAGTTGAATTCATTCAACAATAATGGACATTTATTCATGAAACATTCCACCTGTTCAAGGAGTACATCAAGGTACAGAAAGAGCCATTTTGTTCATTAAAACATTCAGATTGTAGCAGAAGACCCATACCTAATTGTAAATGCTGTAGGTGGTCAATTAAGACACCTCCACGCATAGCCTAGCAGAGTAATTTTGTAAACAAATTCTATATATACCCAGAAAAACGATGTAATCGGGTTGATGAATGTAATTCTGGTGTAAATTTCAACTTCTGGAGACTGTAACTATTATGAGACTTGCAACTTCTCGTCTTCATTTCCAGCTAATACAAGCTTCTTTTGCTGTTGATTGCTCACTTTCCACTTCTTCTTCTTTGTTCCAGGTTGTGCCTGTTTTGCATTATTTCATGTGCTGTTAATTTTTAGCATTAGTGGGGTTATCATCCCACCTATGTTTTAGGATTTAGCATGTATAATTGAATTTGTTTGCAGGTTTCTGTTGTCTTAATGCCAGAGAGCTGTCATCCTGTCTGTGTATTAGAGAACAGATTTACAGACCTTTTAACTGGTTGCAGCTGGCCATAACAGGGTCCTGTGCATATGCTGGTGTGATCAGTCTTCTCCATCATCACATTTTACTTAAACTATGAGTAATTGGTGGTTAAAAGCCTTGTAGTCTGGGGGTGTTCACCCATGTCTGGGGTTAGGCATAATAGGAGTGGTTATCTAGCTTGAATATGCAACATTTGTTTCATTCATCCACCAATTTATCCAACTTTTTGTTGAGTTTGTAATGTTCCTGAGCATCTTTGATATACAGCCTAGGAGAGTTTCTTGGGGTGATAACAGACGCATCCATCCATAGAATGATCATGTAAATGGATCCAAGGCATGGGTGATGCCATCCAACAGAAAGGATCATAATGAAACCAAGGTATGGCCGCAACCATCCAATAATGAGAAGGATCACATATAACAACTCATGGTATGGTCGCAACCATCCATATGAAAGAGACATGTATATCAACATGACCATGTCACATCGCCTCGCAACCTGGACTTATGTAATCTTAGCCCAAGGTCTTGCGCTCCAAATGATCTGATCAAAGTACAAATCTTAAGAATGCGAATCAATGTGTTGAAGTCGAACATGCTAAGAAGATCGCTTGATTACCAGTCAATGATGTGAATTGTTAACAAGCACGAGAGAAACCACCAATAATGATAATGGTTCTCAATGTACTAGCAACATAGTTCACGGAATGTGAATAAAGGAACTGATGTCGAACACCCATGAAATCACCCGATCGAAAGCCAATGAAATGAACTTGTCGTTGAGTGCGAAGAATTTGTCATTAGGGCATGCAAGCTCTAAGGTACTGGAAGGGAGTCTCTTGGCCAACTTCCTAGATAATGAGCTGAAGTCGACAGGGCAATCATGTCAAAGGAGGGTCATGATGTATCCCACATCATCGACATGAGACAAAGGGATGCAAATGATTTCAGATGATACAGAGAATCAGGATTAAGTGTAACTGCAGAGGGATCCATAGGATCGGTGGTCATGATGATGTGGCAGAGATCAAATGGAAGGCAAAAATGAACAGCCCAACCTAGGAAGGTCAAATGAAAAGGAGGATATCCCAACCTGGCACGAAACAAATAGTGTCATGTTCAAGAGTGAGCTGCCAACATAACTGATAGAATTTCCAAAATTTCCCCACCATTTCTAGTAGGTACCCCAATTATTTTTGATTGCATGCTTGAAGGGGATAAAATATGATTGCACTATAAGTTCATCCTTTAGACGAATCCAACCTAGTAATTTTAATGAGCCCTAGGAAGGAGAAGCTCATGTTCATCATCGTGACGAATCCGATGTCATTTAATGTTTTAACGAGTCCAAAAAAGGTGTAACTCGGTATTTTTTTCATGTTTAGAGAGCCTGAAAAGGTAGAAAAAGATACTTGAGAGAACCTTTTGACTATTTCAGTCAAGGAGTACCTTTTTCATACATAGTTTATCCCAACCCGAAAAAGGGGTAAACATATACTGGGTAAACAAAGTTTCACATCCTTTAACGAGTTCAAAACGACAAGAGTTCAACAACCTTTCTGTGTTTAAAAGGTCGGAAAAGAGCTGAAAGCAGACCTCCCCATTTTATTTTCTTTAACGAGTCAAAAGGGAAAATAATCGGCAATCTTTTCATCTTTTAAGAGTCAGAAAAGAGCTTAAAGGTGACTCTAGTACCATCGTCAACAATCCGTTACTTGTCGCTGCATAAAAAAGGTAAATGCATTATGCAGTTCTAAGGTAAAATAGGTTAAAAACACTTACCTTAATATTTTCATAAAAGAAGAATAAAAAGGGGAAAAAGTAATTATTTTTTACCATTTACCATTTTACCTTTGTGTGAAGCACTTTTACCCTTTTGTGCCCTAATATTTCTGGAGAAGATTGCAGGAGATCTGGGAGGTAATTTGCTGAGCCGTCAGGTGCAGGTAAGAGCCAAGACCTTAAGCTCGATTTTCATACTATTTTTCCTATTTTTATCCAGTTTTTGGATTTCATGGGGAGCTTTTGGCAAAAAAATATCACCCTCAGTCGGAGCAATTTCTGGGCACGAAATCGCTTCGATCGGGGGTGGCTAGAACTGCTAATTGTGCCATAGGCGCCACTGTTTTTAAAACAGTCGCACCGGCGCCGTGAAAAAAAACTTTACATGTTTTTTGCTCAATTTTACCATTTGAATCTAAATTTCTCTGTCAAAAGATGATCATTCACTTGATTAAATGGTTTTTGCAGGAAGAAAATCATTGAAAATGGTGGATTGTAAAGAAAGAGAGCATGAGGATATAGATACCCAAGCCATAGCTGATCCAAATTTCTTGGAGGCTGTAAGGAACTATGGCCTCCTCAAGTTCTTTCTCACACTAGGGATGCAGGCCCAACCTGAGCTGCCACGGTACTTGATTAGTCTCTGCAACATAAATCGAGAATTTTTTATCATTCATGACCAGGAGCTGGAGTTGGAGACTTCAGATATTTACTTCATCATAGGACTGTCCTAGATAGGGGAACTGGCAACCTATATGGGTCGAGGCCGATTGGGGCAAGTATATCCATGTTAATTTTTGATCATTGCCTAGAAGTTCTCAAATCCAAGAGTGGCAAGATCAAGATCGCGACTGTTCGGGACCTTGTGTTGAGAGTGTTACTATTGACCATCAACAGAGTAGCTATGTCCCAAGCGCCACATGAGACTAACAAGTCCAAGTTCCTGTACGCTATTGAGTGCACAACGCCTGCTATTTTTAACAGGGCAGAATCTATGAAAATCAACATGAAGCGTCAGCTATCAAAATCAAAGGCAGGAAACTTGAAGTAGTTTTGCTTTGGGTCTATGCTAATGACCTTCTTCCTGAAGCGGGTTCTACTGTTCCAATACCAGCTAACTGAGGTGGATCCGCCGATCCCACGAGACCCATGGATGGTTCGTTGGAGCGAGTTGATGCCCAGGGTTACAGGGGGCCAACAAATGTCCTACAAGCCTGCCTTCTTCTCATGGCTACGATGACAACTAATCATAGTGGAGGATTGGCCTTACAGCGGTACTGACTTTCGCGAAGATCCAGATATGTCACTCCTAGAAGGAGAGGATTTTGATGATGGAGGTAAAAACAAACAATTTTTTAATTTTTTGATGTTTTTACTATTTTTGAAATATATGTGTTCATGACACTTCAATTTTATGAATGCAGATGTTGAACCAGAACGCCTTGCCAGGATGTCCCTGATTTCCAGGTGCATCACTCGACAATTTGATGTCACTCCTTATCAGGAGGGGAGCAAAAATGAGGAGGAGATTGCGCAAAATCTCGAGGGTTTGACCCATGGGATCCTAGAGTACGCTTGGATGGGTGATGTCCCACACCAGTCCTAGAGGCATAGGGTGGGGGTGTCAGATCGGATCCGCCTACTGCTGACTCGCGTAGTCTGACCAATTACTTGCTATCACAAGTATCATGTTTTTTAGTGCATAGGTCTAGCATTCCATATTTTTGAGGCATGTTAGCCATAGATGTATAAGACCTACGAGCCACCAATGTATTTTGGACACACATATTATTTTTTGGGCTTTTGATGTATGACAAAAATTATTGACACATATATATATGCTATATTTTCCTGCTTACTATGATACAAATGATTTGTTTTTGATTTTTACATGTTTCACAATTTTCTATCTAGCACATAATTAGCTAATGCATCTGTCAATGTATTCAAATGTATTGGATTATGATGATATGTAATGTAATCAAAATTTCTCTCCAATAGACAAATACGTAGATACATTCTCAATATCTGAGGGTTGCTGACGGGATATTGCCTGTTGAGTTGAAGAACGACATGCTGTGAATCAAGGTTGACAACCAGATCCTGGATGCCAAGAGCGATAGCTTATGACAACAATTCGATAACTGTGCTATACTCAGTGATGTTATTAGTTTTTTGACCTAGACAAATCCCTTGAAGATCAATCAACTCACCATGGGGGTCATAAATGGCCCATGCTACGGATGATAGGTTCTGAGTACTTTGGAAACCACCATTAGTGAAACCAACGTGAGGAGACACCGACATTTGCTAAGCAGGAAAAACATAATAAGTAGGAAATATTCTTGCAAAACAACACACCAAACCACACTGCACAAAAATGAATGACACACTTTTTGTACAAAAGTAACCATGCAAGATGACCTAAGCATAGTAATTTTGGAAAGAGTCCATGCTTGGACTCGGGTAATTAATCAACACCGCAGTTTTATCATTGACATGATGAGCAAGCATCAACTTGGCCAAATAATAGAGTAGAACTCATATAAGAGTGTGCCCCCATACCCCCTTGGTGAGGGAGGGTTACAAGTTAAATGACAACCCCATTACAATAATGGGCAATCGGTAAAAACTTGGGGAGGGATAAAAAACCTGAATCCATGAGGGGATAAAGGTGCCCTCAGTTAAAAGATCTTGACAATGGCAGGCGACACTGACATGTCAATATGTAGCGGAGAAGAGAACTAATCAAGACACATAGACATGACTGCTGGGCTAGGCAAGAATGAGGAATGATGATGGGTATCGTTCCAAGGAACTTCTTGTAGAGATATTACTTCCATGATACTCTTGTCAGAAAGAAAAGTCTCGGCTAAGGGATCAGAAGACTCCAAAGCACCAAGCCACGGGGATTGAGAATATGCATTAAGAGAGGTTTTCGAAACAAGATAATCAGAGGACACCGGAGGTGAAGCCGAAACAATTTCCACGTAATCAATTTCAGCGGGACATAACGACATTACCTCGCCCCATGTGTCAACAAGATCTAGAGAGGGAATGACCCAAGGATCAGACTTGACCGAAATCATGTTAATGGAGGTAACATGAGGAGGTGGGAACAAAAAGATACCAATCAGAGCAGGATCTTTAAAGAATCCTGCCCCCACACTCTCATAAGGAGCACCAATGTGCTTCGCATACGAAACATTTCCATTCGAGGAGGAAGACGCTATTGTAGCATTTTTTGGTTTTGATAAGTTAGAATAAATTAGTCCAAAAAATGAAAATATTTTTCAAAAAATGTTAAGCTAGGATATGGAAAAAAATAATACTGAATAAAATGCTAGGAAATATTTTGATAAATATGTCCATATCAAAGAAAATGTTAGAATAGATGCCCTAAAAAATGAAGGCAAAAATAAAATGTTAGGTTAGAGAGAAAAGAGAAAAGAAATAAAATATGAAAGTGTTGCAAGTCCAAGTGCCACTACTTTTTACTTTATTATGAAAAATAATGGTTGTGTGCAACTTGTCATAAATGCCACATTCCATGATAGTCAAATAGTTTAATCTTTACTAGTTCATGCTTTAAATTTCATGTTTATAGTTAGAGAATAAAGATCTAGCCAAACCGTTTAATCTTGGCATATTAGTAGTTAGATAGAGAATAATAAGGAGCTCATCAGATTAATTTGAGCCCTTGGATGTTATAAGGTTAGAATTAGATAGTTTTCTTTTCAAAAAGAAAAAGGAAATAAAGGGTCTGCTAGCCTAAATACACCCAACTAAGTGAAGAAAAAATGTTAGGGTAAGTAAAAGGGTAGGTAGAAGAAAAGTTACAGAAGTACATTTACCATGCTTGATCATGTGTTTCACTGTGCAGGAGTAGTTATGAAAGTGAAAAGATGTTAACAAGTTGATTTGGTTAACATCCCCTCATTTCATTTCACCCCCACTACTTATTTACTAATTTCCCCCATTATCGCATCATTTCCTAAGAAAATACCCTTTTCCCTTCATTTTCACCATTTACGTCGGTTTCACACATTTTCCTAGCAAATTACCCTCTAAAAGTCATTTCCTACCCAAAAACCCCTTTTCCCTAGTGTGAAACCCTTTCCCCATTGAAAAAATCACTTTCCCCTTGTGATTTCCCTAAAAACATATAAAAAACCCTTTACCCTATGTATAAATTCCCCCCTCCTCTTTATCTAATTAAACTCCGCCATACCCATAAAATCCCGACAAAACCCCTTTTAACCGATAAACCCCCTTTTAGCCTAAGTTTTGTTAAACTCCACTTTATTTAAATTAACTGTGCAAATCCCATTTTCCTGATATAAAAAAAAAACCTTTTAACCCACCCTTGGTGTGGTTAACAAACCCCCGTCATATAAAACCCTGGTTCCACTCCTAAACCCATCACGTTTATATTTAACCCCGCTTATTCATTAAAATAATTACAAATACTTCGTAATTATTCCCCAAGCCCTGCTAATCTTAGCGCTTGTTCCCTCCCTGCATCTCGACTGCATGATAGCCGTTTGATCATCCGCTCCCAGATCCAATGACCCACAGCAATATCGCACGCTCCCGATCTCCTACCTTTACCTGCCCAAGAGCATGCGAGATTCGTGGTTTTGCTCGGGCCCCTTGCGATTACGTGGTAGCTCCACGTTAACTTGCGTGCCCTCGGAGAAAAGCCACCCCATGGCCAAAAGCAGTGCGATGAGCCTCCGAAACTGCTCCCTGCGTACGATAAAACCATCCATTGTTCACTTAACCCTTTCGTGCCAAATTTTAAAAGTTTCCCGTTTAAACGCCAAAACCCTCACTTTCGCTCTTTTCACCCGTTTACACAGTAAAACTCGTATAACCCTGCCTGCGCCACCCTAAGCCTCTGCAACCGATTTAATCACTGTTTACCTCTCGAAAATGCTCCAGAATCCATCCACAATCCTTTCAACTCAAATGAAGCCATTGTGGCCCTCCCTTCCAACTTGTGTTTTTCCTAACCATTGTTGTATATTGCAGGTGATCATATAAAACCTGCTTGTTCTAGATTCACAATGAAAATCCATTCAAAAGCCTTTATTCAAAAGAAAAAGACATTTATTACAGAGCATAAGGAAACAATTTACAAAGGCAGTAAATGATAAAACAAAGAAGAAATCCTTCACACAGAGACAGTAAATGTTAAATAGAGGAGGCAGATAAAGACATACAGTTAAAAGACAAATAGATGAAATATACAGAAAGATGATCAATATCCAACTACCTGATACTGAGACATGTAAAAACTAAATGATTTACTGTTGAAATACACAGTAAAAACTTGAAATGTACAGTAAAAGTAAAAAGCACAGTAAAGGTTATTGACAGGTCAACAAGGTCAAAGAGTATCAGATGAAAGGTCATAAGTAAATATGACATCCAACGTGAAGAAAAAACAACCAAGCAGCTTAAAAGGCAAAAGATCAAGGGCCAAAGCCAACAGAACCTAAATAATAGGGACAACAAGCAATAGTTCAATAGCTGTCTCTATCTTCTTGCATGAAGATATTTCCTTTTCCTAGAATAAATCCTAAAACACTTTAGGAGATTTTCTTAGACCTATTATTGTATAAATAACTATTTTCACGAGTTATTATAGGTTCACCATTGAACCAGGTTGACCATTGAAAGAGAGTTCACCTTGAAGAACCCTTAATACAAAGCAAAGGATTCTAAATTCAGTTTTACACAGTTTGTGTTTCCTGTAAGTTTTTCAAGTAACACTCATTATATTTTTCTTCATATTATTATGTCTTACAGAGATACCTAGGTCGGAATAATTGTGTCTCAATCGATTCCTATAAGCTTCTAAAGTGATAATCTATAAAGAGAATGGATTGATGAACTGTCTGTTTAATTAATTCCCTCTGAATCAATAAATCATCAACATCTTGTTGTAAGCATAAGCATATTCTCTTGAACCTTATAAACATTAGTCAGAGGTTTTCATACTTATTATTGTTTAATTTTATGTATGAAAACTGTAATAATCGTATAATTTTTTGTTTCTGCTCACCACTATTCAAGCTATTTCACTGTGTGAAATTTTATAGAAGCCCTCTACTTTGGGATTAATATTATTCAAAAGGTTAGGCATTATATTGTTACATCTGTTTCATTCATTGGTCTTCCAAATAAAAACAAAACCCCCAAAACAATTATCTTAAATGCTCTAGCTTGATAGTTGACCATTATCAATTGAGAGGTACAACATCAATCTGGCATCGTTGTCAGGGATTCAAATTTCATTAAGTTTTCCTGGGGCAACGATATTCATTCTATTCCTTTAAGGTGATTAAAGGTCTAGAAAGGTTAAAATCTTTCACTTGGCGACTCCACTAGCCCAAACTGGCACCTTTTAAGCACACTAGATCTCATTCAGATTTTGACTTAGTTAATCCTCTGTTAGATCCTGAAAAACTTCTGAGAAAAGCCAGTTCTAAAAGGAGACATCAACCATCTTCTTCTTCCTCTTCAGCCTTGCAGTTTGAAGAGTTAGTATCATTTGATCCTTTTAGTAATATTCCATCTGATCCTGATTTGACAAAAATACCTCCTAGGGTTTATAAACTATTAGATAGGGGAGTTGATTTAGATTCAACTTTCCTCATTCATTCCTTTGAAACACATCAAGAACCCCCTCTACCACCAGGATCACCTAAAACTGAGTCTGACTTGGGTGTTCATTTACCTAAATACAAACCCACATATTTCATATCCCCTACCACTTATTCATTTCCTTCCACTTTTGAACGACCTGAAGCTTCTACTTCTGAACAACCTGAAGAGATCATCTCTGTATATTCAAATCCACTCTTTGAAACAAAAGAGGGTATTCATTCACAGGTCCAAAAGTTAGTTCTTAAGACTCCTTTAAAGTTATTCAGGAGACCTCCTCCTTCTTCACCTCCACATAGTCACACACCTCCTTAATCACCTTCTTCTACCTCTTCTTCATCATCTTCTTCTTCATCCACACAAACACCTCATACACCACCTTCTACTATGGCATTCCAACCTATTGTACAGGCTAGATATGCAACTTTAGTCTTACCTGCTAACTTAGATGCATTCCCAGCAGGATTCTTGAAATATCTTCCTAGGTATAATGGAGAAACTAGTCCCACAGCTATGGACCATCTTCAAGATTTTCTAGACTTTGCAGACAACATGAATATCGAACAAGAAAATGTTTACATGAGATTGTTTGTATAGCCACTTGAAGGAAATGTAAGAATCTGGTTTAGGTAGTTACCTGTAAATTCCATTAGAAATTGGGAAGAGCTTACAAACATATTTAAAAATCAATGGGGTGTAAGGAAAGATTCTCTTTACTTTCTGACCGAGTTTGAAGAACTTAAAAGAAACTTTGGTGAACTTGTATTTGATTTTATCAAAAGGTTCAATAAAGTTTATCATAAGATGCCCCCTGATTGTAAACCCCCTGTAGTAGCAACTAAGTCTAGTTTTTCTAAAGCCTTTGACGATGATTTTGCTATAATGCTAAGAGAGAGAACTTCAAAAACTCTTGAAGATATGCAAACAAATCCTATAGATGTGGAAGAAAATAGGGCTGCTTTGACTTCCTTGAAAGCTAAAGAGGAAAAGGCCCAAAGAAAACTCAAATCTATTCAAGAGGCCTCTAGTTCCTCTAGTTCTTCTAAGACTAAAACTGAAGATTCTAAAATAGATGAAATAAATTCTCTTCTTAGAAATATATCTAATAGAATTTCCAAGATTGAGACTCAACCTAGGATAGTTCAAAAAACAATTACTAGACCCCAAAATCAAAATCAAGGTCAGTATAAAGGAATCCACAATTACAAATTCTTCAGAGACCTAGTAATGATCAATAGGTTCCCACTCCTTTATTGATGGATGACCAACAACCTGATGAAAATACGATGACTATTACTAAAGATATCAATAACATGGATACTTCTTCTAATCAAAGAATTATTATTCCTCTCTCACAACAAAATCAGGTTCAAGAAGATCAAGGATCCTCACAGGTTTCTAAATACCATGCCTTCTTTGAATTTTTAATTGCAGAGTTGAATAAGAGATATGATCTTAGGCCTAGACCTGGCCCTGGAAGACCTCCTAAGGAGACTCCAATAATTAAACCTTGTACCAAAGATGCTAAAACTCAAACAAATGTTATTCGACCGTTAAATCAGTCAACTGATATTGCTCAAAATGATAAAAATGTTTTGACTACATTTAATGTTGAAAAATAGTTAGAAAGAGTTAAAATCCCAATTCCACTTTCAGAACTTTCCAAAAACCCTGGGTATAAGAATCAAGTCTCCAAATGGATACAAAACACCTCGGTTGATGCTGAAAGTGATATCATTAGTCTACAAGATGAAAAACTAGCAATTGTCTTTAGTCTTAGCTTAGATATGATAAATGAAATAATGCCTCCTTTCTATGTAACTCTTAAGACAAATGATTCCATGTTATATAATTGTATGCTTGACTATGGAGCATCACATAACCTCATGCCAAAAACTATCATGGACCATTTGAAACTTGACATAATTAGATCCTATCATGACTTGTACACCTTTGATTCTAAAAGGGTGCCATGCTTAGGATTGATTAAGGATTTAGTAGTCACCCTTGCCCAAATTCCAGTGAAAAGTGTAGTGCTTGATATAGTTGTCACAAATATCCCTCCCAAATTTGGAATGATCCTTTCTAGGTCTTGCTGTTGCAAATTAGGGGGAACTCTTCAGATGGATATGTCTTATGCCACTATTCCAGTTTATGGGGGAGAAACTAAGGTTATATAGAGAGGTAAGATTTGTGCACACTGTTTGCAAAACAGACCAGCCAAGGAACCATCCCATTTATGCAATTGATCAGGATTTTGGTTGCTTTCAACTCTCTTCAAACCAAATGAATGAAACTCAAGTTAAAATAGAAGATGTAATTGAAAGTTCTGTACCAAATCAAACTGATGTATGGAAACTATTTTTTGATGGTTCTTGTACAAAAGCCGGGGCAGGAGTTGGGGTAGTTTTAATTTCACCAGAAAAATAAAATATCACCCAATCATGCAAACTCGACTTTGAAGTTACAAATAATGTGGCTGAATAGGAAGCTTTCTTTTTGGGACTGTAATTAGCCAAAAGCTTAAAGGTACAAAACTTAAGTTTTTTTACTGATTCAGAACTTATTGTCAAACAAGTGAGAAATATTTGCCAGACTAAGCTTCCTAGACTTAGGTCTTATAGAAATGAAGTTTGGGATTCATTTGAAAAATCCTTTGATGCTTTTAATTTGACTTATATTCCAAGAAATCAGAATATTCATGCAGTTGCCTTAGCTGTTTCTGCTAGTTCATTTAAAATTCATGATCAGACCAATGTACTCTATCAAATACAAGTCAAGTATAGACCATCCATCCCAGACAATCTAAAACATTGGAAGATATTTGAAGATGATGAACATTTGAAATCTTTTCTGCAGGTTATAGATGATTTTTGAGTTTTGCAAATTGATGAAGATAGAACATAAATAAATGAAAATACAAATGAAAATGATACTTCAAATTTCAATTCAAAATTTCTAATCATGACATTATTCAAATGTCTAACAATTTTATTCCCAAAGGCCTCATTCCTTTAGAAAAATTGTTTGATCAAAATGATGTCCTCAGAAGCCCTCAGTACATTTCTTCACAAGATGAAATAGAAGAAATTAATATTGGAACAAATGATGACATTAAAAACATCAAAATATGTGCATCTTTAGATCCTGAGATCAAACCTTAATATCTTAATTTACTTCAAAATTATAAGGATGTTTTTGCATAGACCTATGTTGATTTAAAAACCTATGATACTTCACTAATACAACATAAGATTCCTTTAAAGCAAGAAGCAGTTCCTTATCAACAGAAACTTAGGAGGATTAATCCAGCTCTTCTACCAACTGCAGAAAAGGAAAGTAAGAAAATGTTAGATGTTCAGATCATTCTCACTCTTAGATACTCTAATTGGGTTGCCAATTTAGTTCCTATTAGAAAGAAGAATGGAGAAATTAGACTATGTGTGGACTTTAGAAATTTGAACAAGGCATCATTAAAAGATAACTATCCTTTACCCAAAATGGATCAGTTACTTCAAATGGTTTTAGGAGCACAAAAAATTTCTATGCTTGATGGTTTTTCAGGTTATAATCAGGTAAATGTTGATCCAACAGACAGAGAGAAGACAACCTTTACTACACCCTCGACTACATTCATGTATGCTAGAATTCCATTTGGCTTATCCAATGTTGGAGCAACATTTCAGAGAGCTATGGATGTAGCTTTTGTGGGTCAGGTAAATAAATTTGTGGTCATTTATCTTGATGACATAACTTTTTTCCTAAATCTGATCAGAAACATCTAAAGCACTTGATGAAGGTTTTTTACAGGTGTAGAAAATTCAGAATATCATTGAATCCTAAAAAGTCTTTGTTTGCTATCAAAGAAGGAAAACTGTTGGGCCATATAATTTCAAACAAAGGAGCGGTGATTGATTCCAAGCATGTGTCTGCCACTAAAACATTGACCTTACCTAGAAACAAGAAGGAGATTCAACTTTTCTAGGCAAGATTAATTTTTTAAGGAGATTCATCCCAAATTATGCTGAGATTGTAAAAGATATGACTGATATGCTCCGAAAGGATCATGAATTTAAATGGGTTGTCTCTTCCAGGCACGCCTTTGATCAGATCAAGAAAGCTATCTCTGAAGCTCCCACCTTGGCCAACCCTGATTACTCTAAACCATTCAATATCTTTTCCTTTTCCTCAGAAACAACCCTTGCTGCTGTTCTACTACAAAAGAATGAAGATTCCCATGACCAACCCATAGCCTTTTTCAGTAAGGTTATGAGAGATGCTGAGCTTAAGTATGAAATAATTGAGAAGCAAGCCTATGCCCTTATTCAAGCCCAGAAATCATCCAGGATGTATGTCCTACATTCTCCTCTTACTGCTTATGCTCCTAACAGTGCTGTAAAAACTGTTTTAACCCAACCAGACACCGATGGAAAGAGAGGTAGCTGGATCACTCAAATACTGGAGTTTGATCTAACTATCAAAACTACAAAGCTAGTAAAAGGCCAAGGATTATCTAAGCTTCTAGCTGAATCCATCTGTATAGTGCTCGAAATCAATTCTGTTTTAGAGATACAAGGGAAGAATCCACAAGAACCCTCTGTCCTTGCAAAAGGGGAGAATCCACAAGAATCTTCCCTTCATCCTGAAGAGGAGAATCCACAAGAACCTTCCCTTCATCTTGAAGAAAAGAATCCATAAGAACCTTTACCTTCAGATTAGATCAACCCTTTACACATTGATGAAACATTTCTGTTGTCAGATTGGTACCAAGACATTGTAAATTTCTTGATCCATTTTTAATGTCCAACATTATTCTCCAAAAGTCAGTGTAAAACTCTCGAACTGAAAGCAGTCAAGTACTGTATCATAAATGAAAATTTATACTGGAAAGGCCCACTAAATATTTTGTTATTATGTTTAACAGAATCAGAAATTGAAGGAATCATTTACCAGTTTCATACAAGATTTTGTGGAGGACATTATGCTTGGAGAGAAACAACATATAAGATATTAAGGGGAGGATTTTATTGGCCAACATTGTTCTTACAAGTAGGAGCAAAGGTAAGAGGTTGTGTTCCTTGTCAAATGTTTGTTGGTAAGCAAAAATTAGCAGCTCTTCCACTGGTTCCATCAATAGTCTCAGAACCTTTTAGCCAATGGGGATTAGATTTTATTGGAGAGATTCATCCCACTTCAAGTAATCAGCATAGATGGATGCTCACTACAACATACTACTTCACTAAATGGCTGTAAGTAATTCCAGTGAGAAATGCTATTGATTCAGTAGTAATCAAATTTATTGAAGAAAACATCTTATCTAGATTTGTTTTCCCAACTCAAATTGTCACTGATAATGCAACAACTTTTTCTAGTGTTAAAATGATTGAGTCTTGCCAGAAATATCAAATTATGTTACATCATTCAACTCCATATTACCCACAAGGTAATGGCCTTGTAGAATCCTCCAATAAAATTCTGGTAAAGGTAATAAAAAAGAATCTAGCAGATCATAAAAAGAGCTGGGATTCTCATTTAATTTATGTAGTATGGGCAAACAAAATTACTCCAAAGAGATCTACTGGAAAATCTCCTTTCCAATTAGTTTATGGGAAAGATGCAATCTTCCCTACCAATTTGGCCTTCCCTATTTTAAAATTCCTGCAGGATTCAACAGATGAACGTGATGATTTTTCAAGGAGAATAAATCAGATTATTGAACTAAATGAAAACATAGATGAAGTTCAATACAAATTGAAAAAGTATCAGAGTAAGATGAAGAGCCTGTTTGACAGAAGATCTAGGGAAAGGGACTTCAAGGAAGGTGATCTAGTTCTAAGATGGGATTCCAGGAGAGAAGAAAAGGGAAAACATGGCAAGTTTGACAACCTGTGGTTTGAACCTTTGGAAATTGCTGAAGTGAAGGGAAAAAACACTTTTGTGCTACAAAATATTGAGGGGCTATGTTCCACTTACCCTGTTAATGGAAGGTTTCTCAAACATTACATTCAGTACTGAGAAGTTGAAGTAGATTTCATTACTATCATTGTAAAAATTCCAGTTTCTTTTACTTTTCAAGCTGTCAGTGTGTTTTTTTACAGCAAAAGACTCCATAGCCCGAGGACAAGGCACATGGATTTGCAGGTTCTTTGCATTCTACAGGAGAAAGTAGTCCCCAGTTGGAACCAATTTTTTAGCATTTTTTGGTTTTGATAAGTTAGAATAAATTAGTCCAAAAAATGAAAATATTTTTCAAAAAATGTTAAGCTAGGATATGGACAAAAATAATACTAAATAAAATGTTAGGAAATATTTTGATAAATATGTCCATATCAAAGAAAATGTTAGAATAGATGCCCTAAAAAATGAAGGCAAAAATAAAATGTTAGGTTAGAGAGAAAAGCAAAAAGAAATAAACTCTAAAAGTGTGCAAGTCCAAGTGCCACTACTTTTTACTTTATTATGCAAAATAATGGTTGTGTGCATCTTGTCATAAATGCCACAACCCATGATAGTCAAATAGTTTAATCTTGACTAGTTCATGCTTTAAATTTCATGTTTATAGTTAGAGAATAAAGATCTAGCCAAACTGTTTAATCTTGGCAGATCAATAGTTAGATAGAGAATAATAAGGAGCTCATCAGTTTAATCTAAGCCCTTGGATGTTATAAGATTAGAATTAGATAGTTTTCTTTTCAAAAAAGAAAAAGGAAATAAAGGGTTTGCTAGCCTAAATGCACCCAATTAAGTGAAGAAAAATGTTAGGGTAAGTAAAGGGGTAGGTAGAATAAAAGTTGCAGAAGTAAATTTACCATGCTTGATCATGTGTTTCAGTGTGCAGGAGTAGTTATGAAAGTGAAAATATGTTCACAAGTTGCTTTGGTTAACATCCCCTCATTTCATTTCACCTCCCACTACTTATTTACTAATTTCCCTCATTATCCCATAATTTCCTAAGAAAATACCCTTTTCCCTTCATTTTCTCCCTTTCCCTTGGTTTCACACATTTTCCTAACAAATTACCCTCTAAAAGTCATTTCCTACCCAAAAACCCCTTTTTCCTAGTGTGAAGCCCTTTCCCCATTCAAAAAATCACTTTCCCCTTGTGATTTCCCTAAAAACCTACAAGAAAACCCTTTACCCTAAGTATAAATTCCTTCACTTTATCTAATTAAACTCCGCCATACCCATAAAATCCTGACAAAACCCCAGAGGAAAAGAGAGTGATGGCACGGAGAACAGCTGAGGATCACGTGCAGCCCTAGCTGCTGCTGCAGCTCCCAGCACAAAGCAGCATTCGCTGCGCCTCAGTGGCCCTTGCTGCTGAGGTTAGAACGATAGGAATAGGAAGGCGAGATTGTAGCTGTATTCAGCAGGCAGCTACTACCCCAGATCGTATTGGCCCTCAGCGGTCTTCTGCTGTTGAGGCTTGAGCATTATGGATCCAACAGAAGATGAAGATCATCATCACATAGATCACCAGCAAGAATAAAAAGTAACAGAAAAAGCTTTTGCTTCCCTTATCTCTGTAATGGGTCCAGCAAAGAACAAACCGTTAGTTTCAAAGTTTGTTAAAAGAATGGAAGAAACACCAGAAATATCTCTCCCTCCAGCACTCCCAAGAAAAGCAGCACTCTCCCTGGCAGAACGAGGATTAGTAGGGTAGTTTACTGGGTTGTGGACATCACCCAAGACTGTGCAAAAGTGGGTAGAAAGAAACTGGGTTGCATCAATATCTGGGAAGATCTCAATCAGATTCTATGGTAGAGGTTACTACACCTTCCACTTCGAAACCAAAGAGGACCGTGATCTTATATTCAGGAATGGTCCATATTTTATGGATACAAGGGGACTGTATCTGAATAGATGGACACCGGACTTTGATCCAGAAATGGATGTCCCAAATGTTGTTCCAGTATGGGTAAGATTGCCGCATCTTCCCCTCCACTGCTGGGGAGATGATTCAGTGAAATCTATAGGAAACACAGTCGGGAAATACATAGACAGATGCGAGACTAAAGAAAACATGCATGCATGCGCTCAAATTTGCGTGGAAGTAGATCTAGGGAAAGGTCTCCCAGAAGCTATCAAAATAAAAGTGGATCAATGGACGCACATACAACAACTGGACTATGATCAAATCCCCTTCAAATGTAAGGTATGTCATGAATACGGTCATTTTGCAAAAAGATGTACAAAAAATAAAGAAAATGAAAGTGAAAAGATTGAGGATTCGAAAAATAAATGGGAATAGGTCAAACGAAAGAAGATAGTCAACAAATAACTAGTCCAGCACTCCTCTCAGCCCACACAATCTGCTGAAACCCACCCCTTCTCACCAAAAGTAAAATTAGCTAGCCATAACCCCTTTGATCCAATTCTCCCATCAGATCCCCCATCCCCTGGAGACAAATCTAGATCTAGAACCCCGCGCTCCCCAATCCCACAGTGGTCCCCCCTCTCCCATAGAGATTCAATTCACCTCTCTCCCCTCCCTTAGTAGACAGGATATTAGCCAGAAAACAAGCTAAAGAAACATTCCCAAATGTAGAAAACCAAAAAAAAGTTGGAAGAAAGACAAATAAAGAAATAAGGGATGAAGCAGAAGCAAAATAAATGGCCCTAGGAACAGAACAACCTATGGATACTTATCCAGGGAAAAGTACAGGAAATATGGAGAAAAGCCAAATCCAACAAGTAAATAATGGTAATAGTCTCCTGGAACTGCAGAGGAATGGGGACACCTTTTAAGGAAAATGCAACAAAAGACATTTTGACAAAAGAGAACCCAGGTATCCTTATGATCCAGGAGACAAAAGTAAACAACCAAGAATCGGAAAATCTTAAAAAAAAGTTTAGGCAATATGAAGCGGAAGCAATCCAGGGAACATGAGCATTAGGAGGCATATGCACAATCTGGAAAAAGGGAATATGGGAATTAATGGGTAAAAACAGGGCATCATTGGATTTTAACGGATCTTAGGAGGATCAACACAGAAGAGAAATACAGGGTGATAAATATATATGCCTCGAACCACTATAAGGAGAAAGAAAATGTTAGGCAACAATTAAGGAAGTATTACAAGAAACACAAGCTGGAAAAATAATTTGAGGAGATTTAGATCTGGTTAGAAGCATAGAGGAAAATTTTGGAGGAAACTATCAAGCGGATCCATCCAGGAACTCTTTAGAAGAAATAATGGAACAATATAGCCTTCTGTATATCCCTCCAAATGATGGAAAATATACCTGGAATAACAAGAGAGTGGGTAAAAGTAACATAAAATAAATACTGGACAGAATTTTGATCCAAGAAAACATAGCAGCAATGTACAACTCTATCAAATCCAAAATCATTCACACCACATCTTCTGATCATAAATCGGTTGTAATAGAAATGGGAAAAATGGAAAACCAAGGCCCACTCCTGTTCAGGTGCAACTAAATCTGGGACAACAGCACAAAAATAAGTGAATTAGTTAAAGCAGCATGGGCACCAAGAATATCAGGCTCACCACAGTACATATGGGAGACAAAATTAAAAAATGTAAGAACCAAGCTAAAGGAATGGGCAAGGTTAAATGAAATAAAAAGAAAAGAAAAGAAAAAAGAGCTACAATAGAAAATGGACAACATGCACGCTGAAAAAGAATGTAAAGAAGAAAGCAAGCAAGACTACCTAAAAGAGAAAGAAATATTTTGGGAGATATACAGGGAAAACAGGAAAGAGGAGGAAGAGGCCAAATAGAAATCTAGAAGCCTTTGGCTCAAGGCAGGGGACAAGAATACGTCCTTTTTTCACAACAATATGAAAATTAGAAGAGCTAGAAATCAGATAGAAAAAATACAAGCGGAAAATGAAGAAATCAAAGGAGCGGAAGAAATGAAAAAAGCAGCCCACAAGCACTTCAAAAACTTACTGTCAGCAATGGAGGAAACGATTGAATATGAAGAAATTTTGTAGCATACAAATAAGAAAATCAAAAAATAACAAAACAAAGACATGTGCAAGGATCTCATAGAAGAAGAAATTGTGGAGGCCATTTGGAGCCTGCATCCGGACAAAGCGCCCGGGCTAGACGGATTCACAATAGCTTTCTATAAAAATCATTGGCATACAATCAGAAAGGATTTCTTAAGAATGGCAAAGAATGTTTAAAAAAAAAAATGGGAAGCCACACAAGATCTTCCTATCTAGCTTTGGTTCCAAAGGAAGCAAACCCCTCCACCTTCAATAGGTTCCGACCCATTTCTCTATGCAATTCCTCCTACAAGATAATAACAAAAATAGTGGCAAATAGAATAAAGAAAGTGCTACGCCTAATGATCTCAGAAAACCAAGGAGGGTTTGTCCCAACCAGACAAATCATTGACAATGTCATAATAGTTTAGGAAGCTGTCCACTCCAGTATCTTAAAGCAAGAAAAAAGTATGATAATCAAACTAGATATGGCAAAAGATTTCGATAGAGTCAACCATCCATATCTAATGGCTGTACTTTAGAAACTGGGCTTCTCAAAAGAAATAATAGAAGTGATACAAGAATGCATATCTACTCCTTGGATCGCCCCGCTCATCAATGGAAGACCCAGTGAATTTTTTCAAAGCACAAGAGGCCTGCCCTCTATCACCATTTCTATATATAATAATGGCAGAAAATCTTAGTAGAGCATTGGAAACTCAGAGGAAAGAAAGAACTATCACAGGACTGAGAATAGCAAAAGGAATAAAAACCATAAACCATTCCTTGTTTATAGATGATACATTGCTGATGGGAGGAGCATCAACAAGAATAGGAAGAAGATTAAAAAAAATAATGGATGCATTTCTACAGGTGTCAGGTGGACTTTTGAATAATACAAAATGCAGGATCTATGGGTGGAACATTCCACCGAGAACTATGCAAAGAATTTCCCAAATCATGGAAATCCCACACAGGAAAATTGGAATCACTTCCTCTATCTAGGATTACCAATATCAAAAGAGAGCATGAAGGCAAAAATATGGACAAAACAAATTGGGAAAATGCAAGACAGAATAAACAATTGGGGAATGATGTGGTTAAATATGGCTGGAAGGGTGATATTAATTAAGGCTCTTCTTGCTGCACTACCAATATATCAATATGCTCTAATCATGGCACCAGCAAGTGCCCACAAGCAGATGGAACTGATTCTAAGAAGTTTTCTCTGGCAGGGTGGGAAGCAGGAAAACAAAAAGTTTAGTTTGGTGAGGTGCGAACAAGTAGTGTGACCATATGAACAAGGAGGCCTGTCCATTCAATTGCCTGGGCTCATGAATGCAGCCCTGGGAATGAAAATTGTTTGGAGACTCATAACAGGTAAAGAGAGCTAGTAGAAAAAAGCCCGCATAAATAAATATCTGAATGGTTCCAACAAGAAACTGCTAAATGTAAACATCCCAATAAGACAAAGCACCCAAGTATGGAAGCTAGTCAAAAGAGTCATTCCAATAATGAGTAGTCACATTTCCAAAACTCCAGGGAATGGACAACAAATCTCGATTTGGGAAGATAGAATCATGGGAAGAGACCCATTACAGGATCACCCAGATATGGATGGCATTCAAGAGTGGATGAGAGGGAAAGGCTTTAATACCTTACATTCAATCTCCCTGTGGGATCAGAAGGAATGGAAGGAATGGAAAAGGCCAACAATCTTGGAAGGACAATGGAACAAAATCAAGCAGCATCTAAAGGGGGCAACACCAATTCATCGTGACGAGGAAGATAATTACCTTTGGGACCCAAGTAATGGGAAATATATAGTCAAAACTGGATATAAAATTCTCCAAGATCAAACCAATCAGCAAGATTGGAAACCATGGAAAATAGCATGGAAATTTGAAAATTTGCCTAGGATAAAATTTTTCATTTAGACGCTATTAAAAGGAAAGATCCCTACTGGCGGAAACCTTAAAAAAGAGGATTCCAAGGCCCATCAAGATGCCCATTATGCTAGCAGGTAAAAGAAACCATTCAACACTTATTTCAGGACTGTAAATTCTCAAGAGAATGCTGGGAGCAACTCTTGAGCCCGCTGGAAGTAAATATAGACTATGGTAAACCATTGCCGGAATTTCTCAAAATTATAGAGAAAGCCTACCCATATGCAACAAAGAAGAAAGTCACAATTATAAGAATTTGGAAATTCATTCCAACAGTCCTATGTTGGAAAATTTGGCTGACTCGGGACAAGTGCATCTTTAAAAACCAAAATCCTAGAATTGGAAAAACATTATAAAAAACATGGGGATTAACTTCAGAAATTTTCAATGAAAAAGGAATTGCTCCAATGGATTACAATATTCTTTAATAAGAAGAAAGAGAATGGCTCAGCAAAGCCATAATAGACAACAATGGTAAAAAGGGATAGAGAAAAGAAATCTCAGGGAAAAACTGGAAACTGAGAATGACTGAAGAAGAAATTGGAAGTTGGAAAAGACTACAAAAAAGATATTCTTTGCAATTTGATGGAGCCTCCAAGAATAATCCTGGAAATTCAGGAGCATGTGGGATAATTTTTGACCCAAGTGGGAAAAAAATTGTCACATATGAATGGGGATTGGGACAAATTTCAAACAATAAGGCAGAAGCTTATAGCTTGCTCATGGGGAAAAAAATAATTAAAAAAAGAGGAATCCATCCAGTAATCCTGGGAGCTTCAACCATCATAATTGAGGCAATGATGCGAACCAAAAGCCCAAGCAACGAGTTTATGAGTAGAATTATCAAAAGAATAAGAAGGAACTTAGAAGACTCTAGTAACGTAACCTTCAAACATATACTGAGGCTTCACAATCAACAGGTGGATATCTATGAAAATCAAGCAGTGGAGATGAATGAAGGAAGAGTCTGGGAAAACAATAAAGAATACCACCACTCCATGCCATAAGATCAAAATGAATTTGAAAAGATTAAAGTACTAGAAAAAAAGGGAACAAAGCAAGATAAATCATGGAGAAAATAAAAAAACAAAAAATACAGCAAATCAAAAAACACACAGCCCAAAGAAATCTCAGAAAATCATGGACAGGCAGAGGAAAAAGCAAGGAAAAAAGGATATGCAAATGATCACTGTCAGAAAACGTAATCCAAGTCATAAGGTTCATGAGCAAGCAAAGCACAGCTCAGAAGAAAATCGAGCCAGAGAGGGAAAAAGCACGCAAGTGACAACTCTCAAGTTCAATGCATGGGGGGATCGTTTCAACTATAAGTATGGAGGCAAGCCTGCAGCGCATAAGCATCATAGTTCTAAAAGAGAGCGGATAGGAGAGCGATTTGTGATCTGCTTTGAAGTTTTTATTTGCCTGAGCCCCGTGATTGGCCCTCGACTCTTCATAGCCATTCCAGCCTATCACTCTCGAAGCTCAGTGATTCTTTAGTTAGCAAGAGTAGCTGCTCTCTACACTTTTTATATTCCCTTCCCCACGCAGGTTTCCACGCGGTCTATAAGGCGCGCCCAGCTATTATTTATCCCTCTATTATGTTTAACAGTCTCTCCACCCTCTGTACCTCGTCCACTTGCATATTTGCATCAGCTGGCAGCCTATTTATCTCCCAGCCCTCTGTTTTTGTTTGACCAGCCTCTGCCTATAATTTCTTGGCTCATCCGCACCTTGCTTCTCTTCAATCAACCTTTACCTACCATCATTCAGCTCCCATCATAGAGTGGTTCAACATCTGCTGCATATTACCTTCCTCTCCAAACTCGTAGACCCTTTATCATATTATCTCCCTCAACGGCAATTTCCACAGCTACACAAAAAGATCAGAATAGAGGCCATCAAATCAGAGCAACGAAGGATCAAGGGAGCGCAGGTAGCTACAACAAAGCAAGGGGAAACAGTAGTCAGATGGAGTTTAACCCCATTAAGAAGGCAGCCAGGAATGACTCATGCCCAGCATGCAAAGGAAATAAGGTCATGATACATAGGCTACAACAGTCTCTCAAAGATCTAAAAAGTGAAATGAGAATGGAGTATAGCTTTCAGAAGAAAAATATGGCAATGCAACAACATGAGATAAAGGATTTGAAAACCAAGTGCAAGCATCTGGAGGAAGCAATAGAACACTACAAGAGCAACACTATGAGTAGTGAAGGAGAAAACTCAGTCAACAACAACAACAACATGACAAAAGCAGCCCAAGAACACTCAGTCAACAAGCCATAAACTCATTGAGAATTTATGTTATGTAAATTTGTTTCCTTAGTAGGTCAATACGTCCGGTAGTACCCTAGATTAGTTAAAAGAATCTATGAAGTTTGGAAATTAAGCACAGGAGAATGGATTTCGCTCTCATCTTATTGCTTAGTCTACTATCGCAATATAGCTGAATGTAATAGGAGCTTGCTCCACACTCTTTTTTGGTAATATATCATCTAACCGATCTTGTTAAAAAAAAAAAAATCCTGACAAAACCCCTTTTAATCCATAAACCCCATTTTAGTCTAAGTTTTACTAAACCCCACTTTATTTAAATTAACTATGCAAATCCCATTTTCCCGATATAAAAAAAAACTTTTAACCCACCCTTGGTGTGGTTAACAAACCCCCGTCATATAAAACCCTGGTCCCACTCCTAAACCCATCGCGTTTATATTTAACCCTGCTTATTCATTAAAATAATTACAAATCCTTTGTAATTATTCCCCAGGCCCTGCTAATCTCAACACCTTTTGCCTCCGTGCATCTTGACCGCGTGATAGCTGTCATATCATCCGCTCCTAGATCCAACGACCCACAATAATATCACGCATTCCCGATCTCCTACCTTTACTCACCTGAGAGCATGCGAGATTCATGGTTTTGCTCTGCCCCCTTGCAGTTACGTGGCAGCTCCACGTTAACTCTCATGCCCTCTGAGAAAATCCACCCCACGACCAAAAGCGGTGCGATGAGCCTCCGAAACCACTCCCCGCGTACGATAAAACCATCCACTATTCACTTAACCCTTCCACGCCAAATTTTAAAAGTTTCCCGTTTAAACCCCAAAACCCTCACTTTCGCTCTTTTCGCTCGTTTACAAAGTAAAACCCGTATAACCCTGCCTGTGCCACCGTAAACCCATACAACCGATTTAACCACTATTTACCTCCCGAAAATGCTCCGGAATCCATCCATAGACCTTTCAACTCAAATGAAGCCATTGTGGCCCTCCCTGCCAACCTGTGTTTTTCCTAACCATTTTTTTATTTTGCAGGCGATCATATAAAACATGTTTGTTCCAGATTCACAATGAAAATCCATTCAAAATCCTTTATTCAGAACAAAAAGACATTTATTATAGAGTAGAAGGAAACAATTTACAAAGGTAGTGAATGATAAAACAAAGAAGAAATCCTTCGCACAAGGACAGTAAATGTTAAACAGAGGAGGCAGATAAATTCATACAGTTAAAAGACAAACAGATGAAATATACAGAAAGATGATCAATATCCAAATAGCTGATATTGAGACATGTAAAAACTAAATGATTTACTATTGAAATACACATTAAAAACTTGAAATGTACAGTAAAAGTAAAAAGCACAGTAAAGGTTATTGACAGGTCAACAAGGTCAAAGAGTATCAGATGAAAGGTCATAAGTAAATATGAAATCCAGTGTGAAGACTAAATATCCAAGCATCTTAAAGGGCAAAATATCAAAGACCAAAGCTAGTAGAACCTAAATAATAGGGACAACAAGTAGCAGTTCAATAGCTGTCTCTATCTTCTTGCATGAAGATATTTCCTTTTCCTAGAATAAATCCTAAAACAGTTTAGGATATTTTCTTAGACCTACTGTTGTATAAATAACTCTTTTCATGAGTTATTATAGGTTCACCATTGAACCATGTTGACCATTGAAAGAGAGTTCACCTTGAAGAAGCATTTGTAAACATTTGATATACTAGCTTTTCTGGACCCTTAATACAAAGCAAAGGATTCTGAATTCAGTTTTACACAATTTTTGTTTCCTGTAAGTTTTTCAAGTAACACTCATTATGTTTTTCTTCATATTCTTATGTCTTATAGAGATACCTAGGTAGGAATAATTGTGTCTCAATCTATTCCTATAAGCTTCTGAAGTGATAATCTATAAAGAGAATGGATTAATGAACTATCTGTTTAATTAATTCCCTCTGAATCAATAAATCATCAGCATCTTGTTGTAAGCATAAGCATATTCTCTTGAACCTTCTGAACATTGGTCAAATGTTTTCATACTTATGATTGTTTAATTTTCTGTCTGAAAATTGTAATAATCATATTATTTTTTGTTTCTGCTCACCACTATTCAAGCTATTTCACTGTGTGAAATTTTATAGCAGCACTCTACTTTGGGATTAATATTATTCAAAAGTTTAGGCATTATAGTGTTACACCTGTTTCATTCACTGGTTTTCCAAATTAAAACAAAAACCCCCAAAATAATTATCTTAGATGCTCTTGTTACACTAAAATTTGTCACCATGACTATTTGCAGTCAGTATGGCTCCATCAATTGTCATACTGTCCTCCTTGGCAAGTCTTAGACCTCTGCTCCTCATGTCAAACTCCAAGAAAGAGAGAAAGTCCTTAAAAATCAATATAACTCTGGTTACGCAGTTTCTCTTACCCTTACCTGCGTGTACGCACCTCAAGTTCATAATACCTACATACTTGTACGCTCTGTCTGTAAAGGGGTGGGTGCGTACTCCTGTAAAGGTCAAAAGGCGCAAGTTTTACTTCAAAAAAGTTACTTGTGGTTGAATCTAGAGCATTCTAGAAGATGGTTTGACGTGGATTGAGCGCCTCCAGATGGTTCATGCATCCCAAAGAAAGAGGAACTTATCCCATGAAGAGGGGAGCTATCCCATTGAAAGAGGGGCTTATCCCATTCATGGTGGACCTGATTAACTTCCTCCAAAGCATTATAAATACATGCATTGGGCCAGAGGGAGGGGAGGTTGAAAAGCTGAACATTCCTAAGGGTAGATGCTGCTGAAATTAGGACTCCCTTTTAGAGCTTGAGAGGAGAGATTCCAATCCTTTCTTAGCTTCATTTGGAAGTGGGTGAGCTGATCAAAGTAAAGGAGAACTCTTGCTGGACCCTGGGAGGGACCTGCACAACACCAAGGCACTGGTTGTAATGGTTTCTTTTGTTTCCAATTAATACAATTAAGTTCATTTTTCTCAACAAGTTGTTATATATAATTTGTTTCATAAACTCCTTGGTATTTATGATGAATATGTTTTATTATATCAGTTATTCAGGTGCTATGTAATCGTTTGCTTGTTAGTGAATGCAGGCTTCAAGGAGAAGGAGGATCTCATCTGGATCGGAGAGGCTTGGCTGCTACAAACAACGGTGGACTAAAGGTATGCTTTAAACACCTGGTTGCTTGTATTTTAAATGCATATTTAGGGAAAGATAGTGCTTGATTGTCTTGTTTGTCACTAGAAAGCCTTAGCTTCTAGGGAGGTCGGTTTTGTCCGCAAAATTGACTCTTTCCGCATGACAAAATGGCGACTCCACTGGGGAATCCATGGATTTGATTGATTTCTCTTTTGTTTGATACTTTAATTTGAGAAAAGTCAATTTATTTCTGGTTTTTGACTGATTGACTGTGAATTTGGGTGGAATAGCTTAGGGTTGAGTTAGTTTTTATTTTTCTTGGTTATGAGAGCAGTACGCACCCTCTGCGTTAAGCACAGTGTGTACTTGTACGCACCTCTGCTTTGTACACAGAGCGTGGCCGCACCTGTGCAAACAGGCTGCCTGCGTACCCTGTCAAAAGTTGAGAAAATTTCAATTTTTTCCTTTTTACCCATTAGATTTTGTTTATAATTTGTTTTTTGCTGCCCAGATCCACTGGTTACCTGTCAGAAGTCTTCATCTAAGCTTGTTTCATTAGCATCAAGGGTTTTAGTGAAGTTCATAGAAGTTCTAGCCCTAGGTTTGATTTTTGTATTGGTCTTGTAGTGACTTTGGCTTTAGAAGTTGTAAAAACCTTGGATATCCCTGGTCTTTTCAGTCTTCTTAGGAGTCGGACCTTTCATAAAATCCACCTTTGTGAGAAACCTACCTTTGTGTTGTCTCTTTGCGGAATTTCGAGAAGGCTTGTTGGTTAAGCTGTGAATTTCATTCTTAAGAAAAAGAACAAAAGCTTTTCATTTTTGTTTTTGACTGGTTTATGATTCTGCATGAACTAGTCCTTGGTTGAATTGTAACTAAGTAAAACATCCTGGAATTATATTTTGTAGGCTTTTACCTCATTAGGTTTGATTTTAGGTAAATTTCTCTTAGATTTGCTTTTAGGTAAAATTGATTTGATTTTCATAGATTTTTTAAAATTGATTTTTGTTAAGTAGTTTTACATGCTTTGTTAAAATAGGAAAAAATACAAAAATCTCTTTTGGGAAAAAAGTTTGTTTTAGTAGCGTTTGAAGTCTTTGAAAAGAGAAAGGAAGTTTTCGTGCAAATAATTAGTGGTCATGGGTTGTGTGCTTTGGAAAAGATAAAGAGTTTGTTTCTTTGATTTTCATTGCCAAGAAAGTTGTCTTTATAAATTTTGCATTCTTCAACTCTCTTAGCTAGGGAATTCATTGAAAAGGAAAGATAGTTTAAATCATCCTAGGTGCATCTTTTTAGTGGATTTGAGTCGGGTCTACACACCATTAGTTTCATCTCCGCTACCTATTGTCCTAAAGAAAAGCCATAAAAATTAACGCTTAAAGTAAAATTTACTTAGTAACTTTTTATTTACTAGGGCTCTGAAACACCAATATAGATCAGGCTAGTGTCTTGGAGTAGGAGAGTAATTAACTCTCCAAGACAGCAAAACCAAACAAGTAGCTCATCTTGTGGTAGGATAAATCCAACTGTTACATTTATGCTCTGGGAAAGCTCCTCTTAAAGGAGAAGCACGAGATCGTGTCCGAACCAGTGAGGGGATCAATCCTCCTTCATTGGGAACGACGCCAGATACGCACGTACTACAAACGGTAAACCTCGGATTAACCATTGTTGAGGAGCCTGGGGTCACTTGTCGGTAAACCTTGGATTATTGTCAAGGAGCCGGCAAGGGGATTGAGCTTGTTACTCTGCCCTTGCGTGCTATCAGATCATAGACTGTTCCCCCAGGTATATTTGTTGCTGTTGGTGACCTTAGTGACCATTATCTTTAGGGTTCTACCCAAGGTGACGGTGGAGGGAAGATCCCACTGTACCTAGAGCAGACGTCGGCTAGACTCACTTGGATTTTCTAGGGTGTTCACTTCACTCGAGACGGTTAAAGTGGAGGAACTTGTGCCAGTCTATTCATTAAGCAGGTTGCCGGGGTAACTGTTCCACCTGCCACTTCTGTACTGAATTCTGCGATGTTGGATTTCATCACCAACTAGTGTTTTCGGTCCGGAAGGCTACTGTTTGTGTATGGTTTGACGCCCTAGATTCTTTAGGCGTGTGATTCGAATTTGTTTGGTTCTTTAGAGACTTTAGGCGGTTTGCTTTGAGATTTTACTTTGTTTGCGTGTGCAGTAGTTAAAAGTTTTAACTGTGGTTGAATTACCGAGACAGTCCCGTAGACTTCGGGGCCAGTCTCCTGAGGTTGTAACCGTGGCCGATTTGTTGAGGAAGTCCCGTAGACTTCGGGGCCAACCTCCTGAAGACGTCTCGGGTCATTACGAAGGTTTGAAAGTCCTCGTAACTCCTAGTGGCAGTAAAGTAGGTTCACCTGAAGAAGGAGAGTCTTCGTTGGTAGTTCATCCTGATTACCAAACTCTAGAAACAGGTTATAATCCTGAAGCTATTTCGGTTTCCGAACTTGCTGGTAGTTTTTCATCTACTAGTGATATAGGCAAAGAACCTGAGATATCTGAACCTGTTACTCCAACATCAGGGTTAGTCTCTCCAACTTCTAGTGCTCATGATTCACCTAGGGTAGAAAGAGTCATTACCGAAAATATTCCTTCCAGTTTGATAGCTATTGAAGAACTTGCTCCAGAAGAAGAAATAGGCGTCCCTATCCCTGAAAATCAACCTACTATTGATCTAAGGGAGCGTGAATCCATTTTTTACAGTCCACCTAGAAGTACTACTTGGTATCTTTCGTTAACTAATTATTTGGACAACTCAGGGTTAAGTTTTTCTCCACCTCGTGCTCCTTATCCACTTAGAGGTCTTTATACTCCAGTAAATATGTCTGGTCAGTCGTCCATGTTTACTCAATCGCCTGAATCTTTTTTGTACGGCGGTCCTTCTGTTCCCTCTGAGTATCAGTCACTTTCTGGTACTTTTGCGGGAGCATCTCCTCAACCCATTGAACATGGGTTATTAACTGGAAACAATGGTAATAAACCGTTGAGCGTAGGAGACATTTACATGATGTCAGGTTCAATTCCTAGTTCTCAACCTCAAGGTGGCCAGTTACCGCCTGGGGGGCAGCCTCAATTAACGCCTGGGGGGAAACCTCAAGGTACACAAATTGTGTCTAGGGGGCAACCTCAAGGACAGTATGTACCCGTGGTGCAGTATATTCCTCAAGGTCAACCCCAACCTCAATATGTACCCCAAGGTCAACCTCAGTATCAATTTATACCTCAAGGTCAACCCCAGTATCAGTACCTACCTCAAGGGTATCTACCCCAAGGTCAGTACTCGAGTCAAGGTTTCCAACCACCCCAAGGTAAATCTTATGTTCAAGGTACGGGAAATGTACCTTTCAGTTATCAATCCTACCCTCAATTCGGTTATGGATCTCAATATCCTCAACCTGTTATGGGTCAATACCCCGGAATGAACATAGTGTAGGATCCATTGCAAGTTCAACAGGTGTTGCAGCCAAGTGTACAGTTTTCATCTCAAACTGGACAACCCTTAGTTTCTGGTTCACCCCAGCAACCAGTCCAGTATAATGTTCAAACTTCTGTACCTTCGGTAGTTTCTCAGTCTGGGCCTATTGCACCTAGTACTCCATCTCAAACGACTGTTACAACTACTGCAACATCTGCTCAATCTACCCCACCTACTTCTGGAGTATCGACAGCTCCGGTTTCTACTGTCTCTGTAACTACTCCTCAGACATCTTTACCATCGTCTGGATCCACGATTCAAACTACGGTTCAGATGTCTGTAGGACAACCTGGTTTAAGTACGGTTGTCACAAGTCAACCACAATTCACTTATCAACTGTACCTGGGACAGTACCAATTCGGTCCTGTTGTCCAACAGCCAGTTTACTAGTATCAACCGTATCCTGGGTACACTTATCAACAACCTCAACAACCCCAGTACGGTCCGGTTAATCTTGGTTTTCCAGGAGGATACAATATCCCGAACGCGATTCCTATTCCTAGTTATCCTGGATATCCTCCTCCTGGGGCTGGTGTAATGACCCAGAGTTTTAGGGATCCTAATCAGCAGTTACTGTTTATCGCAACTTTGGATTTACCAGACTTGACGCGCCTAAAGAACGATCCAATAAATTATCTTCCGTTTTGGCTGCCAATGCCAAACAAGTTGCCCAGTGACATTCCCAAGTTTGAAGGTAAGTCTGGAGAGGACCCGTCGAATCATGTGATGACTTACCACCTCTGGTGTGCCTCTAATTCCATCTTGGATGATTCGATCCGCTTACGTCTTTTCCAGCGTACTCTCATTGGTCTTGCGGCCAAGTGGTACATTGAGTTACCACGGGCCTATTTTTATAATTTTAGCCAGTTAGCTACCTCGTTTTTAACTCATTTTCAGTTGCTGGTCAGATATGATAATGGCACAGAGTTACTAACTTCATTAAAACAATCAATGTCCACATATATTTCCGATCATATTCATGAATGGAGACGTCAAAGGCGGTTAGTGAAAGTTTTTATCCCGTACCAGATCTTAGCTGAATGGTTTGTTAAATCATTGTTACCGAAGATTACTGCAGACGTAGCTAAGGCTGGAGTAGTTACTGAGGAGCAAGTGATTGCTCAAGCCCAGTACCTTGACTTAGTTTATACTCAGTCAGGTATGTTACACGAAAAGATCCCAGATCTTCCTAAGTCAAATCAAATCGCTGCTGCTCCTTCGGGATCTCATGCTGCTGATGGCATGATTGGTACGGTGAACACTAAAAGCAAGAAGAAATCCTCAAAGAATTCTTCTCCTATTATAACCTTACCAGACTCCCCGACAGGATATTCTTCTACTGAGGTTTCCACTGATATTCTGGTCCTTTTTCCAAATGGGGTATTGATTTTATTACATGTAACCCTCACTCGGCCGGGGGGCATGCGTATATCATCCTTGCGGTAGATTATTTTACTAAGTGGGCCGAGGCGATGCCTACATTCGAGGCAGATGGCAAGACAACTGCAATTTTCGTGTTCAATCACATAATTGCTAGGTTTGGTGTCCCACAAGCGATAATCACTGACCATGGGCGCCATTTTTGAAACGTCATGATGAAAAAACTTACAGGCCAGCTTGGTTTGCGTCACGATAGTTCAACTCCTTATTATCCACAAGCGAATGGTCTGGTTGAGTCCATCAACAAAGTTTTAGTTATCATGATCCGACGAATCATTGGTATTCATTGGTCGAATTGGCACAACATGTTATTTTCCGCGCTTTGGGAGTACCGAACCTCAGTGAAAACATCAACAGGGTTCACTCCTTTCCAACTAGTTTATGGTTTGGAAGCTGTGCTACCCATTGAATGCGAAATCCCGTCACTGCAAATGGCCATCGAGTTACTTCCAGCTACTTCCGAAGAGGAAAAGTGTTTATTATACTTAGCACAATTAGATGAGACTCGACGTGATGCCGCATTGGCGATCGAGACTCACGCAAAACGTATGAAAGCTCAGTATGATCGAAATGTGACCCCTCGAAATTTTTCGGAAGGAGACCTAGTGTTATTATATGATCAAACTAATGATAAATTGGGTGTTGGAAAATTCGTTCCTATGTGGCATGGGCCCTATATTGTCAAGCGAAAGCTAGCAAAAGGGGCCTATGAGCTGGTAGACTTTGATGGGGACTCTTTGGGTAAACCCAGAAATGGACTTTACCTAAAGAGGTATTATGCTTAAAATATGGGTATGGAGAATTTTTAGTTAGGTTAGGTTTTTCTTTTTAGCTGGTGTGTTTGTTATTTTAGACAGTGTGCTTAGCTTAGAAAGTGTGTTTTTCGTCGTTATTCTGGCTTATCTTGGTTTTACTCTTGATGTTTGCAGATGTCGATGCCTCTCCAAATATACATTGGATTCACTGATGGTGCTTGTCGTAGTACATGGAATATCTCTTCCGCAGCTTGGGTTATCTATTCACCCTCTGACGAGTTAGTTTCTATGCATGGGGTGAGCCTCGGTCAAACAGCAAACAACATTGCCGAGTACAGTGCAATGATTGAGTTATTGTCTGAATCTATTTCATTTGGGATTCGGAGTTTGATAGTGAGGTTGGATTCTGAACTCATTGTATTACAGCTTAATAGAGTGTATGCCATTAGAAATCCAGTGTTATTAAGGTTATTTTTGAGAGTGCGTCTCTTGGAACGTGAATTTGATTACATTGAATATCAGCATATTCCAAGGTCTTTAAATACATTAGCAGATGCAATTGCTTCTCGAATGTTAAATAGACATTTGCAATAATCATACATGTAAATTTAAAAACATCTCATCACACATGTTCAACAGATAAGCCGGTAATAATGATATATATAGATAGGAGTGTGTCAAAAATACATCGTCTTCGATCATAGGTTGAAAAACACCTTATGATCGGCAAAAATGATAAGTACAAAAAACCAAAATGTGACATGTGTCTACAAAACGACCATCCAATCACTGGTGATGATCTCTATATGACACCACTGCACGGGCTACCCTACACAAGAACCTCCTAAAAGGTCTTGGGACCCCGACTACATAGCGCTGAAGCCTGATAGGAATATCATCTATAGTAGTCTCCGGTATATCTGCTGTAAGACGCTCTAGGTCTTGTTCCAACTCAGCTAAAGTCTCTATGGCTTCGTCCTGTGGGGCTGGCGCCGCTGCAACTGATAGTCTCCTCTCGAAAGGCCGAAGATTGGCTGGACGACGTGGGCCTACATCTGCATTTTGAAAATTATTACTATCAGTTTTGAGATGATATAAAAACAAAAAAAAATAGATAGTTTTAAAAAAAAAAACTTGTGGAAAATGAAGTTACCTGTGTCATCCCATTGTTCTCCCGGTGGAAGAACCATGTCCGGATCTCCACGAAAATCAGCTTCGGCATAAGGAAAATCCTTTATAGAAAAGACCTGGTCCTCTAACCAGTGAAAGTACTCCGGAGTAAATCTGACAACCTCCGTGCCCTCATCAGGATGACGGGCCATAACCGCAACCCATCGCATCAATTTGGGCTCTCGGGGAAGCCCAGCCTCAACATTGAGCTGCTGTGGGATCAACATCGAAACCCTCTCTAAGCAAAAACTCACAACTAAAGGCCCATAACCAAAAGTCTTTAGCTGTCTGTTTTTGGCTCTAGTCAGTTGGCCCTTTAAATTGGCCAACACAACATCACACCAGTTGAAAATGGTACCTCGATAGTAATCAATCGCCATCCGCATCTGGGATCCAGTGGCAATGTGTAAAGCGACAGCCCCGCAAAGTCTGGTAACTGTAAAGGCAATCACCATAAGTTCAGGGCGGGATATAGTTTTGATCTCTATCCCCTTCTCCTGAGTCTGAGTGTTACACCACTCTTGTCGGAGACTAGCGATGGACTGGCCACCCGACCTAGTCCCGAACAGAGTCAAGTGTTCGCCTCTCTTGGGCAAACCAGTGAGAAAGTAGATATCCGAGGGCTCTATCTCGAGCTAGTGCCCTCCAATATAAAAACACTGGTCCTGAACGTTCCATCTTCTACCAGCCACTCTAGAAAGCGCACTTGGGCCCTCATGCCAGGTATGGCCCAGTATTTGTAAAGGCTGCATGCCTTCAAAGCATCAATGGATGGTTGATGACTAATGGCGGCCAAATCAACATCTTCGTGCTCTCTCTCGCGCCAATCAAGCATGGTGAACAATCTACACACCAGAAAACATCCATTAGAATCCATAAAATCAAAAAAATTTGGTCCAATTTGGAGAATTTGGGGTTTGAAAACTCTTTGCGCGGAGTACGCACCCCGCCTTTAGGAACAGAAGGTGCGTACGCCCGACATTTTCTCAATTGAGAAAATTTCGGGGTACGCGGGTCCCTAGTGTGGCACCTGCGTACCCCGAAAGGCGGATCTTGAAACCCCAAAGCCTCCAAAAAATAAAATCTAGGGCCTAAAAACAAATTCTAAACGGATGAAAATGAAGAGGAGGATGTTGTAGAATACCTGAAAGAGACGGCGTTCGATTTCGACGGTCGGATTCTCCGTAATGTCCACGGGAAGTTTCTTGCCAAAAGCCCTTTTTCTCTCCTCAACAGTAAAATGGTAAAAATGAATTGGTAAAAGCCCTTTTTATAGGTTTTTTGGGTAGATAAATGGTAAATTTGTTTATTTTTCACCATGAAAAGGTATTTTTCAAAGTATTTTTATCTATCTTTAAACAGGTATGAGTAATGTGTTGGTTTTTGTGCAGGATAAAGGATTTTCAGGGAAAATTGTCATTTTTTACAAACAAAAACATCAGAGTCATCTTTAAGCCCTTTTCTGACTCCTAAAACATGAAAATATTGCCAAGCGTTTCTTTTACACTCGTTAAAACGGAATTAAAAGACGGTCCTCTTATAGCCCTTTTCTGACCGTAAAAACATGAATAGATTGCCGGATTTTTGTCGTTTCAAATTCGATATTGGAAATAAAACGACGTGTCCTTGATCACTTTTTACTTTTCAGGCCAAAGACACTAATCATGAAAGTACTCCTTGGTCGTAAAGATCAAGCGGTTCTCTCAAGTATTATTTTATACTTTTTCGGGCTTGGGAGACACAAATTTACGAAAAAGGTCAACCCTGGAGTCTTCTTAAGTTTTTTCAGACTCTCTAAGATTGAAAAACACCAAGTTTCTCCTTTACTGGACTCGTTAAAATTTCACAGTAAAGGACCTGTTCGATTACAAACAGGAACAGACCACTCCTTCTTAGGGTTCGAATCTAAACTAAGTTGGACTCATCCGAAGGATGAGCTTATAATCAAGCATATGTTATCCTCCTCAAGCTTGTAAAAAATAAAGAGGTACTTGCCAGAAATGGTGGGGGAAAAGAGAGAAAAATGAGCCTATTTGTTATCCTCTGTCTCAGAAAAACCTTATCACCACTCTTGAACATGACACTTTTCATTCACCTGGGTTGGGAAATCCTTTGCCTAACAGTTGATCAAACCACATTGAAAATCTTTAGCCAGTTTCTGGGTATTAACTTTGGGTCAATTGTCACCAAGCCATCTGTTGTGTCGTTACGTGTTCAAGAGGTCACTGCAAATAAACCATTCATCTGCAAAATACCTATCACCCATCTTGACCATCCCTGAGTTAGTCCTTACAGCTACATTTCTTCAACTTGATTTATGATTTCGTGTTGTGGGCTTGCCTACAACGGGTCGCTTTCTATCGACATCAGCACATTATCTAGAAATATGACCTAGAAATCGTCAGTACCTTGAAATCTGCATGCATCAATGGCAGGTTTCTCGCCTTTGACGACAGTTTACATCATTGACTTTCGATCGAAGGATTCCGTGACATGTTCGACATCAACACATTCATTCACATCTCATGGATTGTACTGGGTACTTTGAGAACCATTGACATCACTGGTGGTCTCTCTCACACTTGTTAACAGTTTACATCATTGACTGGTAATCAAGTGGTTTCTACCATGTTCGACATCAACTCATTTATTCGCATGGATAGAATCGTACTATTTTGGGAAGCAGAAATGAAGACCCTGGATCTAGTTTCCACCATCTAGGCTGCGAGGAGTTTTGTATTCATTATACAGTAGACTAATCATAAACAGATGGTTGCGTCCATACTGTGTCTACATGAGTCTATGATTATGATGTACTACGAAATCATTCCTATATCAGAGCAGTAGTTAGTTTGTTAGTTAAAGTTTTCAATCTGAGTATGGGAATGCCTACCTCAGCGATGATATAATCTCATATATGTATCTTGTGTTGAATATTTGCAGGTTCTGACTGGGCTCTCCACAAAGATAATCCTTGAAATGATAAAGTGCTTCACCTTTCCTAGATGATATGAAACCCTAATCTACTACAGGCTTCGCACTTTAGGGGGCAATCTGTTACACTAAAATTTGTCTCCATGACTATTTGCAGTCAGTATGGCTCCATCAATTGTCATACTGTCCTCCTTGGCAAGTCTTAGACCTCTGCTCCTCATGTAAAACTCCAAGAAAGAGAGAAAGTCCTTAAAAATCAATATAACTCTGGTTACGCAGTTTCTCTTACCCTTACCAGCGTGTACGCACCTCAAGTTCATAATACCTGCATACTTGTACACTCTGTCTGTAAAGGGGTGGGTGCGTACTCCTGTAAAGGTCAAAAGGCGCAAGTTTTACTTCAAAAAAGTTACTTGTGGTTGAATCTAGAGCATTCTAGAAGATGGTTTGACGTGGATTGAGTGCCTCCAGATGGTTCATGCATCCCAAAGAAAGAGGAACTTATCCCATGAAGAGGGGAGCTATCCCATTGAAAGAGGGGCTTATCCCATTCATGGTGGACCTGATTAACTTCCTCCAAAGCATTATAAATACAGACATTGGGCCAGAGGGAGGGGAGGTTGAAAAGCTGAACATTCCTAAGGGTAGATGCTGCTGAAATTAGGACTCCCTTTTAGAGCTTGAGAGGAGAGATTCCAATCCTTTCTTAGCTTCATTTGGAAGTGGGTGAGCTGATCAAAGTAAAGGAGAACTTTTGCTGGACCCTGGGAGGGACCTGCACAACACCAAGGCATTGGTTGTAATGGTTTCTTTTGTTTCCAATTAATACAATTAAGTTCATTTTTCTCAACAAGTTGTTATATATAATTTGTTTCATAAACTCCTTGGTCTTTATGATGAATATGTTTTATTATATCAGTTATTCAGGTGCTATGTAATCGCTTGCTTGTTAGTGAATGCAGGCTTCAAGGAGAAGGAGGAGCTCATCTGGATCGGAGAGGCTTGGCTGCTACAAACAGCGGTGGACTAAAGGTATGCTTTAAACACCTGGTTGCTTGTATTTTAAATGCATATTTAGGGAAAGATAGTGCTTGATTGTCTTGTTTGTCACTAGAAAGCCTTAGCTTCTAGGGAGGTCGGTTTTGTCCGCAAAATTGACTCTTTCCGCATGACAGCTCTGGCTTGATAGCTGACCATTATCAACTCATACGTACAACAGAGACAAAGAAAGATAGTTGGTCAACTGTGACTATTCTCCCTTAATGAGGAAAACAAATCATGAGGAACAAGGAGGAGGCTACAACATGCATGGCATGGGTCCAACTTTGTATGAGTAGAAGATTATAATTTAGATTAGTGTCAACAATATCTACCTCGACGTGCACTGTCTTGCCCTCCAAAGTAATGACAAGGTTGGGTAAGACACCGAATGGTTGCAAATCGCGCCCATCAAAAGCTTCCAAAGTGTTAGGGAACTGGTTCAAAGTAGGAGAACCAATTTCATTCCAACAAGCAATAGACATGATGCAGGTGGAAGCACCTTCATCAATGACAGTTCTGTGAATGGTTTTCTCATTGATGATGACTTTAATGAGAAAGATAATCTGATGAGGAAGACGTAAAACATGGTTTTCTAGATTAAAACATATAAGACTGGAATCAATAGGATCAATGCCCCTAATAACTGACAGTAATGATTTCTGTTGAGATGGAAAGCTTTGAAGTACCTCGAGGGCAGACATAGTTGATGGCGCCTGAGCCAAATCCTCAACAATATTATAGTGTTGAATGGTGGAATTAGGGTTAGGTCGCTTGATATGAAGAGGACCAGAACTTGACGGGGCAGAAGAAGAAGGGGAAACTTCTTTTCCTTTCCTTGTTGTCGGGGTAGGAGTTTGCTAATCTTTTGATCTAGTAGCCACGTTAATGGGCATACTCATCATGAACACTTGTGAACCTGAAGAAGCAGATGATTGAGGTTGGTCTACCATTTGGGTTTGCTGGGAAAAAAACAACTCTTTTAGGACAGCTGGGGTCCCTTTGAGTGAACAACTAACTTCGAATCATCTAGGAAAATCCTTAGTATAGTGATCCTCCTCATAAATGAGGCAAGGATACTTAGGCTTCTGTTGGGAAGCATCACTAGCAGATGACTTAGGAGGACCTTATTTTGGGGCATTGACTTTAGCTTTGCCTTTGCCTTTCTTATTACCTTTCGAGGATTTGTCCACTGCGGTAGACTGAACAACGTGGGCCTCTGAGGTTTTACTAGGGCCAGGTGGATTCTAAGAGGGACTACTAGAAGTGGTATTTGAGGCTGACTTCTGTTTGGAAGAAGATTTTGCAGGGGCCTGAGACACTGAACCAATTACTCCATCAACATGAGGTGTAGCCTATGACTTTGATGTTGTTGGATTAGATGATGGCCTCGAAGCATCATGTAATAACTCATACAAAGTGCTAGACTGAGAGTAAACGAGATCTAAGTATTGGGCACGAGCAATGGCTTACTCCTTTGTGACGCACCCACCCATAGTGATATCGTGAGCAATTGGAGCGAAAAATGATTTGGTGAACCATTCAATTAGTAATTGATCAAAAATATCAAATTTGATAAGGTGACACCTACATCTCCATTCATGGATGTGATTGGAGATGTGGGTCGCAGTATTTTTCTTGAGCGATGTAAGAAAATAGGTGCCAGTTTCATAGCGAACCGACAATTGGAAATGCGTGAGGAAATCCATGGCTAAAGAGTTGAAGTCATAATAAGTACTTCGAGGGAGCTCGATGTACCACTTGGCTGCAATGCCTGTGAGAGTTTGTTGGAAAAGACGGAGATGAATAGAATCGTCAACGTAGGAATTCAAAGAGCACCAGAGGTGATATGTCATCACATGGGCTTGAGGATCTTCTTTCACTTTCCCATCGAACTTTGGACAATCACTCGGGATCTTGGATGGGACCGGAGGCTAGTAGGGCGAATGAAGAATTGGATCATTTGTGAGTCAAGACACATCTAACAACTCTAGTGTAGCCAAGAACGGAAATTGAGTATTGAAAGGCATTGGAGGTCGATAAGTGGGTCCAACTGGAGGAGCCCATCCCTGCTGGTAAGGATTTTGTCCCCATAGTGGAGGGTTTTTTCCATAGGGCATTTGATTTTGCCCCCACTATAGGTTACCTTGCCCGTAGGGAGGATTCTGACCTTGAAAGCCTTGAAATTGTCTAGCCATAGGTTGTTGATAAGAAACATACGTGTTAAAAGGCTGTTGAGTTTGTTGACTTTGGACATATGGGTTTTTCACCTGCCGTCAATGGGCATATGGGTTTTGAACCTGTGGGCCCTGGACATAAGGATTTCAGACCTGCTGTCCTTGGACAAGAGGATTTTGAACCTATTGCCCTTGGATATGATGGTTTGGGGCCTACTGCTGCAGGACTTGACCCCGACCTTGTCCTTGCAAAGGTTGACCCTGTTGATATGTATATAAGGGTTGCTGCTGCCTGGGTTGGCCTTGCTGCTGCAAGGGCTGACCTTGCGGATGCAAAGACTGTCCCTGCAGCTGTAGAAGTTGACATTGCAAAGACATAGGTTGGAAGGTTTGCTGAACATACTGCATTTGCGGTTGCATGGTTTGCTGCAACTGCTGTGAGGGTTGCCCCTCCAGCTGTTGCAGTGGTCCTTGTTGCTACATCATCAGACCCTACTACTGCATCATCGGACCCTACTACTGCATGGATGGTCCTTGATACAATGGAGGTTGTCCTTGTTGCTGCAAAGGTTGTCCTTACTGCTGCAAGGGTACTAGGACATTTCCCAGATTGAAACCTTGAAAATTTCCGAACTGTATTTGGCCATAGCCATCGGGAACAGTGGTCGAACTAGGTTGAATGTACTGCCCAGGCTAAAGGACGTAAGTTGGATTTACCATTCCTTGGGAACCATATGTAACATAAGGAGTTTGGTACTGAACCTGAACCTCATAACACTTTTGATACTAGAAATTCCTTAACCTAGATGAACCAATGGGATTTTGGACCTATTGGTACTGGACATTGCTTGATCCAATAGGACCAACAGTGTTTTGAATAACACCATAAGAAGGTTGGTTCACCCCAACCGTGTGAGCATGCGAGCTACTCAGATTAGTTGTGTCCGACACCATAAATACATTCAGATTCTGTCCCCCAGGTGGTGGCACAACTTGTGCACTTACTGGAGGGACCGAAGGATTGACAGAGGGAAGACTCGAGACCTTCGGTTGCATGAGATGGGTGACTTGGATTGATGAGATAAGAGGGTTCAGAATGGTAGGCTGCACCGGGATTGAAGTAACGACAAAAATAAGCGTCTATTGGGGGGTCAGATTCTGAATAAACGGACCGGTGGTAGGCATTGCGTCAGATGCCCAAATAGGATTATGATAAAGTGAAGAGGAACTAGGTGTGCCTGAGACCAACTATGCTAAAGTCACATAATTAGGAGGTAAGTTCCGATAAACACTGATGGGAATGCTTCCTGTGTAGGGGAAACCTAACTGATCTTCTTCCTCTTTGACAATGTGTGGAGTGGAAACCTCCGAGTGACCCAGAGAGGAGACTGAAAATTCGCCTTCGGGTTCCATGGGTGGAAAAAAGCGACGATGAATGACTGAAGATGTTTGAGGGGATAATTCCAAAGGAATACCCGACTGATCATATGGATTGTACGGACGCTGTAGTGATATCACAATAGGGTTGAACAAAGGATTCAGAGGATAAACAACCAGTCCAAGCTGATCATCAGGGGTCGACTGACTCTTAAGAGTCTAGATAGGATTATCCAGAGATTCCAGGCCAATATCAGAAAGTGACTCAGTATTTGAGGGAGGTGGAGGACGAGATGACAAAGGTTGAATGCTCAAAACAATTCCAAGTTCAACACCTTGGTCCTCAAGTGACTGCGATAATTCAGGAAATGACTCCTCAAACAATCTTTCAGACGGAGGAGAGGAAGAGGAACTAGGTGAACCGAATAGTTCAGCCACAATGGCTTTGCCTCAAATGACAGGAACAGAGAGATAAATTCCAAGGTGTTAAATGTACTTTGAAAGGAATGCTCATGATTTGGTCTAGAAAATACTAACATGGATGTTATGAGATCGTGGGCAACAATTTTTTAAGATGCATAAACAAATTGGTGCTCTTTCATGTTTTAAGAGTCGAGAAAGAAGCAAAGGCGACTCTATCACTTTCAATTTGGAGCGAGCTCAAAAGGACAAGTGCTTAGATGATATTTTAAGCTTAAAGAGGCAAAAAGATCGAATGACTACTTAGAATGATCTAGGTAAAAAGGCTTACTAGGTAACCTTGAACTGCAGAATACCTCCCGGCGAACCGAGAAGTACGGGCAGACGAATTCCCCGCATGCTGTGTTCGGTGTATCATGTTTACAAGGCAGTAGACTCAGCTTCCTATGGATAAAGGATTGTAGCCTAGTGGGGTCTTCCTTTATATACTCGACAGTACAGGGAGCACAAGTCCGTACTAGCACTGTCTAGTGCCGAAGTGAATAACAACTGCTAGGTTTAAAGACGTCGGAACACATCTCTAGCCTAGACCTTCTAGGTGTGATCATTAGCTTTCAAATGCGCCTTAGGTTAATTGAGTTCATTTTAAAGTTTATCTTGAATTATGTCTCGGTTTTTGGGCCTTAGCGGTGTGACTTGAAAAATCCTATATGCAACTAAATGAGACAAGATTCTTTCAATTTGATGAATTATTTACACTAGAGAGGGTAGAAAACACAATGAAATGCAAATAACCAAGCAACTGAAAGAAAACATGATTTTTTCACTTCTTTAATTTTTGAAAACAAAATAATGAAAAAAACTCTTCCCAATTCCTATTTTCCTAACAAGTGCACTTCAAGCAGTCGTTCCAAAGATAAAGAGAATTCTTTTTCTTTTCAAATGCAAATGAAACTCTAGTCTTCAATGATGCTAACTAACGTAACACATTGATGCAACAAACTAGAATTGTGTACTTTTCATGAAGTGACAAAGATGAATTTTTTGTAAAACACTTCAATGAAAAAGTTTTCGAGACACTTAATCATGAAACAGATGAAAAGACACAAAAAGAACCTTCCAAACTAATGACGTAATGAATCTACCAAAAACAAGACAAGCGATGTGATCTATGCCAGAAAAGAGACGTTTAAACAATCAAACAGAACTTTTCAAACTTGAATGATGGATATCAAAGCAATAGGAGGACTACAAATGAAATGCAAGGAGTAAATTCACCAACAACTTGACTCACTGAGTTCACAATCAACGAGATGGATGACAAGCTAGATGTCCTAGAGCCACGAACCATCCAAAGACTCAAGAAATCAAGAAAAAGAAGGCAAACAAACAAGCACATAAACCAAGCCAAATCAAGCTTTCCAGTCAGGGAGAAATAGCCTAAAACAAGCTAAGAGGCAGAAATCAAGAGAGCAAGACACACTGGTTGAGATCTGGGGTAAACCCTAATCTCCATCTACAGGCATCGACGTGACTGCCTAACTGAAAACAAGCGCTAGAGGGGGGTTGGTGCGACAGTTTGTGAGAAACTTGATCCGATCGATGTGACTGTTTAAGAAAAAACCACGTTGGTTGAGGATTCAAAGGAAAAAAAAATTTCCTCAGGTAAAACCCAGACTTGCTACTATAAATTTCAGTCTGAGAGCAGTAAACCACGCAAAGCAAAGAACACTAGAGGGAAATGGGGATACAAGGAAAGTTCACACAAAACCATGAAATTGCAATCAATCAAACAAAAGGATTGGTTCCCTAGCAGAGTCGCCAATTTGTGATGAAGGTAAATTCTAAGTGCAGACAGAAACATTTCCTCTAGCGTGAGAGAGCGGGTCTAGTCACAAACATACAATATATGGAATATTTCCTTGGGCTAGAATCAATTAAGAGGGCCTATCTCTTAGAATGCTATTCCAATTGGTGATGATCCTGCTTGCTCCAACTATCTTTCTTTTCCTTCCTTCATACACCTGAAACAAGAAAACAACAACAAATAACAAATGTAATAGCATACAATGTTGTATTCAACCTACTTAGCAGGTCAAGAAACATTAAGCCATAAATATTTGAGATGAAATTTCATGTAGGAAATCAATTGATAGTTGCATCTATATTAGTTCAAGAAGAGATTACAACCGATGTCTTGGAATTGTTGTTCTCCTCCGACATATTTGGGTTCCCACACTTCTGCTAGCACTTCATGGACAACTCCAATAATAGAGATTTTAAGGCCTGTTTCTCTCTAGTCTCAAATCACACCCAAGCACACTATTGTCCCTCAAACATACACTAGAAAACTTCAGACTATAGATGTCTTGCTGATTATTCTAACTCCAAACTAAAAAATCAATTAGGACTACCTTTTGCTTGGGAAAAAGAGAAGTTTATATAGCTTGGAAGGATGGGAAATGGTTCCTCTTCTCATGGGAGAATGCCTTATCTCTTGGATTAGCTCCATCCTAATAGGGGAAAGGAGCCTAAACTGATCCTCCACTCCATCCGACCTAACCATTTACCAGACTTCCATTACGAAGCTTCTAGAGCTGGAAGCTTCAGCTCCATATTTAAAAATCTTTCCAAAAGAGGATCGACGCAACTGAAAAAGGGCTCAGTCGATTTGATCGACACTAGGGACAGTTGTAAACCTTGCATATCGGCGTGAGGAGGACATGGGTCATTAGCGTCGGTCTTGTAAACTGGGATAAACATAAGATTTTTTGGAAATGATGCAAAAGGGAATTATGCTTCTCATGAAGAGGGACATAGTGGGAGTTTATTCATGAGAGGAAAGCATGTGGGGTTCACTGTAGAGGCCCTCTAGGATTGTGGAAGAGGAGTACAGGGATAGTGAAAAAATGTTGTGTAACAAGGTTCGTGTGAAGAACCTATATAAGATAGATGTGGAAAATTGTGCTACATTAAGCACTAAGGTGGAGAAAGTGCAGGGACATGATGTTGGTGAAATTTGGCATAGAAGACTTGGCCATTTGAATCATGGTGCCTTAAAGATTATGCACCAAATAACCATTGGCCTTCCCAAAGGAGCACTTGAGCAGTAGGATGTAGGAAAAGCATGTACCATGGGGAAGTACACAAAATCCATATTCCATGAGAGGGACAACAAATCACATGCAGTCTTGGAAAGGATCCACTTTGATGTCTGTGGACCTTTCTTAACAGCCTCCACTATCAGATACAAATATTTTGTCATTTTTATTGATGACTTGTCATGGAAGTGTTGGATCTTTCTCATGCAGAAGAAAGATGAGACATTCTCCAAGTTCGTAGAATTCAAGGCACTGGTTGAGAAAGAAATCGACAAGAAGGTGAAAGCTCTTAGGAGCGATAATGGAGGTGAGTACGTGTCAAATGAATTCAAAAATTTCTGTGTGAAAGAAGGCATTCAATGAGAGTTGAAAACACCCCATAATCCTTAGCAAAATGGTGTGGCTAAGAGAAAGAACCGTTTCATCGTGGGAGTAGCGAGGGCGATGTTGCATGACCAAGGCCTACCTCTGGATTTGTGGGTTGAGGCATGCAACACAATAGTTTATTTGCAGAACCAAATTCCTCATCATATTCTTGGTATGACTACACCAGAGGAGGATTTCTTGGGGAGAAATCCGAATGTGTCGCACTATAGGATTTTTGGAGCCTCTGTTTACTTCCATGTCTCCAAAGAATCTAGGAAGAAGCTTGAGCCGACAAAAAAATTAGGGGTATTTGTAGATTACACATAAACTCCTCACAACTACCGTGTGTACTTGCCATCTCTCATAATGAAAGTTGTGTGAAGGGATGTAAAGTTTGATGAGGAGAAAGTGATGTGATGCTCTCTTGAGAGGAAGATTCAGATCCCACCAAAAGAGAAGTTTTTAGCTCCAAAGGAGGAGCCCCAGGAAGTTGTGGAGAAGCCACAAATAGAGGAGTAGAGAGTGGAGACATCCATTCAAGTAGAACCATCTAGAGAAGGCAAAAAAATGACTATGGAAATTGATAGACTTGTGTAGGATGCGAGGGAGAATGTGGGAGCTCCTTCAAATTTGCATTGGTAGAGAAGGTCACTTGATCAGTACACTAGCTATGTCTCTAATGACTTAGCTTGTAGAGACTGATCCATCCTATATCGAGGAAGAATTAGAGCAACTTCTATGGGTTGATGGAATGGTGGAGGAATACAAAACCATTGTAAAGAACAATGTTTGGGAAGTGGTCCCAAGACCACGAGATAAATCAATAGTAGGTTTGACATGGATATTGAAGGTGAAGTAGGCAACAATAGAAGCATAGATAAGTATAATGCCAGATTTGTGGCCAAAGGGTACTCTCAAGTTGAGGTAATTGACTATGAGGAGACCTTTGATCTTATAGAAAGGTACTCATCCATCAGATCAATTCTTGCACTGGTTGTGTAAATGGGGTGGAAGATCCACCATATGGATGTAAAAACAACATTTATCAATGGGTTTATTGAGGAGGAGGTGTACATCAAGCAACCAAAAGGTTTTGAGACATTTGATCGAGAGTCTCATGTGTACAGACTCAAGCGAGCATTGTACGGTCTCAAACAAGCACCCCGTTCTTAGTATACCAGGATTGATAGCTATCTCACTAGTTTGGGCTTCACCAAAAAGGAAGCGGAGGAAACCATATATCACATTTTGGTAGAAGGTGAATTTCTTATTATTGTCTTATATGTTGATGATTTAATTTTAACTGGTGATGAGCAATTGATCATATCTTGCAAGGAGGACCTTGCAAGGGAATTTGAAATGAAGGACATGGGTCTCATGCACTACTTCCTTGGGTAAGAAGTATGGAAAGGTGATGGGGAAATATTTGTGTCTCAAGGCAAGTACTCAAATGAGATACTATAGAAATTCCACATGGAGAGTTGCAATACCATGGAGACACCTCTAGTGACCAATTGGAGGAAGGAAGATGCCACTTTAGGTGAGGAAGTGGATGCTACCATTTATCATTAGCTAGTGGGTTCACTGATGTATTTTTTGAACACATGACCAAATATGTGCTTTGCAGTCAACCAAGTGATCTAAGCTATGATTAGGCCAACAAAATTATTTTGGAAGGGAGCTAAGCATGTTTTACGGTACCTCAAAGGCAATATCCAGTTTGGACTATGGTACAAATGAACATAGGAAGTGAAGTTGTGTGGCTTCATAGATGCAAATTGGGTGGGAATTCCATTAGACCGAAAGAGTACGTTAGGTGGAATTTTTAGTGTTGGGTCCACAGCTGTTTCCTGGTATAGTAGGAAGCAAATATCTATGGCGCTCAACTTAGTAGAAGTAGAATACATGGCTGCAAGTCAAGCAAGATGTGAGGCGATCTGGATGAAAAAGATACTTGTGGGATTGTTTAGTCAAATGATGAATCCAACTGTGATCTACTATGATAATCAGAGTTGCATCAAGCTCTTTGAGAATCCTGTATTTCACGATTGATTGAAGCATATAGATATCTGGTATCACCGTTTACGGGACTATGTGTAGAGGCAGATAATGTTGCTACAATACATTTTGACAGAGGAACAAGATGCTAAAATTTTGAAAAAGGCCTTGCCAAGAGGGAAGTTCGATTTCCACAAGTGCAGGATAGGGGTGGTTGGTAATCCCTTTCTTGCGAAGAAGGAGTGTTGAAAAATTCAGCAAGAAATTCTCAATTTGATTTTGCCTTGATTAAATTGAGAAAATTCGAATTTCCACACTAGTATACAACTTGGATGTAGTTAACTTGTGTGACATGGCTTGTGTCACCCAGCTTACTCAGTAAATTTGAGTTGGAGGAGTTATAGTTCAGTTAATCATGTGCGACTGCTAATTTGTAGCTATCAAGATTAGTTATTTCAATTTGTTTTCAGTTAAACTAGTTCTAATTGTTGGAGGAACTAATGGAAGGTTAGTTGTGCAGTGGGACTTCATCAAAGTCAATGATCATCCAGTTAATTGATCAATCAATCCAAAATAGCTAGTGTATGCATAAAATTCGAGTTCCCCAGGTGTGGTGAATATTTCAAGGTAGTGTAACATCAGTCGTGGACTAGTCTTGAGTGTACAAGTGTTGCATGCAGCCCGATGATCAATCTTGGGAATTGCACAATCCATTTTGGAGAAATTCCTAAATAATAGGGGCTTAATTTCTTAAGGAATTGCGCAAGGAAATAAGGGCTCAACAAGAGGAAAAAATTGACTAAGTCTGGGTCAGAGCTTCTTAGTGAGCAGAGAGATAGGTTAGTCACTTGTAGGTTATGCTCAATCGAGAAAAGAAATTGTAATACATCTCTATTCATTAGATTAATGCACGCAGACATTGGGGTTTTTAGCAGATTTCTTTTCCTGGAAAAATTACCATGTGCATGTGTGTTATTCGTCATTTCATGTTTGTGTTTGATGTTCTAAATTTTGAATTAAATTTCGCAAAGTAGTAGAGTAGGTTTGTGTCTTGTGATTTTGATTAAAACTTCAAGAGAAATTGAAAATATACACCATAATTTATACAAATTATTTCTCCCCCCCGTGTGCTGATTCTACCCCCTTGTTAGCCAAGAATCCTTTCTCGGAAGAATAACTCTGTTAGAATGAATGTGAATCCCCCTTCTATTCCTCCTTCTATCGAGAAGTCCCTTCATGGCCTCACTACTCTTGTAACAACTGTATGTGGTTGTGTGTCGTCGTGCACTGCTCATGGCTCCTTTTGTCGGTCTTCAGCCGATGGTTCCCTTTTGCATGTAGTCATGGGGATGCTATTACAAAAACTCCCTACACCACTCCTAAGCCCGCTCTCCCACTAGCACAACCCATTCTTCTATTGAATTTTTGTCCACTTTCTTGAATATTTTCCCAAAGAGGAGTATGGTTCATGTCCACTCCTTTTCTAGTTGTATTTAATGTGCAACTAGTCCATTAAGGCACAACAATTAGTTCTCCATAACTGACATTAATAACAACAAGGCCTTATGAAGCAATATCCCTCTCCAAACTCTGGAATTTGTGTCCCATTTTCTCAACCTTTTTAATTATAATTAAATGGTCAAATGTTTAGAATAGGGGAGTTATGAAGAGCTGTCACTGCCGCCATATCTCTCTCTTTAGAGATAAGATACCACCATTCTAGCCAATTTGTGTTCTACAATATTCTACTATTTTATTTATTTATTAATAGAAGTTGGTTCTTTCACTATATTACTATGCTCTCTGCTATATTTTGTGTGTGTGTGTGTGTGTGTGTTTGTGCGTTCCGTTCCCTTTCTTGCCTTTCATTTTTTTCCTTGTACAACCTAGATCAGAGCACATATTTCAGGTCGAGAGATGTCTCTTAGAATCCACTACCTAGTATACAAGTAATTCATTTACCAAATGTCATATAAACGAAGTCATCATACTCGCCACCTCACCTACAATCTAGTTTGAAATATGTAAGTCATATTTTGTCACATGATCTAAATCTAAAATATGTTGAAGGAAATTGGTTAGAGAGGTCTATCTTGATATGTTTTGAAAGGTGGTACAATGATATATCTGTCCTAGATATGGACTATGTTGAGGAATTTAGTGCTCGTGCATTTCAAGATCAACCATTGGGGGTCAAACCTTAGCATTTAAGATCAATGAGAAGGGGTGAACCCATATATTTAAGAACAACTATTAGGTTATAATTGTGTTATTCATGATATTTTTAACAAAACTTTCACATGCATAGGTTTAAAATAATATTATCATTTACTATTGTCACTTTATAAGATCATATACACCCGATGTAATATACATGACATTGAAATCTAGTACTTTGATCCAATATACATGGTGTCACATGGTTATTTTTTAAGCCATATTCACTTGTAGTAAGGTTGAATGAATTCAATGATCCATGTTTATGGTTGTAGTAAGCTTTAAAGGATGGCCATGATTGAGTGAATCATGATCACCACTAGGATTTAATGAACTATTATTTCAACATCTTAAACTTCAATGAATTACATAGTTTTTTGAATTGAGATATTCTTTCAATCTTACTAGAAGTATTCAATCCTAAACTAATGAAAAGAAACATATCATAAAATATATATCTTTTCAATCTTACTACCATTGTATGCATTGCCATCTGAAAGTATAGATTTATTGAATCCTTGCAACCATGAGATTCAATCAAGATTTTTTTTCCATTTGAGCTTCAAGTTTTATTAAATGAGTCATCCCAATAAAGAACTTGTCTTCTCTAACATGTTCCATGGATTTGGTGGTGCATGCTTCATGCGAACTTTTTCATTATAAGAGAAAGTGGAAAGAAGAGTCTTTAAGAAAAAAATCCCATATCAAGGAAGATGAACTTTCATATTGATCTTGGGATTATTACAAGCATTTAGTCTCAAGCCATTGAATAGATATTTCATATCATGAAATGAGATATCTAGTCAAGATTAATTCCATTGTATGTATTTCCATTTAAAACTATAACTCATTAAATCTCATGACCACTAAGATTTATATAAGATTTAATCTATTCAAGCTTGGAGTTTTTCTAAATTCTTTCAAGCTTATGAAATGAAAAGAGATCATTAGGATTAAATGAGAAACCATTTCAATATCTTAAGATTTAATGAAACCTAGAGTTGTATGACATGGCATATCCTTTCAAGATTATGAAATGAAAAACAAAGTTTCTTCATTCGTTCGGGTCTAGAACCTTTTTCAGGCGTTTTTAAAAAAAATTTGACATTGGAATTTGGATGACCACCATTAAATAAAACACAACAAAAATACTCAAAATTTTATTTATGGATGATGTAAAAGATAACATAATAAGGTGGTTGATATGAGAACTTTCAAACAAGGGAAGATTTCAATTATGATAAGCTATGACTATAAGAGTTTCACATTTAACAGTTGATTCTTCATAGGAGAAATCTTGATGATAATTTCTCCTAACATGACTGAAATAAAATTTCAATATCCCATTTAGACATGGGTTTAACATGACAGGGCCACTGAAATGGTGGTACTATCTTTCACTCCCATCCATAGTCAAACTTGGACTAATGAAATAATATGATAAACAATGAAATAAACAAAAATGATATGCTTGATTCTCTTGTGGATCTGAACTAGAGACCTCCACCCACAACCAAATACATCACAATACCCATAGGTTGTTAGAAAAGCGAGTAATTCCATTTAGCTTCTATGTGCTAACTCATAAACCATGACTTGTTTCTTTAAAATTTGAGATTTGTTTATTTGCAACATCAATCACGATGTATATGGTATATAAATACATACCAATAGACCATACATACATATTTGCAATTTGATGTTTAGTATATAAACCATGAGCTATATCATCACACTTTGTGAGTTGTGTCTTTCTTTCTTCAAACTTGTGAGGATGTAGGGGTATAGCTATAACTTCTTGAGGAGATGGCACCCATCAAATTTTTTCTAGTTGTTCAATGTTGCATGGCTTATATTACACCAATTTAGGAAGGCATATCTAATCGCTAAAATTTCACATAAGGGGATACTTAGTTAAATCTCATATGATATATATTGTCGACTATGTAAGCCAATCCCTAAATGTATGGTTGGCTTGTTGAAATTATAATGTTGAAGAGTTATGAAATAACTATAACATTTATGGAAAGAGTGATTATACTTGAGAGCTTTTACTTCACAACATCAACCTTCTCTCGAGTTATAATGGAAACAATAATTTTTCATTCAAAACAAGGCAAACATGTTCAATTTTGGCATACAAATGTCTCTATTATCATTTAAAATATAATGCTTTAACGATTATATAATTAAGGATACACATTTCAAGTAAAAATAGATATTTCATAAAATTATATGTATGCCTTGATTATCACGATAATATGGAGCTCAAATAATTATATTTGCATCACCACACATTGCGAGTAAAATTAGACATTACCTAGTCCTAGTTTGTGTGTTTTTTCAATGAAAGAGCTCATCCTTCCTTGATATTCTTTGAGTTGCTACTTCTTATAAACACCATTTACATAAAATATCAAGAGATAGTAAGTGCTTAATTGAGGAAAATGAACTTGGGGAAGACATTTTCATTTTCAGACACTTGATACTTTGAATAGGTATAATGAAGCACATGTTAGTGCATATGCTTCCTCTGGGTTACTGTTGTGGCAAAGGAAGAGTAAGAAATATTTTTTCCTAATCAAGAACTTATATTCCTTGATGGATTTAGTGATAGACTTGGTGAAATGTATGCCGGTGCATATGCTTCCTTTGAACTTTGACATTGGAAGAGGAAGAGGAAGGAAGCATTTTTTCATAACTAAGAACTTGTCCTCCCTCATGATTTGGTGATTTATATGCTTCCTATGAACTCCCTTGGAAGAGAAAGTGTAAGGAATTTCTAATGTTAGGAGATAAATCCCATATTAAGGAAGAGGAGGTTTTATGTTGAACTTGGGAAGAGGGAGAAGGAGATGAAATTATTTACGCCTAATATCTCAAGAATAGACCAGGGGATTTAAAGAAGTTGTTAGATGATATATGGCTGGAAGCATTAGGCCTACATGTATTGGGTTGAATATTCATATCTCAATTTCATCTATGTTTAGCTATAACCATGTTTTCTCAATCATCACTGAGCCCATAGCCATAAATTCTCTCACTCATTCCATATTGTCTAAAATGGAGGAGAATGAATACATTTATTGGACATATGCATATATCTACACATATACCTTTAAATTGCGTTAAATGTACATATCTAAATTTCATCAAAGTTAGGATATCCATCAAATCATCCATTCACACCATCACCTACCACCACCCTTTATGATTTCATCGTGTTGGTATGTAATCAATAAATTCATTCCTTCATGCCAACACCATGTCACCACCCTTCTTGATTTATTTGATGTTGCAAATTGAGTCACAATACCTCATTTCATGCATGCAAGTGGGAGGGGCATGTGAGTGAGATCAGTGTATAACAATAATCTTAGAGAAGGTGAGTGAGATCACGATGTGAAATGAATTCCAACACATTTGAGTGAGATCATGATGTAATAAAAAATCTAGTGCATGTGATGGGTAACCATATCACCATTAAAAAGGGTTGTAATTTGATAGTTGTCAAATGCAACTAAAAAATTAGATTGCCCATTGCGAAAGATTGTTCAGAAAAAATATTTTTTTATTCTTTATTTTTTCTTTTAGAGCTCAATCATATGTGTTGTTAACCTCAAATATCCACAATATTTTCAAATTTTATTTTATTAATCTATTCCTTCAATTTTCTTCTCCAACTCTCTAGTCTCCTCTTGTTCATCTATTTGACTTTAGAAAGAATTTTCTAGTGCCCAAAATGTAGTGATAAAAAATTGTCAATGACACTAAATCTTTTTTCAAACAATAGATAGAATTTCCAATAGCCAAAATTCCTTGTATATGGAAAAATAGGTAGAGCTCAACATTATCAACAAACATTGAATCCATGAGGTGGGGGGAGAATGATGTACAAGAAACAATTATATTTTTTATTTAATTTATTATTTTCTGATGGGGTAAATCATATTGTCATTGTAAAAAACGAAGTTATATTATGTAGACGTTGATTAACATTTCATCATATCTAAGTGCATATAATCGAACCACACACACAAAATCCATAATTTCTCCTATACTATTCAAACTATATTATTCTCATTCTCATATAAAAATTTCTCTTGGTTTTCTTAGAAATCCCATAGTTCCTCAATAAGAAGAGTTTTTTTTCATATAATACCTTATCAAAAGATCTTTTATTTTAAAAAATAACCCCATGCTCACAAATTGGTCCAAATTATTACAAGTTTTCTTTAAAAAATATATTAAAAACATCAAAGTGGTAAATTTGATATATAGCATTAAATCTACATAAAAGTTGGATCACTGCAATGAGATACTTTCTCTATCATGAATTAACCACATATCAAGATCTAACACCAAACTTTGTTTTAAGAATTTATCATCAAATACATTTATTTCTTTGTGAATATGATGAGAGGATGTATGTTGGAATATGAATCCCATAACCAATATCTCATCGAAGGTAAGACACAACAAAAATGTTTCATTAATGTAAGAATCATCAATCCATTTGATTATCATTTAAATGTCTCCAAATACTTGAATTACATGAGAATTTTTTTGAAGCTAAAATAAGAACCAACTTCGAGGCCATTAACTATGCACAATTGTTGGATCCCCTACCCATACCTTCTTGAAATTCATCTCCTGAGAATCCAATATAACATGCTCATTTAATGCATGGAATTAACACTTCGATAACCATAAGAACCAACTTTATTTATTGAATTGGAAGTGTAAATATTTCAAAAAAATTGTGCATTGTATATGCATATTTAGACTCTCAACTTGGTTGTTTTATTTTTATCTATTGATTTCTTTCTTGGAATTTTTTTTACATGGTTTTCATACTTCCCAAATTATCATACATTCTGGAAATAATCTTAACAAGTTAATTACATTAAATCTTAAAACTCAGACTAAGCTAAATTCATTTATTACAAATAGTTTATACAATAAACTACTTTGGCTCTGCTATAAAATAATTATACAACAAACTAATTTCAAAAAACGAATTTAATTATGCTATAGGAAAATATTTACAACAACTATTCTACTTATGCTACATTACCAAATGTAACTTAACTTTATTCATCTTGTTGCATTGCTACAATCTCAAGTATTCATAGTTAATTTAGTCAATCTTGACTACCCATAATAAAGAAAACCATTAACTAAAAGATTGAAATAAATATTAAATTATACATAAAATTAGTTAATTCGATGAAAGATTACTAAACTAGGCTGTACATGATGAAAGGAATAATAAAATTAATCAAAACATGTTTGGATAATAGAATGAAAATTAAAGAAAGGAATAAGATCACCACGACTATAGACTAGCCCTTGCTTTATAGTTCATTGGATGATCTACTTGTAAAAATTATAGTTCATTGGATGATCTACTTGTAAAAATTATAGTTCATTGGATGATCTACTTGTAAAAATTCAATCAACCACGTATAATAATAACCTAAATTTTTAACAAAAGAGTGTGCAAAGGATGTAATAACCAACAGACCCCTTTAAGTTATTTTTTTTTACCTTTCATATAAAAAATAACTACTACCACCATTAACCAGTGTCTTAGATTCAAGGAAACAAATATACATAAACTAATTTAACTATAACTACCACCATTAACCAGTTTCTTAGATTCAAGAAAACAAATATACGTAAACTAATTTAACTATCTTTCCTCGAATAGAAGAGAAATAAAAGATGATTGCTTTAGAAAGGATAAGTCATGGAATTAACAACTAACCATCTTAATTATTTATTTACTTATACAAGCCACATTTTACACTTTAGTCAAGTGGGGTTGAGTGTGTGTATTTATAACACCTTTATGTGTGGCACTCAACACGACTAATGTGATAGGCTAGCCAAAATTTTGGATAGAAGGGTAAAATCAATATTTACATTTTATGCCGGTACATAGGCCAAGTATTAAATTTGATGAAGTTGGACCGAAGCTTACCTATGTGAAGGGATGGTCACATGGTGATGCTCAGAGAAATTTTTAAATATTTTGTTTAGAAATTGTAAATATTTATGTTAGGGAGTGAGTTTTAGTTTTTAAATATTTCTTAATGTAAATATGGTTTTAGTTTCCTTGTTTGTAGAGAATATGAAACAATTAATCCCTTATGACTCTTGGTTGTCCCATGTTAGCTTTCTTTTTAAAGAGAACGAGTCACAACTAAGAAAGCTAGAAAGTGTACTTTCGATTATGTGTGAACTAGAAAGTGTTTTTTTCTGTGTGAATGGCGAAATTGGATGGCAAATAAGAATTGTTGTTTGATTGAATCGAAACCCCAGTGTTGAAGTAAATCGATTTCTATTTATAAACTATTGCCAATCACATTTTATTCTTGTGCATTGTCTATATCTAAAAGTATGTACTTGTTCAACTAATTTATATTCAGAATTTGAATATTGTGGCCTCAACCGTTGTGTGGTCGTTCATGAATCTTTTGTATTTTTGTTTCAAAACCCTGCGGGGGAGGGTTCATTGTGCCCTGGAATAGTGACTGCATGATTTCTTGTTAGAGATTGGTGTGCTATTACAATAGAAAAATATAATACCTTATTTTGAATGTTGTCAAAAACCCTTTTAGATTTATTCCCGATTGGTAAGATTGAGTTAGCCTTGCAAATTTGGTGAAGAAACGTAAAATAATTTATCTATGGTGTTAAGAAGCAAGTCTAGGCCATGTAGAGTCAATTGGGAACAAGGTTGAGTCGTTTCATATTCCTAAAACTGTAATACAATTTTTTTAAGGGGCACTGTGAAATCATTTCGTAGCGCCTACAAAATTTTAGTGGGTGCTATGAAATCATTTTATAGTGACTGCACAAAAAATTTGGAGGACGACGTGTTTGGATTTTAAATGTCTGTTTGGCCTATCCATTGCACCATTTGTTAAATTGAATCACATGTAATTGGATTCATCAAATGAGGTGACAAATAAAGTGGAAGGTGAGAGGAAAACCTCTCATGGAACTAGTAATTTTTTTTGCATATTCTTGAGTTGTTTGATATTTTAATGTTTATGAAATACTCTTGAATTTGATGTTAATACAAAGATGTGAGTGGAGTAGTTGGGGTTATTTGTAGTCGATGTTATCTAGACTACATCAAGTGGTATCAGAGCCTGACGCTCTTTGGTGATGAGATTAGAACAACTCAACAAGCAAGCAAATTTTTGGAGATGAAATTCAAAGCATGGAGTAGATGTTGGAAATAATACTGAGAGGGGGGGGGGGGTGAATCAGTATTATCAAATTCTTTTCAATCTATCTTCCTTATTATACTTTGAATAATTCTTCAAATATTGATCATTACTTTGTATGTCAGTATCATAAAATAATGAGCAGGAACAAGAAAAGCAAATAGTCACACAAAAGAACACCAGATATAAGGTGGAAACCCAATGTGGGTGAAAACCACCTGCTACAATATGTCTCTATCTTCTTTCAATTAGAAACTCCTTTTACAATGATTTTGTACTGGTGCAGTCCTTTACCAGTACGCAGGCTACAACCTGCAGAGAGCTACAACCCTCTCTCGTTCTCCAGCTTCTCCTGGAAGGGAGCTACAACCCCCTTAGCTCTTGTACTAGCCAAGATACTAGTACGTAGGTGCTGGCCTACTGAAGGCTACAACCTTCTCTTTCTTCCAGGGACCACGTTTCATAAATTTTTAGACTGGATCCATGAACATCAATCAATCATCAAGTATATCTGCATCAAACAATCTCCTTTTCCCAATTAGCACTGAATCAAGTAAACACTTCTCTGACAGCTGTACCCAGAACACAGTAATAGTAACCACACACCAAATTCTGAACCCAGAATACTGTAGCAATAGACAGAGGCAACTAGATCATAGTTTAAAGATATACGCTACTTCAACAACCTGAAACCTGCGTGCAGATACATAAAGGATAATTCCTTCTTTCAAATATTCAGACACTAATTAACCCAGATTGTCAAATTTATAGATCAAGCATGCGCCTCATATAACAAATCAAAATCATGCAAAGATACTATTATTCAAGCATAAAGATTATGACCCATCAATAGAACTTATCCTTCTTTATGCGCTAAGGTTCCTCCTTCATTCAGATCCAGATCTGCACCATAACCCAATCACAAATATTTCAGATCTAGCATTTATTAGATATTCAATTTATTAGATGATGCTTTGCCAAATGATCTCCTTCCTCTTTTATAGTCTTAGGCCTTCCACAATACCACGGTCCAAAACCATAGGATCAAAAAACTGTTGGACTAATACCATGAACCAACCATGAAAGTGCGTGATATCAACACTTTTGGATGCAATACCACGAGCCAAAACCATAGGATCAAAAACTATAGGACTAATACCATGAACCAACCATGAAAGTGCGTGAGATCAACACTTTTGGATGCAATACCACGGACCAAAACCATAGGATCAAAAACTGTCGGACTAATACCATGAGCCAACCATGAAAGTGCGTGAACTTTTCTCTTCATGAAAGGGACTTTTCTCTGCATGAAAGTGCGTGAAATTTTCTCTATATGAAATAAACTTTTCTCTGCATAAAAGTGCCTGAACTTTTCTCTACATAAAATAAACTTTTCTCTACATAAAAGTGCGTGAACTTTTCTCTACATGAAATAAACTTTTCTCTGCATATAAGTGCGTGAACTTTTCTCTTCATGAAAGGGACTTTTCTCTGCATGAAAGTGCGTGAACTTTTCTCTACATGAAATAAACTTTTCTCTACATATAAGTGCGTGAACTTTTCTCTACATGAAAGAAACTTTTATCTTCATGAAAGTGCGTGAACTTTGTTGCACTATAATTTATCAAATAAATTTGCTGAACTATAATTTATCATTTGTGTGATTTGCCATCAAGGACAACACTTGTCTCATAATGCCAACAATCTCCCCCTTTGACTTGTCATACTGAGAATTGTCATCTGATATCTCTTCCATAGATTCATCTAGATATATATAAGTGAGTTGATCTTCTATGAGTTGTTTGCCATCAAGTACAACACATGCATCATAATGCCAACAATCTCCCCCTTTGGACTTGATGGCAACAATACCAAATCACTCCCCCCCTTTGACATAAAGGGCAAAGGGCGAACCAAGATATTTTCTTCCTTGATATACATTCCGCTGTCCATACTCCCCCTGAGTACCTGCTGAAATCTCTGAATAAGCTCCCCCTTTGTATATGCCATGGTGCACCAATCTGTCCATGCTCTTTCTGAGAACATGCTGAAATATCTGCTCTGCTAAAATATGCTGTTCATGCTCCCCCTGACTATAAGCAAGGTCTGCAAAAAAAGATGTTCTACAAGAAGAACATGACTCTATACATCATAAATGACCTTCCTATCACCAAAGACTCATACATACATCTATCTCCCATCACAATGGTGATATACCAAAAGTTTACATATGATAACATGAGAGAATAACATCATTCATCCCAGGCATAGTGGGGAAACCAACATAGGCCGTTACATGACCTGAAGAGATCTCATCAAATGACTACAATAGATAGAGACACACTATTACATCATGAGTCTTGATATGACCTTTACATCGAATGATATACATGACATTTATAACAGAGACCAAACACCTAAATAAGATCATGATAAACATCAACAACGACACTGTATGATCTGCTCCATAGCATATGTCAACAACAACTAGACCAACAACTTGTATTAGTGCACGAATCATCAAGGTATGTCCGTATCAACTCATCCTTTTGAACAGAATTCTGTATATACAGAATCATTCACATTCTATCATATGTGAGAAACACCATAGCCATCCAGATCTGCATGAACCAAGTATCATCAATTGGGAATATCTGCATTAATCAACATATGTACGAAACAACCTATCATATAGGTAAGAACTCATCATCATCATGTCTCCAACAATGCAACTTTGAATAATCATCCATGTATCCAGCCAACAATCCTCATCCATATATGTGCCAAGAACAATAGGAATCCTGCATCATAACTGTAATATATGATCTGTATGCATATGACGACAACAGCATATGAGTGACTCATCATCAATTAAAGAAGATGTGAATTCAAGCTATGTACTTCTCCTTATCCTTATGAAGATCACCATGTAAGCACCATTACAGGATCAACCACAAATCTGATCTAAATATCAACTATGTAACCCCAAGAATCATCTGAACAACTCATAACGATATCATAGCAAGATGAATCATTTATCCATATAAGCATCATCACCAAGGACTATTAACCATAATGCCAACAATGCATTAAGAGCATATGCTCCCCCTAAACCTATGCCATCTGTCAGATCTGATCATGCATATTAATAAGAAGTATCAAGACATCAACAATATCAAGTTAGAACCAAAATACTTCTAACCATCATATCCACACATCATTAGCAAAATGCAACCATTATCAATTAGAGCAAAACTGATCCTTTTCTTGAATTTGTCCCTACTACCTTTCTTCAAACAATCATATACACGATTGTGCAGTAACAAATTCGCGTATATATGCAACTTCCCTTTATCAATCTTGCGTAGGAGATTGAAGTTTTACACTTCCAGCTCCCTCTATTATGTCTGTATAATGTGTTGTGCCGCCACTTTCTGACTGAACTTCCTTTTTCTTCCATATCTTCAAGTGTGATGATGTTTTCTCCTTTTGGTGTGATGTCCGTGCTTTGTTCCTGCATTCCTTTGCTATATGTCCAAGCTTGTTACATGCATAACATCTTACATGTTTCATATTCCTTTTGTAGCAATCAGCAGCTTTGTGACCAAACATATTGCAAGAAAAGCAATATCCATTAAAGTACCTTGACTGAGATGATCTGTTTGTTTGATGATCTTGAACCCTTCTTCTTCTACATCTGGTTGCAACATGTCCAAGGTTATGACATACATAACATTCAACATTATTCATAGGAGGAGTAAAAGATTTTCTTTGAAGAATTTCTTTCCTTGGTTGATGATGAGATTGACCTTTCATCTCTCTTATCTCCTTGATCATTTTAGATTTCTCTTTAGAGTTCTTTGCCTCACCTTGTGAACTAGATTCACCTTCAATAGATTCATGAAAGCCAAGACCAGTTTTGATAGCAGGAGATCTTTGACTATTAAGAATATCATCCAAGACTTTAGTACTATCTTGAAAACGTAAGAGCTTATCCTTTTCTTCTAATTTACTTTTCAAGATATTTACCTCAACCTGAAGTTGCTCTTATTTTTCTAGATATTGCTTCTTCATGTCTTCTTCAGCTTTCCTTTCTTCTTCCAATTGATGCTTTAGCTTGAGAATCTCCTTTTCTTGTTCTTCATTCAGATCCTGTTGCATTTGACGAATTCTGAAGGCACATTCTAGCTGAGATTTTAAGCTGATAACTTCGTTTCCCTATTTTTCAATATCTTGGACTAGATCTTTATTCTGCTTCTTTGATTCTTCAAGATCTTCCTTTAAAGAGCGGTTAGTGGCTTCAAGACTTTCATAGTAACTGGATCTATCTCTGAGTTTCTTGATGGTTGTGTTCTTTTCATTGACTTCATTTCTTAGAGATGTTGCTTCAACCTGCAACTTTTGATATTTCTCCTTGAATAACTCTCGTTGAGCCTTTTTTCTAGTAACAGCTTCTTTGAGGGCACCACTCTTTATGTTCAGAAGTCTTTCTTGTTCACTAATTTTGTTTGTCAGCCTGTTAAATTCTGCTTCTATTTGATATCCTTCTTCCTCACCCATAAGAGCACATTCAGTTGTTTCGTTATCACTTCCATCTTTTCCAAATGGATAGATAGCTGGAACATCAGAGGATAGCAAATTCATACCTGATAGTTCATCTTCATTCTAAAATGATTTCGAATCTGAATCTGAATCTGAAGAGATTCTTATACCTAATCCCCAATCAATTCTCCCACTGTCATAGTTCTTCTGAGATGTCTTCTTCTTCTTATGAGCTTTCTTCTTAAGCTTCTTTCCCATTGTTCCACGGATCTCCTTCAAGCGATCAAGCTTCTACCAAAGGACCTGCTCTGATACCAATTGTTGGAAATAATACTGAGAGGGGGGGGTGAATCAGTATTATCAAATTCTTTTCAATCTATCTTCCTTATTATACTTTGAATAATTCTTCAAATATTGATCATTACTTTGTATGTCAGTATCATAAAATAATGAGCAGGAACAAGAAAAGCAAATAGTCACACAAAAGAACACCAGATATAAGGTGGAAACCCAATGTGGGTGAAAACCACCTGCTGCAATATGTCTCTATCTTCTTTCAATTAGAAACTCCTTTTACAATGATTTTGTACTGGTGCAGTCCTTTACCAGTACGCAGGCTACAACCTGCAGAGAGCTACAACCCTCTCTCGTTCTCCAGCTTCTCCTGGAAGGGAGCTACAACCCCCTTAGCTCTTGTACTAGCCAAGATACTAGTACGTAGGTGCTGGCCTACTGAAGGCTACAACCTTCTCTTTCTTCCAGGGACCACGTTTCATAAATTTTTAGACTGGATCCATGAACATCAATCAATCATCAAGTATATCTGCATCAAACAATCTCCTTTTCCCAATTAGCAATGAATCAAGTAAATACTTCTCTGACAGCTGTACCCAAAACACAGTAATAGTAACCACACACCAAATTCTGAACCTAGAATATTGCAGCAATAGATAGAGGCAGCTAGATCATAGTTTAAAGATATACGCTACTTCAACAACCTGAAACCTGCGTGCAGATACATAAAGGATAATTCCTTCTTTCAAATATTCAGACACTAATTAACCCAGATTGTCAGATTTATAGATCAAGCATGCGCCTCATATAACAGATCAAAATCATGCAAAGATACTATTATTAAAGCATAAAGATTATGACCCATCAATAGAACTTATCCTTCTTTATGCGCTAAGGTTCCTCCTTCATTCAGATCCAGATCTGCACCATAACCCAATCACAAATATTTCAGATCTAGCACTTATTAGATATTCAATTTATTCGATGATGCTTTGCCAAATGATCTCCTTCCTCTTTTATAGTCTTAGGCCTTCCACAATACCATGGTCCAAAACCATAGGATCAAAAAACTATTGGACTAATACCATGAACCAACCATGAAAGTGCGTGAGATCAACACTTTTGGATGCAATACCACGAGCCAAAACCATAGGATAAAAAACTATAGGACTAATACCATGAACCAACCATGAAAGTGCGTGAGATCAACACTTTTGGATGCAATACCACGGACCAAAACCATAGGATCAAAAACTGTCGGACTAATACCATGAGCCAACCATGAAAGTGCGTGAAATTTTCTCTTCATGAAAGGGACTTTTCTCTGCATGAAAGTGCGTGAACTTTTCTCTATATGAAATAAACTTTTCTCTGCATAAAAGTGCCTGAACTTTTCTCTACATAAAATAAACTTTTCTCTACATAAAAGTGCGTGAACTTTTCTCTACATGAAATAAACTTTTCTCTGCATATAAGTGCGTGAACTTTTCTCTTCATGAAAGGGACTTTTCTCTGCATGAAAGTGCGTGAACTTTTCTCTACATGAAATAAACTTTTCTCTGCATATAAGTGCGTGAACTTTTCTCTACATGAAAGAAACTTTTATCTTCATGAAAGTGCGTGAACTTTGCTGCACTATAATTTATCAAATAAATTTGCTGCACTATAATTTATCATTTGTGTGATTTGCCATCAAGGACAACACTTGTCTCATAATGCCAACAATCTCCCCCTTTGGACTTGTCATACTGAGAATTGTCATCTGATATCTCTTCCGTAGATTCATCTAGATATATATAAGTGAGTTGATCTTCTATGAGTTGTTTGCCATCAAGTACAACACATGCATCATAATGCCAACAGTAGAATGAGTTATTATATATCTGATTGAGTGACTACATAATATAAATTTGAAAGAAAGGAATCCAGTTAAGTTCAGAGTTCACAACAGAAGCATGGATAAAAATCTGATTTGAAAATATGATTGAGGACTTTAGAAGACTGTAACATTGAAAGCAATGTCGACAGAGAAGACTACAACAACAACAATGTATGTTCAACATAGATTTGGGCACTGAGGAGAAAGCAAGATCTCAAAAGCAAGGAGGATGGTCACATAACCCAACAACAAATGGATCGCTAAAGAAATAGAGAGGACAATAAAAAGTCCCTTAAGAGAGGATAAGCAAGTGAGATTTGTAGCAGCCTAGAGCAAGGAGTGCTTGAAGGGTTCCAGAGAAGAGAACTAGGAAGATGAAAAAATCCCAAACTCATGAGAAAGTTAATGAGGTATCATGTAGCAAGGTGGAGAGTTATCACTGTAGAGGTGTGTCACAACTCATGAGTTGAAGTTGTTACAAGAAGACTAGATGCATATGATGAGGAGGTCATAAATTTTTGTGCCTTAGGAGTCTTATGTGGCCGAGCACTAAATTTAATGAATTTGGACCGGAGCTTACCCATGTGATGGGATGGTCACATGGTGATGCTTAGAGAAATTTTTATATATTTTGTTAAGAAATTATAAATATTTACATTAGAAAGTGAGTTTGATTTTTAGAAATAAGTTGGGATAATTATTTCCTAATGTAAACATGGTTTTAATATCCTTGTTTGTAGATAAGATGAAACGATTCTTCTCTTGTGACCCTTGGTTGTCCCATGTTAGCTTTATTTTTAAAGAGAACACATGCTTGGAAAGAAAAGAAGAAGAGAAGAGGTGAAGCTCCTGAAGAAGTAGAAGAGAGAGGAAGAGAAGAAAGAAACTTGTTGTTTCTATGTGCAACTATAGTCCCGAGGTTGCAAATCATTGCACTTTACAATCTTTGTGAATCCTCAAGTGTTTTTTTGTGTGAATGGTGTAATTGGATGGAAAATGGGGCTATAAGTTGTTGTTGTTTGATTGAATCAAAACCCCAATGTTGAAGCAAATTGATTTATGTTTATAAATTGTTGCCAATCGAATTTTATTCCTGTGCGTTGTTATCTTCAAAAGTTTGTACTTGTTCAACTGATTTATATTAAAAATATGAATATTATGGCCTCAACCATTGTGTGGTTGTTCATGATTCTTTTGTGATTTTGTTTCAAAACCCCATGGGGGAGTGTTCATTGTGCCTTGGAATAGTGGCAACGTGATTTTCTTTTAGATTTTGGTGTGTTGTTATAACATAAAAATAGAATACCATGTTTTGAATGATGTCAAAAACCCTTTTAGATTTGTTCTCAATTGGTAAGTTTGAGTTAGCATTTAAAATTCGATGAAGACAAGTAAAATAATTTATTTACGGTGTTAAGAAGCAAGTCTAGGCCATGTAGAGTCAATTGGGAACAATGTTGAGTCATTTCACCTTACTCAAAGCGCAATACAAGTTTTTTAAGGGGCGTTGTGAAATCATTTCACAGTGCCTACATAATTTTAACGGGCACTACGAAATTATTTCGTAGCGACTATGTATAAAATTTGGAGGATTGCATGTTTGGATTTTAAATGTCCATTTGGCCTGCTCGTTGTACCATTTGTTAAATTAATCGTATGTAATTGGATTCATCATATGAGGTGAGAAATAGAGTGGAAGGTGAGAGGAAAATATCTCATGGAACTTATCAAAACAAATTCATATTCTTCATTTGACTACATATGCAACTCTTAAAAATCACTTAGCAATATCTTCATCTTCATTCATTTTAAAGTCTCGAACTATGTTGTATATACTTGTAATTTGGCTTTTTATCTCCTTCATGAATATTTTCCAATTTAACCTATATTTATTTAGCTGTCTAGCAATGCATTGCTTTAATAAATTCAGACTCACATAATCGACTCAGAATTGAATTCATAGCTTTTGCATTAGCTATAAATTCTAGTTTAGCATATTTGTCACTAGTAGTTTCCTTTAGTTCTTCATAAACTACCATCACAACAGCCCAAACTTCTACTCAAAGAGAAATTAAATATGCCTTCATTCTCACTTTCAAAAGGCATAGTTTATACTACTAAACAGGGAGGCTTTCTTTATTGAGCATCCTTCCTCACTAGTCATTCTACTGATTTAGAACCTCCTTCCAATTGTTAGACTGATACTGAAGGAGTCGAATCCGATACCAATTGATATTCATATTTTGAAATTACTGGGGGAGGGGGGGGGGGGGGGGGGGTTGAATCAATAATTTTGAACTTCAATTTTTGCTCAACTTTAATTTCTTCTTATGTAGCTAATGAATTATGTATATGCTTAATTATTAATGGTTTCATTTTGCAGTTACCAGAGAGAGACATTTGCATATATACTTATTCATATTTCGATAGCACTCATAAAACATTCAAGAAACAACAAATGAAGACACTAGATATAAGTGGAAACGCATAAGGGAGAAAACCATACATTTTTGGCTGAAATTGATGTGAAGGCAAGCTCATACTTCCCAATTACATTAGATTTTTGTAGGCTCCAGCCTACAGGAGGCTTCTACCCCAAGCTCCAACTCCCACAAAGTTTTCTGTAGCCTACAACCCACATGAGACTCCTACCTCAACATACTACAACCTGTTTTTTATCGAGCTACAACTTGAAAGGAGACTACAATCTCCCAATCACAATACAAAGTCAAGTGTTCTGCTTACCTGATATTAATTTCTTCTCTGCCACTCTTCTTCAATTATGTTCCTCTTCTGTTGCTCCTCATGAACCCTCTCATACAAACTACTTAGCACTGAAAAAAATAATTATTTTCCCATTCAACAATGTATATTTTATAAGAATGGCTTATTGGGTGTTTTTATAAATTTGGCATTGTCTCTTGGTCTTCTAAAAATGTTCACTACATGTCTCTTCATTTTCAAATTTTGTAATATAAAATAGAGCTGAAATAATATAATTTACAACAATGATTACAAGAGACAAATAAGATTTGTACTGGCTGTGCTTTCCAAGCTTGTACTATACAATTTTCTTGTTTAATGAAAGCATATTTTTTCTAGCTTGTGTCTCAATATATTATGCCCCATTTTTCGTTAATGACAACTAATCAACAATGTTCAACCTTCACATTAATTATCATAGCCTTTGCACTTCACATCATTTTCAACTTTTGCACTTCAAACAACCTTGCAACAATAGCAATCATGTTTTCAACATAAAACATCCTTTGCAAAATATCATCAACATATCATCACAATATCATCACTAGTTGACATCAATGCCAACATTACCAACATTCTCCCCCTTTGGCATTGATGGCAACATAATTATTCCTTCTTCCTCGAGAGCAAAAAAATATCATTGTTACCTCCTTGTTTGACATCAAAGGCAAGGGGTTTTAAGGCAAAAAAAATTCTTCTTGCAAATTCAAACTCAAAAACTGCTACAAATAACTTTGTAAGCATTGCTCCAAAAAGTAAATCTTGAAAGTTATGATGAAAAGGATGTTAGGGTAAAAAACCCTAATTCATGGATTTTGCCAAGTGTTGTTCATACGAGTGTTTTTCTCTTCATCATTAATAAACAATATGCTCCCAAAAGCATTAAAGACTTTGCAAGGAAAATTCTCTTTAAAGTAAATCTTGAAAGTTATGATGAAAGGGATGTTAGGGTACAAAACCATAATTCATAGATTCTTCCAAGTGCTCTCCATATTTCGCCATTAATAAACAATATGCTCGCAAAAGCATTAAAGACTTTTCAACGAAAATGCTCTTTTAAAAAATACATTGCTTTGGAAGCACTCCAATTGTGAAAGCAATTTTTACATGAATATTAATAAGCACTATTACATCTTGGATAACATGAATATTAATGAATTTGGCAGCCTTACTGAAAATAATATAATGTACTCCAAATAATATAAAACCCTAAATGTTTCTCCACCAATTTTGCCACAATATTTTAACGCTACTTAAATACCAAGTCAAGTGTTTTTTTTTGCTTCACTGGCTACGATTCGAGACATACCGACCATGTAGTCCAGTAAATCATCATCTAGGGCATTAGTTCAATAATTTCAAACACATTTTTGAAAAAAAGGAAAATTTTGGTCCACGAGCACGACTAAGCTGCATATCAACTAATCGAACAACTATCTATGATTGATATTGTCGTCCCCATAAAGCACAATTGTAACCACGTCCACCTTGGAATACTTGTATGTACTGGACAAGCCTTGGAAAATGGGAACTTGGAAATCCACCGTTCCATGCCCTCCATAGAATCCATTCACCATCTTGTAGAAGTGCACAGATCCTCCTTTCTTCCCATTAGCTTTGCAAAAATCTCAAGCAAATACCTCCACGACCATAAAAGAGGCAGGGATCATAAAAGAGGCAGGACATGATAATGAAATCTCACCTTGTGATGACAACCTCATTTTCCTCAGGCATGGCTTGTACAACCTGATTCACAACTAGGCAAGGATCATAAATGAGGCAAGGATCATAAAAGAGGCAGGACATGATAATTAAAACTCACCTTGTGATGAAAACCTCATTTTCCTCAGGCATGACTTGCACAACCTGATTCACAACTACAATAGTGGTAACTCCTCCTCTTTCCATCCCTTGGACATTTGTTGTCATTTACAACAACTTTTCTAAAACACTTACACAATAGGAGCTTGAAACATTTGCATATATAATATGGCCCACCTATTGCTTCGATAGTAGCAATGATAACACCACCCATTGACGACGACAATGGAAAATCTGGCAATCACTACTGTGAATTATTATAGTAAAGATAGATTGCATATAGTGATTGAAAACACTAATATATCAAAAGAGTTTAGAGTTTCAAATGTGTGAAGTATTAATGCCATTGTGGTATATCATCTTAAAACATTCAACACTGTTGGAGATTAGATGCACAGCAGATTATAAAACATATACACAACAAATAACTCATGCACATAAAGACACAACAATTAACGTGGTTCACCCAACCAATCTGGGCTACGTCCACACAACATAGGCATCGACAATTATTTATTAATCAAACAGGAGATTACATAAATCAAATCTTCACAAACTCTCTCACCCTCATACCAAACAATCTGTATGGATACCTGTTATATAGCAAAGAGAATCTAATTGCCTCATAAATCCTCTCAACTCAAATTTAGGATGCATTAACTCCCTCCCAACAAACTGGAGCTAATCTAGGAACTGATTCCTATTGTTGTCATCTACTGAGATTTTCCCTATTTTATTCAAAACAGAAAATCTCAACAATCTCCACCTTGACAACAATTAGCCTGATGCCCTGTTATTATTATTTTATCTTTTCTGCAAGCCAAGAGAAGCCAAACACCAACGTAAATTCTCTAACAAAATTGGTTTCGTGAACATGTCTGCACAATTCTCCTTTGTATGCACCTTTTCAAGAGAGACTCCCCTTTCAATGATAACCTGTCTTACAAAATGGTACTTAATTGGAATATGCTTTGATTTACTATGATAGGCCGGATTCTTAGCCAAATGTATTGCACTTTGACTATCACAAAGTAACCTAATGTTGTCCTGTAACCTACCAAACTCACCAAGCAAACCTTTCAACCAAACCGCCTCTTTGCAAGCATGCGAAGCAGCAATGTATTCTGCTTCAGTAGTGGATAAAGCAACAATGTTCTGTAGCTTTGACATCCAGCTTATAGCTCCACCTGCAAGAGTAAAGACATACCCTGAAGTTGACCTTCTCTTATCCAAATCACCTGCAAAATCGGAATCAACATACCCACAAACAAATTCACTACTCTTATTGTAAGTGATACAATAACTACTTGTGCCTCTCAGATACCGAAGCACCAATTTCACTGCTGACCAGTGTTCTTTACCTGGATTTGCCATGTACCTGCTGACAACCCCAACTGCATGTGAAATATCTGGTCGCATACACACCATCGCATACATTAAACACCCTACTACATTAGCATATGGAGTTCGAGACATATAATCCTTTTCTTCATCTGAATTAGGACATAAACTCGAAGAAATCTTGAAATGGGAAGCGAGAGGGACTGACACAGGCTTCACGTTATTCATACCAAATCTCAAAAGTATTTTCTCAATATAATTTTGTTGTGATAGCCATAGCTTACCATTGCTTCTGTCTCTGAAAATCTCCATGCCCAAAATCTGTCTTGCTGCTCCTAGATCTTTCATATCAAACGTCCTTGCCATCTGAGCCTTCAACCTGTTGATTTCTTCTATGCTTTTGCTTGCTAAAAGCATATCGTCAACATACAATACCAAGATAATGAATATGCCGTTATTTAACTGTTTAAAATAAACACAATGATCATATTCACTTCTAACATATTTCTGACTCAACATGAAAGAATCAAACTTCTTATACCACTGCTGAGGCGACTGCTTCAGGCCATATAATGACTTCTTGAGCCTGCAGACAAATTTCTCATTGCGATGCTAAACAAACCCTTCCAGTTGTTCCATATAAATTTCCTCATCTAAGTTACCATGTAGAAATGCAGTCTTAACATCTAATTGCTGCAACTCTAAATCAAGCAAAGCCACTAATGCTAACACAATTCTAATTGAAACAATTTTAACCACTGGTGAAAAAAATCTCATGAAAGTCAATATCGACTTTCTGAGAAAACCCTTTTGCAACCAGTCTCGCTTTGTACCCATCTTCCGTATCATTCACACCCCGTTTCAGCTTGAAAACCCATTTACACCCCACAGTTTTCCTGCCTTTCGGAAGCTCAACCAGATCCCATGTGCCGTTCTTATCCAAGGCCATCATTTCGTCCTTCATGGCTGCTTTCCACTTATCACTTTTCGAACCTTCTATTGCTTCCTGATAGCACAGAGGTTCATCGTCATTAGCAGTAAATGCAACAGAAGTGACATAATCATCATACCTTCTCGGTGGTCGTTTGATTCTTGTCGACCTCCTTAATGATGTTTCTGGCGCTTCCTCGATTGGCTGACTACCATCTGTAGGAACTTCTTGATGATCAGTATCTAAATCCTGTTCATGATCTATACCTGAACCCTATTCATGTTCTGATTCTGAAACCTGTTCATGACTAGTATCTGAACTATGGTCATCATGACTATCATTAGAAATGATATCAAATTGAATGTGCTGAAAGTCAGATACATCATCCTGTTTCAATCTACTATCTACATCTAACTGTACAAGAGAGGACTCATTAAACTTTACATCTCTGTTGATGATGATTTTGCGGGTAGTAGGATCCCAAAATCTATATCCCTTTGTTCCAACACCATACCCAACAAAGATATACCTTTTCGACTTTGGATCTAATTTAGTTCGCTGATGTTTAGGCACTAGAGCATATGCATCACAACCAAACACTCTGAGTTTAGAATAGTCACAAGGGTGTCCTTTCCATACCTCTTGCGGAATCTTGCAGCCTATCGCCGTTGATGGAGATCGGTTTATCACATAACAAGTTGTTGCCACTGCTTCCGTCCAAAACTCCTTTTGCAACCTGGCGTTACTCAGCATACTCCTTGCTCTCTCTAGAAGAGTCATGTTCATGCGTTCAGCAACTCCATTCTGCTGAGGAGTATAAACCGTGGTCTTATGTCTCTCGATCCCTGCATCCTTGCAATAGCTGTCAAACTCCTTGGAAGTAAATTCACCACCATTGTCAGTTCTTAAACATTTTATTGTTCTACCAGTGTTGTTTTCTACCAATGCTCTAAACTGCTTGAAAACTGAAAAAACATCAGACTTCCTTTTCAACATGTAGACCCACACTTTCCTAGAAAAGTCATCAATGAATGATACAAAATAAGACGAACCACCATATGAAGTTGTAGGAGTTGGACCCCAAACATCTGAATGGATATAATCAAGTATGCCTTTACTAGTATGTTTGCCTGTTTTAAACTTTTGTTTACTTTGTTTTCCAAACAGACAATGCTTACAGAAATCTAACTTTCCAGACTTTAGATTTGGAAGTAACTTGCGATCAGCCAAAATTTTCAACCCTCTTTCACTCATATGCCCCAATCTTTGATGGCATAAGTGAATGGAACTACTGTCATGTTCAGACACCGTAGACACAAAATCTGACCCTGTACTTCCTTCTAACTGAAATAGATTTCCTGTCTTCTTAGCTTTCATAACTATTAAAATGCCTTTGTAAATTTTCATTACTCCACCTTGAATTACAGTTTTATATCCATTTGAATCAAGTGCTCCTAATGAAATCAAATTTTTTCTTAAATCTGGTACATGCCTCACATCAGTTAATATTTTTGTTGTCCCATCAAACATTTGCAGTTGTATGCTCCCAATTCCCACAATATTACATGTTACATCATTACCCATGTACACAACACCATCATCAATTGATTTATATGTCGTAAACCAGTCTTTATGAATACACATGTGGTTTGATGCACCGGAATCTAACAACCAATGTTTACCATGATTTGACACATTAACTGATAATACTTCATTACTCATACCTGAACCAGATGTCGAACCTGTATTTGTCGTATTTTCCTCCTTCTTTTCTGTCGAAGAATCTGCTTTAGAAGATTGATGTTGTCGCTTCCAACAATCCTTCTTTAAATGCCCTGATTTGCCACAAAACCAACACTTTAGCTTACTCTTCTTCCCTTTCGACTTTGAACGTGAGTCGCTCGGCCTCCTGGAGTTTCTTTCTTTCGAACGACCTCTAACCATCATAGCTTCTGATGTAGAGGTTTTAGAATGCGACCTTCTCCTTGTTTCTTCCGATAATAAGGATTCAACTACATCATCAAACTCAATAGTTTATGATGAACTAAGACTTATAGAAGTAAAAAAATGATCCCATGATTCGGTCAACGAGCACAATAAAGTAATAGCTTTATCCTCGGATTGAATATTTACTTCTATACTTTGTAATTGCACAAGAAGAGTATTAAAAGCATTTAAATGATCAACAATCGATGTACCTTCCTTCATTCGAAAACTGTACAACTGTCGTTTCAGGAGAATCCTATTGGTTAAGGATTTGGTCATGTATAGTTTCTCCAGTTTCATCCACAAACCAGCAGCTGTTGTCTCCGACATGATATTAAACAGGACATCATCAGCTAGACACAGTCGAATAACACTTATCGCTCTTTCATCCATCTCGACCCACTCATTATTTGTGATGTTGTAAGGCTATTTGGATTTTCCCAACAACGCCTTTGCCACACCATGTTGGACAAGCAAATCGTACATTTTCACCTTCCAGACCTCGAAATTATTCTTGCCATTAAACTTATCAATTTCAAACCGGGCACTTTGAGTTTTCGCCATCTTGTATCAAAAAACAACACAATAATCTCCAAAAAACCAATGTTTAAATACCAGCAATTAACAAAACAAATTGCCTATGCCTTTCTTCCTTTGCCTTAAACAAAAACTGCCTTTTTGCTGTGAATTACAATACATAACACTCAGCATCAAATTCTACCAATTTGGCAATTTGTGGCCGTCGAAATACCCTTTCGGTTTTCAACGCACAGTGTTCAACACCGCACCAAAAAAAAACATACACTTTAAATATCTCTCAACGAGCCATTCTTCAAAGTTATCACATGATAGAATTCGCCTTATTATAAGATTCTTTAAAGAAACTCCATTTTCATCTTTAAACTCATGTGGAGTAGTTAAAAGAAAAACTGCGCTGGCAAAATAAAAACGCTGTAAGTGTAAACATAAAGGTTTCAAACCTTACCGCCTTTCTCCAAAACCAACGCAGCACCAGACAATTTATTATTGGTACTCCACGCACAACATTTAAAAGAGATTGAATGCAGTAGGTTCACACCACTTGCCAGGCCGCGTAAACAATGCGACGGACAGAGAAACACGATCTACGCACCAGCACCAGCACGCAATACCAACTCTTATGCACTCTCTTTGTAAATCAGATGTTAAAATTAATACCCTCATTCATTGATTCGTTCATGAGGCTGGGGCTCCTTCAGTCTTCGAGTTTCGTATCCTGAAGTGCTCCTCTACCCGCATATATGACAGCACGAAACCAGCGATGGCAACAGGTCTCTTTTCGTCCGGGTTGCCGCCTCTGAAACAACAGTCTCCACGCAATACCACGCAACAGAATACCACGGTTCTGGAGTCCGTATGCTTCCCACGCAGCACCAGCAATGCTCCACGCAGATGAACAGCATCACCAGCGCTCTAAACTACTTGCTAACAATCAGTTTGCTCCACCTCCAGTACGCAAATCAGTTTGCTTCACCTCCAGTACGCAAATCAGTTTGCTCCACCTCCAGTATGCAAATCAGTTTGCTCCACCTCCAGTATGCAAATCAGTTTGCTCCACGCCTCCAACTGCTCTGATACCACTTGTTGGAGATCGGATGCACAACAGATTATAAAACATATACATAGCAAATAACTCATGCACATAAAGACACAGCAATTAACGTGGTTCACCCAAACAATCTGGGCTACGTCCACACAACATAGGCATCGACAATTCTTTATTAATCAAACGGGAGATTACATATATCAAATCCTCACAAACTCTCTCACCCTCATACCAAACAATCCGTATGGATACCTGTTATATAGCAAAGAGAATCTAACTGCCTCATAAATCCTCTCAACTCAAATATAGGATGCATTAACTCCCTCCCAACAAACTGGAGCTAATCTAGGAACTGATTCCTATTGTTGTCATCTACTGAGATTTTGCCTATTTTATTCAAAACAGAAAATCTCAACAAACACTAGAAATTTGGGGATGGTGAATGTTGGAGTATTAGATATAACTCATATGTGCCAATCCATATTAGCTTATTAGCGCCATAAAGGATGCATATAGTAGGCTTGAGTGATAACAAAAGCTGCAATAAGAAAATGATACCAATTCAGCGTTGCATACAACTGTGATAAGGCATACGTACATACGTTGATGATGAGGATTGATATACATTACCAACATTATTGATGTTATTAACACTGCATTGTTGGTGTTAATGCTAGTACTGAAACTATATTGTTGGCGTTAATGTTTGTATTATCACTGTTGTATTAAAGTTGTATTCATTCACACGTACCAAGAATATCCACCAAGCTCATGGCAAGACTTCATGATGCCTCTCACACTTCATGGAAATGCTTGGCAAAGAAAATGTCATACCATTGCATTAACGTTGCTTTTTCAAATTAGGGCATAAAACCCTAAAATCTCCTTCATTTGTAGGAGTTGCTTCAATTTGAAAATTTGCTGTTCCAAAACACATATCATCGAATACTTCTTCATAAGGAATACATAAATGTCATATTGAAAGCCATTTAGATAATGTTTTAAAAGAATAACATTGCCTTAATGCGTAATGTTGTGTGAAATGTTTGGAATGTTTTTTAATTGATAGATGAGAATACTACTAATAAGGCATTGTGGTTGAAGTGGAAGCAATCAATAATATATGAATAATAATGCTACCATTTCAAATTCATTGAATAATATATGAATAATGTTCAATTCTCTTATTAACTACCTCACATAATTTGTTGAATAATAAATGAAAAAGGTATTGACAATAATGATTTCCCAATAAATTTGTTCCATTGGATTGAATTGAAATGAGTTTAATAATCCAGACCAATGTTTTAAGCACCCAACATTTTTATTACATTGAGACCAACGTTCTCTTTAATTGACACTAGTTTTCCATAGTGTATTATTCTAATTCTATCATATATCCAGAACCCTAATTACAATGTAATGGGTGCATAGGATACCAAGTTCTCCAATGAATAATAAAGTTGCTCTCCAAATAAGTCTAATAATTGAAACCAACATTCCAATTGGATGAGACAATTTGTCTATTGAATTATTCCAATACAAGGCTTATCTGTAGTGGCATTAATGCTGCCCTTTTATTGTTGCCAATATTCATTATCTAACTCTTTGTCTCTTGTGATCTCTGCTCCCATTTTAGTTCCTGTCAAATTTTGAATAACCATAATTATATCCCTGACCACATAATCATTACTCTTCCTTGTGTTACGTTTCTTGACTGCAATCATTTTTTCGATTACATATGTGAATTATTTTGAGCCCTCAATTCTCTTTGGGCTGCCATTTTCTTCCTTGAAATGCTTGCTTAATCTCTTAGTCTTCTTGATCTTTTAGGGTTCTACTTCATTTTTCAAGGTTTCTAATGTATGCAGTTACTCAATGTTGGTGATGCCTCTTTCAATGGCATGCACTAGTGACTTCTTGTTTATGATTTGATGCTCTTGAAATTTTCTTAGTATTGGGTGCCTTTGAAAAATGCATTTAGCTTTTTCATTTTAACTAGATTGCTTCATTTCATTGACTGTGGAGAATATAGTTTGCAACATAGTGCATTTGAATAAATGTCCATTTTCTTGTTATGAGATAGATGAGCATTATTTTCTACAACATGTATGTCTTCTTTTAGAGACACGAAAAACGATTTTTGATGCAAATTCTTATTTTTCAAATGAACTGGGCTTGTTAAACTTGGTTCAAGATTTTTAACATAGGCACATATGGAGAGAATGTCTCTTCAAATTTAAATGTTTAGAATTAGAACAATTAAAAATTCCTTGATTCTACATTCAAATCCTTATTAGATTGTGGATCTTCATCTAATATAAAAATTTACTCTCTTAAACTATGTTACTTATCCTTTTCAAGGGATTTAGTTTATTGATATTGAATACATTTTATTTCTCTTTGCATTAAAAAATATAACATTAATATCATCCACATCTTTGTGTTCATAGTAACGACACTGAAGGATTTATAGAAATCCTAGTGATGCAATGGAATGTAGCAATGTAGATTAATCACTCGTTGGCTTTAATAATTTGCTGGCCTTTTGATTGTAGAACCCATTTCATATTCTTCTTTAATAGCAATGTTTACAATCATAGAGAATATTTGCATACAATGATCCTTTATGCCAATGTTGTACTTGATTATTATACGTTAAGCCTTTTCATATAGAACTTGCAAATAGTATGGTTTAGATGATGATCTCATGATACTTCATGATGAGGGCTACTAGTAACCAAACATACATATGTATAAGATCCGCTCCTTTAGACTTGATGGCAATGCTTTTGCTTTCATATAATTGCAGAGGTCTCATGTTTTTGCTTACTTCATAGACCAAATGTTAGCTAAATACATGAGTCATCATAATGTACATTGATGCATTCCATATACATATTTAGATTCATGAGGAGTTGAAGAATTTTGAGAAAATTATGATGATTCCAATATATAATGAGCTAGACTCATCTTTCAACATGATTTGACTAGATATGCAAATTTCTAATAGGACTATGTACATTTGAGAATATTTATTTACATGCTTATACATAAGATACATACATATGCACATTTTTTATCCATAATATTTTGCATTAAATAAAAAATTTTGAATGATGAACCCGGTTGATGTAGCTTGCTCTTGAAGAAGATGACTTGATCTCACAATTTGATGATGGTCCTGTGTTCTTGCTAGTGTTCTTGCTACTTCTTGACTACTTCAAATTTTTGACACAATCATATGCTTCTTGTTCCTCTTTTATTCCTTACTGCTCAGGTAGTCTCACCCTTAGATGGTGCACTCAATTTCATATTCTCTATAAGTTTTAGGTTCTCCTTTTGAAGTCACTTTAGTGAGAAGAATCTGTAGGAACTATCCATAATTTGTTTCCAAGATATTCAAATGGTTCTCTAGCGAAGGGCTTGGTAAATGTATATGCTATTTGTTCTTTTGTGGGTATGTACTCCATATTCACTATTTTCTCCACTTGTTCTCTGAGGAAGTGGTACTTTATAGGGATATGTTTAGTATTTGAATGAAGCATAAGATTTTAAAAATGCTTATTGCACTTGTATCGTTGCACTTAATAGATATAGGTTCATTGAAATTTACCTTCATATCTTGTAGAGTCTGTTTCATCCACAACGCTTGTATGCAACAAGCAACAACTACTATGTATTTGAATTTTGGTGTAGATAGAGAAACTTAACCATGCAACAAGAGACTCTCCTAAGTAGAATGCATCACCACTTTATGTCAATGTAAAGTCGTTCCCTTTTGGGTACCATAGTCCATAGTCTGTAGTCCCTTATAAAAAATCTGAATGCCCTATTTCTTGCTAATAGATGACTCTGTTTACGTGCTGATTTATATCTTGCCACTAATCCAACTGCCAATATTATATATGGTCTAGAAGCTGTTAGGTGTAGTAGGCTTCCTATCATAGATTTGCAAATATTTTGTTCAACATCAGGTGATTCATCATCTGCACATAAGTTGCATCCAATTTCCATGGGGGTTGAGACAAGTTTACAATTTTCCATTTGAAACTTTTTTCAACATATCCCTTAGGTATCTATCTTGAGAAATGAATATGCCTCCTGACTTTTGTAGAATTTGTAGCCCTAGGTAAAAGGTAAGTTCTCAAATCATTGACATCTTGAATTTAGACTTAATCTCTTCAACTAATCATTTTACTAGATTATCTTTATTGCTGCCAAACATAATATCATCCACATACAAAACCACAATTATTAATTCATCTACATCAACCTTTATGTATAGATTACTACCATCTCCTCCTCTTTTGAAACCATGTTTTTGAAGGTACTTGTCCAACCTAGAGTACCATGCCCATGGTGCTTATTTAAGTCCATACAATGCCTTTTTTTAGCTTTCAAACATAGTTATGATTATATGATAATAAAAATCCTTTAGGTTGTTCCATATAGACTTCTTCCTCAAGTTCTTCGTTTAGAAAAACAGACTTCATGTCCATTTGGTATACTTCGAAATAATTATAACAAGCAAAAGCGAAAAACATTTTGATTGCCTCCAATCTCGCAACTATTTCAAAAGTTTCTTCATAGTCAAGGCTCTCTACTTGTGAGTAACCCTTGCACACTAGTCTGGCTTTGTTTCTAAGAATTTGACCCTGTTCATCCATCTTATTTTTGAATACCCATTTTGTGCCAATGGCATTCTTTCCAATTGTTCTTGGTGTTAGTTCCCAAGTCTTGTTCTTTTCAACTTGGTCTAGCTCCTCATTCATATCATATATCCCGTTTTTGTCTTTAATTGCTTCATCAAAGTTCATTGGTTCAATCTATGACGACATAGAAATATGAACTTAATTTGATTTCTCTGCAAGTTGCCTCCTTGCTTGCACTCCACTTTTATCTCCAATAATTTGAATTTCAGGATTATTCTTTTGTGTATGTCTCAAGGGGCCTTTTGAATGAGTCTTTGTCTTTTCTAATTCTTCATCTTGTATTTCATTTTCTTTACTGTCATGATGATGATGATATGGAGGATTGATAGAACCTGTGCTCTTGTTCTTATTAGGTAGCTCTTAATCAAACTTTACATCTATGGATTCCAAATCTTATGCAGTCTTTTATTATAGCACATGTATCCCTTAATTTTTTATGGATATCCTAAAAATATTCCCTCATCTGATCGACTCTCAAGCATTAAACTTTCCTTGCTTTTCATCATTATTTTTGATATAGCATTTACTCCCAAATACTTTAAAATGTTTGATTGAAGCTGGCTTACCATGCCACAATTCATAAGGTGTCTTATCAAAATTTGGTTTGAGATGTGCCTTATTGAGAATATGTACTTCTGTATGTACCACTTCTGCTAAATAGGTTTGAGGAATGTTTCTTTCTTGCATCATGGATCTAGCCATTTGCTGAATATATCTGTTTTTTCTCTCTGCAACTCCATTTTGTTGAGGTGTGTCTGCAATAATATACTATCGTTTTATGCTAAGTTCATCAAAAAATTCTGCAAACTCATATGAAGTAAATTCACCTCCTCTATCTGACCTTATGTACTTTATCTTGAACCTTGCTTGATTTTCTTCTAGTGCCTTGAATTTGAAGTTCTCAAATGCTTCTGACTTATTTCTAAGAAATGTCACCCATGTCAATATAGAATAATCATTAACTATAAGCATCAAATGTTTTTATCCTCCCGGCGCTTATTTCCTGGAAGGTCCACACAAATCTATATGAAATTACTACAAAGGCTTACTACTTAACAATTTATCTTTGACTTTGAATGAGGCCTATGTTTGTTTGACCATTTGAAATGACTTGCAAGTAGTGTTTTGAATCTTCTTTATTGTTGGTAGATCTCTTACTGCTCTCTTCTTACTAATCTTGATGATGTGATCAAAATTGAGATGCCCCAATATCCTATGCCATATACAAGATTCATCTTGTTCGTTGATGTAGCATTCTTCATTCTCTGCCTTTAAAATATATACATTATTCTCTGTTCGAACTCATTTAGCTAAAATATTCCCATTAGTCGTTGACCTGATTTAATTGTTTTGAGCTCTGAAGAGAACATCACAACCTTTATCACACATTTGACTTACATTTGAGAATATTTATTTACATGCTTATATATAAGATACATACATATGCACATTTTTTATCCATAAGATTTTGCATTAAATAATAAAATTTTGAATGATGAACCTGATTGATGTTGCTTGCTCTTGAAGAAGATGACTTGATCTCACAATTTGATGATGGTCCTATGTTCTTTCTACTTCTTGACTACAAATTCTTGACATAATCATATGCTTCTTGTTCCTCTTCTTTATTCCTTACTGCTCAGGTAGTCTCACCCTTAGATGGTGCACTCAATTTCATATTCTCTATAATGTTTTAGGTTCTCCTTTTGAAGTCACATTAGTGAGAAGAATCTGTAGGAACTATCAGTAATTTTTTTCCAAGATATTCAAATGGTTCTCTAGCGAGGGGCTTTGTAAATGTATATGCTATTTGTTCTTTTGTGGGTATGTACTCCATCTTCACTATTTTCTCTATCACTTGTTCCCTGAGGAAGTGGTACTTTATAGGGATATGTTTAGTCTTTGAATGAAGCACAAGATTTTCGAAATGCTTATTGCACTTATATTGTCGCACTTAATAGATATAGGTTCATTGACATTTACTTTCATATCTTGTGGAGTCTGTTTCATCCACAACACTTGTATGAAACAAGCAACAACTACTTCGTATTCGACTTTTGGTGTAGATAGAGAAACTAATGACCATTTGTTGCTTAACCATGCAACAAGAGACTCTCCTAAGTAGAATGCACCGCCACTTAATGTCAATGTAAAGTCGTTCCCTTTTGGGTACCATAGTCCATAGTCTGTAGTCCCTTATAAAAAACCTGAATATCCTCTTTCTCGCTAATAGATGACTCTGTTTAGATGTTGATTTATATATTGCCACTAATCCAACTGCCAATATTATATATGGTCTAGAAGCTGTTAGGTATAATAGGCTTCCTATCATAGATTTACAAAATTTTTTATCAACATTAGGTAATTCATCATCTGCACATAACTTGCATCCAATTTCCATGGGGGTTGAGACAAGTTTACAATTTTCCATTTGAAACTTTTTCAACTTATCCCTTAGGTATTTCTCTTGAGAAATGAATATGCCTCATGACTTTTGTAGAATCTGTAGCCCTAGGTAAAAGGTAAGTTCACTAATCATTGACATATAGAATTTAGACTTAATCTCTTCAGCTAACCATTTTACTAGATTACCTTTATTTCTGCCAAACATAATATCATCCACATACACAACCACAATTAGTAATTCATCTCCATCAACCTTTATGTATAGATTACTATCATCTCCTCCTCTTTTGAAACCCTGTTTTTGAAGGTACTTGTCCAACCTAGAGTACCATGCATGTGGTGCTTGTTTAAGTCCATACAATGCCTTCTTTAGCCTGCAAACATAGTTAGGATTATCTGATAATAAAAATCCTTCAGGTTGTTCCATATAGACTTCTTCCTCAAGTTCTCCGTTTAGGAAAGTAGACTTCATGTCCATTTGGTATACTTTGAAATCATTATAACAAGAAAAAGCCAAAAACATTTTGATTGCCTCCAATCTCACAACTAGTTCAAAAGTTTCTTCATAATCAAGGCCTTCTACTTGTGAGTAACCCTTGCACACTAGTCTGGCTTTGTTTCTAAGAATTTGACCCTGTTCATCCATCTTGTTTTTGAATACCCATTTTGTGCCAATGACATTCTTTCCAATTTGTCTTGGTGTTAGTTTCGAAGTCTTGTTCTTTTCAAAATTTTCTACCTCCTCATTCATATCATATATCCCATTTTTGTCTTTACTTGCTTCATAGAAGTTCATTGGTTCAATCTATGATGACATAGAAATATAAAATTAATTCTCTGCAAGTTGCCTCCTTGCTTGCACTCCTTCACTTTTATCTCCAATAAATTGACTTTCAGGGTTATTCTTTTGTGTATATCTTGAGGGATCTTTTGAATGAGTCTCTGTCTTTTCTAATTCTTCATCTTGTATTTCATTTTCTTTAATGTCATGATAATGATGATCTGGAGGATTGATAGAACCTGTGCTCTTGTTCTTATCGGGCAGCTCTTAATCAAAGTTTACATCTATGGATTATACAATCTTATGCGGTGTTTTATTATAGCACATGTATCCCTTACTTTTTTATGGATATCCTAAAAATATTCCCTCATCTAATCGAGCATTAAACTTTCCTCGCTTTTCATCATTATTTTTTATATAACATTTCTCCCAATACTTTAAAATGTTTGATTGAAGCTCGCTTACCGTGCCACAATTCATAAGGTGTCTTATCACATTTTGGTTTGAGATGTGCCTTATTGAGAATATGTACTTCTGTATGTACCACTTCTGCCCAAAGGTTTGAGGAATGTTTCTTTCTTGCATCATGGATCTAGCCATTTCCTGAATATATCTGTTTTTTCTCTTTGCAACTCCATTTTGTTGAGGTGTGTTTGCAATAGTATACTATCATTTTATGCTAAATTCATCACACAAGTCTAAAAACTCAATGAAGTAAATTCACCTCCTTTATCTGACCTTATGTACTTTATCTTGAACCCTGTTTTATTTTCTGCTAGTGCCTTGAATTTGAAGTTCTCAAATGCTTCTGACTTATTTCTAAGAAATGCCACCCATGTCAATATAGAATAGTCATTAATTATCAACATAAAATGTTTTTGTCCTCCTTGTGCTTATTTCCTCGAAGGTCCACACAAATATATATGAAATTGGTACAAAGGATCACTACTTGACAATTTATCTTTGACTTTGAATGATGCCTATGTTTGTTTGACCATTTGAAATGACTTGTAAGTAGTGTTTTGAGGCTTCTTTATTGTTGGTAGATCTCTGACTACTCTCTTCTTACTAATCTTGATGATGTGATCAAAATTGAGATGCCCCAATCTCCTATGCTTGAACATATAGAACTAGGTCACACTTATCAACTTTCCTCTATTCCTTCTTCTTTCTCTACTACATGCATTCATTTGTTCTACAATTGTTATGAGATGATAATATATTGTCTTTAAGCTGAGATTCATATGACTTGTGCCCAAATTTGTGACAATAGAAACATTTAGTGATATCAGGGAGTGGAGAAAATGTTATTTTGTTTAGATTCATGTTTGTTTTGATGTTTGTGAATCTATTGTTAGCCTCACTTCTCTTAGAATTCCTCAGATAATTTCTTCTGACATAAGCTTTGCAATCTATGGCTTTATGTTCAAATGTTTTACAACAGTAACAATACCCATAGAAAAAAATTTCGTACATGGTAGTTGATATAACCATCTTGACATTTTATAATCCTGTCTCCTGAAGAAGTATGGTCTCTGATAGTTTTTTGTTTGATTGTCCATTCCTTTTGTCCTTTGCACTTTTTCGGTAGTGCTTCTTTGCTGTTGTTCATTTGATGTTGGAGTGTTGCTCAAATTTTTGTTCTCAGATTGATGTGAACTATCATTGTCTCCCTTGACAACTTTTACAAAAGTAATTGTCTTTTTGTCCTCTACCTTGGATTCACTGGATTCTCCTTCATAGCCTAACCCAACCTTCATGAGTGGATACCTCTGAGCATTTAATATCACATCTAGTTTTTTAGATCCTTTTATATGCTAGATATTCATGTTCAAATCAATTTGTTCCTTTTCTAGCCTCTTCTTCAAAGTTACCACTTCTTCTTCCAACCTTTCACACTCCTCGATTTTCTCCTTTATTTGTTGCATAAAAATGTCTTCCACCTTCTTCCTTTCTTCAAGTTCAAATTTCAACTTGATAATATCTTCTGAATTCGATTCTTATTTACATATTTCAGTAAGATCTCTTTTTTATTTCTATTCTTTTGTCTAAGCCCGCCTATTTCATCCATAACACTAATAAACTCCCCCTCGAGATCTACCTCACCTTCCTCTTATTCTTCATATTACTCACAATATTTTTCAAGTTCTTCTAAGGCCATCACCATGAATTCACTAGTTTCATCTTCACTAGAGGATTCATTGGAACTTTCAGATACACTGTTATCTTCTTGAGCATAGAATATTTTCCTTTTAGACCTTTTCTCTTTCTGCATTTTATCAGAATTGTTCTTTTCTTTCCCTCTAGGTTGATTTTCTTATTTCTTATAAGTACATTTGGAGGCATAATTCCCCACTCTTCCACAATTAAAACACTTAAGTGGAAGTCTTCCTTTGTACTTACCTGTACCTTTCTTCAAGCTTCTAATTTTTTCTTCTTCTTCTTCATCAAAACCTGAGCATGAACATTCCTTTTCTTCTATAAATTTGTCTACCTTGAAAGTTGCATCATTGGTGAATAACTTCCTTTCGGAATTCTCATCTCATAAGATTTCAAGGAACCAAGTTGTTGGTCCCTGTTCAAAGTCTCAAAGTTTGTTGTCTCTTCTATAACTGAAACCTTAGGATTGAACTTATAAGGTAATGACCTCAATATTTTTTTAACTATTACACTTTCTTTGATTGTTTCTCCTAGACCCATAATGACATTTATGATTTCATCAACTTTTAAAAATAACTTAGCAACATCTTCATCTTCATTCATTTTTAAAGTCCCAAAATACGTTCTATATACTTGTAATTTGACCATCTTTAACTTTTTATCTCCTTCATAAATATTTTCCAATTTAACCCAGATTTCTTTAGTTGTCCGACAATGCATTACTTTAATAAATTCATACTCGCATAATCCACTTAGAAGTGCATTCATAGCTTTTGCATTATTTGTAAATTCCATTTTGGCATCTTTGTCACTAGTCATTTCCTTTGGTTCTTCATACCCTACCATCATAACAACCTAAAATTCTACTCCAAGCAACATTAAATATATTTTCATTCTCACTTTCCAGAAGGCATAGTTTGTACTAATAAATAGGGGGGCTTTATTTGTTGAGAATCCTTCCTGACTGGCCATTATAATGATTTAGAACCTCCTTCTAGTTGTTAGATTGATACTGAAGGAGCTGACTTTGATACCAATTGATATTTATATTTGGAAATTACTGATTGGGGGTGGTGGGGGGGGTGGGGGGGTGAATCAATAATTTTAAACTTTAATTTTTTCTCAACTTTAATTTCTTCTTATGAAACTAATGACTTATGTATATGCTCAATTATTAATGGTTTCCTTTTACAATTACCAGTGAGAGACATCTGCAGATATACTTATTTAGAATTTAAGAGCATTCATACAACATTCAAGAAACAACACATGAAGACACCAGATATAAGTGGAAACCCATAAGGGAGAAAACCACAAATTTTTGGCTGAAAGTGATGTGAAGGAAATCTCTTACTTCCCAATTACATCAAATTTTTGTAGGCTCTAACCTACAAGAGGCTTTTACCCTAAGGAAGCTCCAACTCCCACAAAGTTTTCTACAGGCTACAACCCACAGGAGGCTCCTACCTCAACATGCTACAACCTGTTCTTTATCAAGCTACAACTTGAAAGGAGATTGCAATATCCCAATCACAATACAAGTTCAAGTGTTCTGGTTACTTCTTGTTAATTTCTGCTGTGTTGCTCATCTTCTATGCTACTCTTCTTGAATTTTGTTCCTATTCCACTGTTGCTCATGAACCCTCTCATACAAGCTACCTAATACCGAAAAAAAGGTTATTTTCTCATTCAACAATGTATATTTTATAAGCATGACTTATTGGCTATTTTTATTCTCTATAGGTAGACGAAATGAGGCATTGTCTCTTGGTCTTATAAAACTATTCACTACTTGTATTTTCATTTTCAAATATGAAAAACTAATTTTTGTAAAATAAAATAGAGCTTAAATAATATAACTCAATAGTAATGATTACAAGAGACAAATCAAATTTGTATTGGCTACATTTTCCAAGCTTGTACCATACAATTTTCTTGTTTAATGAAAGCATATGTTTTCCAGATTGTGTCTCAATATATCATGTCCCATTTTTCATCAATGACAACCAATCAACAATGTTCAACATTCACATTAATTATCATAGCCTTTGCACTTCACATCACTTTCAACTTTTGCACTCAAGAAGCCTTACAACAATAACCATCTAGTATTCAACATAAATCAACCTTTGTACAATATCATCACCATATCATCACAATATCATCACCAATTGACGTCAATGGCAACATTACCAACAATGGAGAAGAGAGAAGGAGAGAAGAGAGGAACTTGTTGTTTCTCTATGCAATTATAGTCCCGAGGTTGCAAATTGTTGTACTTTCCAATCTGTGAACCGTAAAGTGTTTTTCTATGTGAATGGCGAAATCATATGGCAAAGGGGATTGTAAGTTGTTGTTATTTGATTGAATCGAAACCTCATTGTTGAAGCAAATCAAATTTGTTTATAAACTATTGCCAATCACATTTTATTCCTATGTGTTGCTTATCTTCAAAAGTTTATACTTCAAATTATTTATATTCATAATCTGAATATTGTGGCCTCAACTATTGTGTGGTTGTTCACGACTCTTTTGTATTTTTGTTTCAAAAACCTGTGGGGGAGTGTTCATTGTGCCTTGGAATAGTGGCTATGTGAATTTCTATTAGAAATTAGTGTGTTGTTACAACAAAGAAATAGAATACCCTATTTTGAATGTTGGCAAAAGCCCTTTTAGATTTGTTCCCGATTGGTAAGTTCGATTTAGCCTTGTAGATCCAGCGAAGAAAGGTAAAATAATTCATTTACAGTTTAAGAAGCAAGTCTAGATAGTGTAGAGTCGATTGGGAACAAGGTCGAGTCGTTTCACCTTCCTGAAAACACAATACATTTTTTTAAAGGGGGCTATGAAATCATTTCGCAACTGTTGAGTTGTGTTATATTCTTTCCATGACTAGCCCACATACTTAACCGGGGGGTTAGAAGGGGGGTGGAGCCCCCCCTTCGTTGTGCCGATTGCGTAGTGGGGGAGTCACAAGGGGTTTGATGGGTGCAGGTAACCCCACTCTATGGGGTTCGGGTCAGCGCCTCGAAAATTTTTGGTTTTGGACCCTATGTTAGGTTGGGTGGACCTACCTATGGTTTTGTGCATGTTTTTTGCACATGGTTTTGGACGCGATGGTTTTCGGTCCATGGTTTTGGATGCGATGGTTTTTTGGTCCATGGTGTTAGATGCTTCGGCATGTATAAATATGTATTGTAACATTGAAAGGAACATAATGAAAAATCAAGCTGGTAGTCCTAGTTTTGGAATCCAGGGGAAAATCTCTGTGTATATGTGTTTTATGTGTTATGCTCTCGCATTGTTTATTTTATGTGTTTTAGAATTCATATGCAGGTAATTTCTGTACGGGGTTAAAACCTACATTTGGTATCAGAGCTATTTTGGCTTCAAGGGGACGCCTTTGTTGCTAAGGGGTTTCGCTTGGGCTTGTGGCAGACCCTGTTCAGTGGGAGATATGCGAGATCGATTCTGGTGGTGAATGAAGATGGCGAGCAGTGGAAAGATAGAGATCAAGAAATTTAATGGTTAGAGTTTTGAGTTGTGGAAACTCAAGAAGGAGGATTTTTTGGTGGATAAAGATCAGTGGATCGCGGTAGATCCGGGTACTAAACCAACGAGAGTGTTTGATGAAGAATGGAAGAAGTTGGATCAGAAGGCAAAGAGCACAATACGATTGTGTGTCTCAGATTCAGTATTGCTGAATGTATTAGGGGAAGCTACGGCGAAGGCTTTGTGGAACAAGTTAGGGACTTTGTACCAATCTAAGTCTCTAGTGAATAAACTGTTCCTGCGAAAAAAAGATGTATAATCTAAGCATGAAAGATGGAGACTCGGTGATAGAGCATCTGAACGCATTTAATACTGTGGTAAATCAGTTAGCATCTGTTGGTATTAAAATTTCAGATGAAGATAAGTGCATCAGTTTGTTGTGTTCTCTACCAAATTCGTGGGATAGCCTGGTTATTACAATAGGTAGTAATGCAACTGCCTTGCAGTTTGATGACATAATCTCATCTTTGCTGACAGAGGAGATGAGACAGAAAAATATGGAGAGCCAGAATGGTGATGCCTTGTCTGTATGAGGATGGTCCCAGAACATAAACAAAAATAAGTCATCGAGTGGGAGATCTAAATATAGAAGGATATCTAAATCTCCAGGAAAACCTGTAAAAGTGGTGTGCTGGAAATGCGGAAAGGAAGGGCACTACAAAAGGGACTATAAATCTAAAGCTCCTGATAAAGGAAAGGGATATGATGATGCTCCTTTTGCAGAGGCGAAAACCACCTCAGATGAAGGTGGGGATGTGTAATTGGCTTCTTAAAGCACACATGTAGATCATGAGGCATGGTTGATTGACTCAGGTGCATCCTTTCACTTCACTCCCCATAGAGAGTGGTTATGCGAGTATGAGAAATATGATGGTGGTGATGTCTTCTTAGGGGATGATAGGAAGGCTAGAATCATTGGTTGCTGAAAAGTAAAGTTGAAGTTGAAAGGTGGAAGGGTTAGAACACTTCCGGGTGTTCTGCATATTCCTGCATTAGCCAGATATCTGATTTCTATAAGAAAGTTGGATGATGCAGGTGTAAAAAGAATGTTCAAGAAGGATACCTACAAGATGGTTCAGGGAGCACTGGTATTGATGCAGGGAGTTCGGATTGGAACTCTGTACAAGCTGCAAGGTAGCACGGTTGTTGATGGGTGCAACAGTTTTGTGGTTCCTGAAAGTGGAGCAGAAAATCTAGTGGTCTCTGGAGAGAAGACCATGTTGTGGCATCAAAGGCTTGGACATATTGGAGAGAAGGGCCTTCAAATAATTCATGGTAAAGGTATGGTAGAAGGTATGAGTAATAGCTCTCTGGATTTTGGTTTATGTGAAAATTGTGTATATGGGAAGCAGAATCGAGTGAGTTTCCCCTTTGGTGGTAAGAGGGCGAAACATATATTACAGCTTGTGAATAGTGATGTGTTTGGACCTGTGAACTTTCCATCACTGGGTAACACTGTGTACTATGTATCATTTATAGATGACTTCTCAAGGAATACATGGATATATTTCCTTAAGAAGAAATCTGAAGTCTTTGACAAGTTTAAAGAATTAAAGGGTTCTGGTGGAAAACTAGACTGAGAAGAAGATAAAGGTGCTGAGGACAGATAATGGTGGAGAGTTTTGCATTAAGGAATTTGAAGAATTCTGTAAGAAGTGTGGTATAGCATGGCAGAAGACTACTCCATCTACACCTCAGCAAAATGGAGTTGCATAAAGAATGATCAAGACGTTGATGGAAAGGGCAAGAAGCATGCTCAGTGGTGTTGGGTTAGGATAGGTATTCTTGGCAGAGGCGGTGGAGACAACATGTTACCTGGTCAACAGATCACCTTCATTAGCGTTGGAGGATAAAACTCCACAAGAGGTATGGAATGGTAAGAAACCCTCTCTTTCACATCTGAGGGTATTTGGATGTGATGCATATGTACATGTTTCAAAGGAGAAACAAACCAAGTTGGATATTAAATCTAAAAAGTGCATCTTTATTGGGTATAAGGATGGTTTAAAGGGTTATAAGCTTTGGAACCCAATAACAAGGAAGGTTGAGTACAACAGAGATGTGATGTTCAGAGAGGTGAAAGATGTTATTAAACATGAATTCCAACCAAAGGAATCTGAGAAGATAGAGTTCGAGCTAAAGGAGGAAGAATCAGACTCTACAACAAAGGAGGAATCAGAATATGAAGAGCCACAAACTTTGGGTGTGAGAAGATCAGTTCGAGGAAGAAGGCAGCCAGAAATATATAGTCCATATGCTTTCTGTTCAAATTTTGCTTTATTTATTATTGATGATGATCCTAGAACTGTGAAGGAAGCAGTAGATTCAGAGGATGGAAAACTCTGGAAAGAGGCCATGGTTGTTGAAATGGCATCTTTGCACAAACATGAGGCTTGGGATTTGGTGGAGTTGCTGACTGGAAGGAAACTCATTGGCAGCAAATGGGTGTTCAAGAAGAAGACAAATGTAGAAGGAAAGGTGGAGAAATACAAAGCTCGGTTGGTAGAAAAAGGTTATTCTGAGGTGTTGGGAATTGATTTTGGTGATATTTTTTCTCCTGTTTCCAAGGTAACTTCTATTAGATTACTTTTATATGTTGTTGCTGCTTTTAATTTTGAGGTAGAACAGATGGATGTGAAGACAAAATTTCTTCACGGGGATCTAGAAGAGGAGATCTACATGAAGCAACCTGAAGGCTTTACGATGAAGGGTAAGAAATAACTGGTATGCAAGTTAAAGAAGTCTCTGTATCGGTTAAAATAGTCACCAAGGATGTGGTATCATAAATTTGATACATTTATATGGGGACTTGGCTTCACCATAAGCAAAGCAGATCATTATGCGTATTTTAAATTAAATGGTGACCGTGTTATTTATCTGGTCTTGTATGTGGATGATATGTTGCTGGTTGGAAATGACAAAGAAATTATCCAGGATTTGAAGATCCATTTGTCCTCCAATTTCAACATGAAAGATCTTGGTGCTGCAAACTATATTTTGAGCATGGAAATTAAAAGAGATTGAACAAAGAGGAAGCTTTGGTTAAACCATAGGAAGTATGTCGAGACAATATTGCAGAGGTTTAATATGTAGAATAGTAAACCAGTGAAGGTTCCTATTCCTGTAGGTGTAAATTTATCTGCTGAATAGTGTCCCAAGACACAAGAAGAGGAAGAGGACATGTCTCGTGTTCCATATGCAAGTGTAGTCGGTGGCTTGATGTATGCAATGGTCTATACTAGACTAGACATTGCACATGCAATGGGAGTATTGAGCAGGTTTATGTCAAAACCAGGGAAGGAGCATTGGACAACAATGAAGCAGGTTTTCAGGTATTTGCGTGGCACTAGTGATTATGGTTTGTGCTACTAAGGAAGACCATGATTAGACAGAGTGTTGGATATTCGTGGCTTTGTTGATGCAGACTGGGCTGGAGATCTGGATCAGAGAAGATCTACAAGTGGGTATGTGTTTAACCTATTTTGAGGTGCAGTCAGTTGGATGAGTGAGAAACAATCTGTAGTGGCACTATCAACTACAGAGGCAGAATACATGGCAGCCACCCATGCAAGCAAGGAAGCAGTTTGGTTGCAGAGATTGTGTTCAAATATGGGGTTAGTATAGGGAGCTATAAGGATAGATTGTGACAGCCAAAGTGCAATTTTCTTGGAAAAGAGCCCTGCATATCATTCAAAGAAAAATCACATTGATGTTCAGTATCACTTTGTGAGGGTTATGATAGAAGACAAAAAGGCGTTGCTGGTAAAGGTGGACACTTTGAAGAATACTGCAAATGCATTGAAAAAATCTGTGAGCTCTGAGAAGTTCTCTTGGTGTAGATAAACAATGGGCATTATAGGGATGGATAAATGACTAAGCTCTCTTGTGGCCCCTTGTGGAAAGAAACCAACAAGTGGGAGAATGTTGGGTTGTGTTATATTCTTTCCATGACTAGCCCACATAGTTAACCGGGGTGTTAGAAGGGGGGTGGAGCCCCCCCTTCATTGTGCTGATTGTGTAGCGAGGGGAGTCACAAGGGTTTGAGGGGTACAGGTAACCCCACTCTATGGGGTCTGGGGCAGCGCCTCAGAAAATTTTGGTTTTGGACCCTATGTTAAGTTGGGCGGACCTACCTATGGTTTTGTGCATGTTTTTCGCACATGGTTTTGGATGCGATGGTTTTTCGGTCCATGGTATTGGATGCTTTGGCATGTATAAATATGTATTGTAACATTGAAAGGAACATAATGAAAAATCAAGCTGGTAGTACCAATTTTGGGATCCAGGGGAAAATCTCTGTGTATATGTGTTTTATGTGTTATGCTCTCGCAATGTTTATTTTTTGTGTTTTAGAATTCGTATGCAGGTAATTTCTATATGGGGTTAAAACCTACAGCAACACCTACAAAATTTTAAAGGGTGCTACGAAAGCATTTCATAACAACTGCACGGAAAAATTTGGAGGATTGCATGTTTGGATTTTAACTTTGTGTTTGACCTTTCCATTGCACCATTTGTTAAATTGAATTGTAAGTAATTGGATTCATCAAATGAGGTGATAAATAGAGTGGAAGATGAGAGTAAAATATCTCATGGAACTTGCGAAAACAAATTCATATTCTTGAGTTGACTGCATATGTTAATGTTTTATGAAATACTATTTAATTTGACGTTAATACGAATATGTGAGTGGAGCAGCCGAGGTTATTTCAAACCGATTTTATTCAGACTACATCAACATATTCAAAAATAAAATTTTTATTGTTGAGAAACTCTACAAAAGTTTGTGTTTTCCACAATTGATCCTTATGTTTTCAACTCTATAGAATTTGATATTTTCATAATGTTACTATGATGCTAATGAGAAATTCTATAGGAATTGATTAGTTATTGAAAACAAAACAACCTCTTCTCAAGTCTTACAATTAACAACCTAACAATTATAGTACATGGATAATGCATTCTCATTCTTTGCTTAATAAAACTCATCTATTATTATAGAAATCAAACCATAGATGTATAATGTATTGGAATGGTGAATGAGCTAGAATTGGCTAATAATGGCAAGGAAATAATTGAATTATGTATTTTGGAAAAGGATAATGTTTGCAAGATGAATGATTGAAAAAATGGTAATTACTACCTCATCACAATAAATGAATAGAATCCCCAACTTCATAGACCAAAGGGACACTTGAGCAGTGCCATCACAATATATCCAATCCTTAGACTTGTCAATAACCTCGACCCATATGCATTTAAAAGATTTTTTACTTTTTTTGCACTTAAAAACTATTAAATACGTTCAAACATTATATTGCATATTTAACGGGAAGAATAAGATTGTTGTCAAACAAATCGACATTCCGCAACAACTAGATCCCCTAAGTAGCTATTATGGGAAGTGCCTCAATACTCTTCATTTCCACATTCCCATCCGATCCCCTAAGGCATTCTTAAATAGGGTTCCCACTCCATATATCAAAAAAATTCACAGAATGTTCCATCATTACAATCCTTGTGCCTTAAGAATGATAAGAAACCAATAATTATAGTCCACTTTGAGGGAGAAACCTCCTTATACAATAAATATAATGAACAAGACAATATTTGATGATCTTAAGACTAGGTCTCCTTAGTATATATATGGGAGACAAAGGATAAAATTATAATAAAATGGGACCATGAGGGGTTATACCCTACATAACAATGTAACAATAGAAATGCAATCACTCAATATATATGGCTTAATAATGGTTTTTTGGGTTAACATGGGGCTTATATAGGGCTTAACATGACCCTCCCCTTCAAAGAAGTGTTGTCCTCAACACTTCACTATATGTGGGTGTTTCTGCATGAAACACTCATATTCCTATTTTCCTTCTTCCATTTGATGAGGTACTCAGTAATTGGTTGATTTCTCAATTGCTTAGTCCTTGTTTTCAAAACCGTTTCTAATTCAAGTATTATTTTCCCTTCTTCATTAATATATGGTATAAGAGTTTGGACGGCGATCTTTGTTAAAATATTTACTGCATGGCTCTGAGAGGAACGAATATAAAATAACCAACAACAATCATAAGCCATAAACACAAAAGTTTATACGGGAAAAACCCCAACTCTGGGGAAAAAACCCAACGCAATGAAATTTCATTAACCTTGGCCAAAACCCTGTCCAACCTGACCATGTGAGCTTTCACCTCTCACTTGCCTAGCCTAAATTACAATCAAGTCTTTCCATCCTTTTATAGGCTCCATTACATGTAATACCATGGGCAGAAAACCATGGGTACGCTAAAACACAAAACCACTACTATTTGACCCAATCAATTTTGACTCTCTAGATACTGAAGGAGCCGACTCTGATACCAATTGATATTTGTATTTGGAAATTACTGATGGGGGGAGGGGGTGTGAATCAATAATTTTAAACTTCAATTTTTGCTCAACTTTAATTTCTTCTTATGCAACTAATGACTTATGTATATGCTCAATTATTAATGGTTTCCTTTTACAGTTACCAGAGAGAGACATCTACAGATATATTGTAACCACATCCACCATGGAATACTTGTATTTACTGGTCAAGCCTTGGAAAATGGGAACCTAGACATCCACTGTTCCATGCCCTCCATAGAATCCATTCACCTTCTTGTAGAAGTGCATGGATCCTCATTTCTTCCCATTAGCTTGCAAAAATCTCAGGCAAATACCTCCACAACCATAAAAGATGCAAGGATCATAATGAGGCAGGGATCATAAAAGAGGCAGGGCATGATAATGAAATCTCACCTTGTGATGACAACCTCATTTTCCTTAGGCATGGCTTGCATAACCCAATTCACAACTACAATAGTGGTAACTCCTCCTCTTTCCATCCCTTCGACATCTGTTCTCATTTACAACAAATTTTTTAAAACACTTCACAATAGCAGCTTGAAACATTTGCATATATCATACGACCCACCTATTGCTTCGATGGTAGCAATGATGGCCAACCTGACCATGTGAGCCTTCACCTCTCACTTGCCTAGCCTAAATTACAATAAAGTCTTTCCATCCTTTTATAGGCTCCATTACATGTAATACCATGGGAAGAAAACCATGGGTACACTAAACCACATGCCCAAAACCACTACTATGTGACCCAATCAATTTTGACTCTTTTCCCTGAGCCAAGTTTACTTAACAATCCCTCCCTTAAACCTTGACTTGGGGTTTCCTTGACTAAATCTGACCAACCTTGCCAAGTGACTGAGCCCCGCTCACTCTGGCCCTTACCCCCCGTTTAATTTTTATACCCAAGGTATTTGTTAACTGAACATGCCCCCTATCACCTAGGTCTAGCCCAAACTTTCCTAGTGATTACCTAGGGGTATGCATGCCTTACCAGGTCTTACAACAATATGCCCATTTACATGCAACAAACATTTTATGACTCCATATATATATATATATATATATATATATATATATATAATATATATATATATATCATGTTGCTATCTTAACATATCCTCTCTCACTTTCACACTCTTAGAGGATTCCCTAGCCATCACACCTCCTGGTCATATGATGCACCCCATATTTAGCAACTTTTAAAAATTTCACCATTCTCTATGGTCAATCTTACATGAGTTTGTATACCATGTAGCTTTCTAGCATAATTTCCATGTTTTCCATGACCACAGTCCCTTCCATGCATTCTTGGTGAACTTGTTGCTATCTTAACATATCCTCTCTCACTTTCACACTCTTAGAGCATTCCCTAGCCATCACATCTCCTGGTCATATGATGCACCCCATATTTAGCAACTTTTAAAAATTTCACCATTCTCTATGGTCAACCTTACATGAGTTTGTATACCATGTAGCTTTCTAGCATAATTTCCATGTTTTCCATGACCATAGTCCCTTCCATGCATTCTTGGCGAACTTCAACTCAGTTTCTTGTCCACCCCAAGAAATCTTGAATCTTTGGTAGGATGCAAAAATAGATCACATAGGATCTTGTACCTTTGTGTGGTCCCCTAATCCACTTTATACCACCATAAGATGGCTCCTTCCAGCTGCCAATTTCACCTTTTTCAAAGCAACATCAAACACCCGAACCAAGTGAGCCCCCTTGATGATCTGCACATCCTTGAAATATGACCCCTGCACAACGATCTCTGAGATGAATAGCTACACCTATCACCAAGGACATCAACCAAACTTCCAGTGAAACTTTGGGAAGGAAATGAACCAGACGACCATTGTCTTCACTTAGATTCCCACAATATTTTCTTTTCACATGAACTCACGAGACAATAGTATGGTAATTTACATCTGGGTTCTATCGATATCACTATTGGACTTCCATCTCTAAGTCATGATCCTTTAGCGCTAGAGTAGATATGTCTCTGCAAACCCTACCATACCATAAGAGGAGAAGCTCCTGAGGAAGCATAAGAGAGAGGAAGAGAAGAAAGAAACTTGTTGTTTCTCTATGCAACTACAGTCCTGAGTTTGGAAATCAATGTACTTTCCAATCTGTGTGAACCGGAAAGTGTTTTTCTGTGTGAATGGTGTAATTGCATGGAAAATGGGACTATAATTTGTTGTTTTTTTATTGAATCAAAACACCAATGTTGAAGAAAATTGATTTATGTTTATAAACTTTTGCCAATCGAGTTTTATTCCTGTGTGTTGTTTATCTTCAAATTTTTGTACTTGTTCAACTGATTTATATTAAAAATCTGAATATTACGGCCTCAACCATTGTGTGGTTGTTCACGACTCTTTTGTATTTTTTTTTGAAACCCCATGGGGGAGTGTTCATAGTGCCTTGGAATAGTGGAAGTGTGATTTTCTGTTAGATTTTGGTGTGTTGTTATAATAGAAAAATAATATACCCGATTTTGAATGGTGTCAAAAACCCTTTTAGATTTGTTCTCGATTGGTAAGTTCGAGTTAACCTTGAAAATTCGGTGAAGAAAGGTAAAATAATTTATTTATGGTGTTAAGAAGAAAGTCTAGGCCATGTAGAGTCAATTGGGAACAATTTTGAGTCAATTCGCCTTCCTGAAACAACAATACAATTTTTTTAAGGGGCGTTGTGAAATCATTTCATAGTGCCTACAAAATTTTAACGAGTGCTACGAAATCATTTCATAGCGACTGCATATAAAATTTGGAGGACTACGTGTTTGGAAATTAAATTTCCATTTGGCCTACTCGTTGTACCATTTGTTAAATTGAATCATATGTAATTGGATTCATCAAATGAGGTGAGAAATAGAGTGGAAGGTGAGAGGAAAATATCTCATGGAACTTATCAAAACAAATTCATATTCTTGAGTTGACTACATATGCAACTCTTAAAAATCACTTAGCAATATCTTCATCTTCATTCATTTTAAAGTCTCAAACTACATTGTATATACTTGTAATTTGGCTTTTTATCTCCTTCATGAATATTTTCTAGTTTAGCCTAGATTTCTTTAGGTGTCTAGCAATGCATTACTTTAATAAATTCATACTCACATAATCGACTTAGAAGTGAATTCATAGCTTTTGCATTAGCTATAAATTCTAGTTTAGCATATTTTTCACTAGTAGTTTCCTCTGGCTCTTCATAACCTACCATCATAGCAACCCAAACTTCTACTCCAAGAGACATTAAATATGTCTTCATTCGCACTTTCCAAAAGGCATAGTTTGTACCAGTAAAGAAGGGGGCTTTATTTATTGAGAACCCTTCCTCACTAGCCATTCTATTGATTTAGAACCTCCTTCCAATTGTTGGACTGATACTGAAGGAGTCGACTCCAATACCAATTGATATTCATATTTGGAAATCACTGAGAAGGGGGGGTGAATCAATAATTTTGAACTTCAATTTTTGCTCAACTTCAATTTCTTCTTATGTAGCTAGTGAATTATGTATATGCTCAATTATTAATGGTTTCCTTTTGTAGTTACCAGAGAGAGACATTTGTAGATATACTTATTCATAATTCAAGAGCACTCATACAACATTCAAGAAACAACAAATTAAGACACCAGATATAAGTGGAAACAACAATAAAATTTGGTAGTCACTACTGTGAATTATTATAGTAAAGATAGATTGCATACAGTGATTGCAAACACTAATGTATCAAAAGAGTTTAGGGTTTCAAATGTATGAATTATTAATGCCAATGTGATATATTATCATAAAACATGCAACACTAGAAAGTTGGAGATGGTGAATGTTGGAGTATTAGATATAAATCATATGTGCCAATCCATATTAGCTCCATAAAGGCCACATAATCCCATGCATATTTGCTCCATAAAGAGTGCATATAGTAGGCTTGAGTGATAACAAAGGCCGCAATAGGAGAATGATACCAAGTCAACGTTGCCTACAACTATGATAAGGCATATGTACATACTTTGATAATGACCAACATTAATGTTGGTATTAACGCTGCATTGTTGGTGTTAACGCTAGTATTGACATTGCATTGTTGGTGTTAATATTTGTATTATTGTTGCTATATTCTCTTTGGACTGGTATAACCTTAACGTTGCCTTCATTAACACTGTATTCATTCTCACATACCCAGCATTTCCACTAGGCTCATGGCAATGCTTCATGCTGCCTCTCACACTTCATGGCAATGCCTAGCAAGGAAAATGTCATACCATTTCACTAACGTTGCTTGTCCAAATTAGGGCATAAAACCCTAAACGCTCCTTCATTTGTATGAGTTGCTTCAATTTGCAATTTTTTTGTTCCAAAACACATATATCATCGAATACTGCTTTAGAAGGAATACATAAATGTCCGATTGAACCCCACTTAGATAAAGTTGTCAACAAATAACACTGCCTTAATGCATAATGTTGTGCGAAATATTTGTAATGATATTTAATTGATAGATGAGAATACTCTGAATAATTCAGTCTCATTGAAGTGGCCACAGTAAATAATATATGAATAATAACACTACCATTGCAAATTCATTGAATAATATGTGAATAATGTTCACATAATTTGTTGAATAATAAATGAACCTCACATAAAGTTGTTGACAATAATGCTGCCCCAATAAATTTGTTCCATTGGATTGAATTGAAATAAATTTAATAATGCAGACCAATGTTTCAAGCACCCAACATTTTTATTACATTGAGACCAACTTTCTCTTGAATTGACACTAGTTTTCCATAGTGTATTATTCTAACTCTATCATATATCTAGAACCCTAATTACAATGTAATGGGTGCATAGGATACTAGGTTGTCCAATGAATAATAAAGTTTCTCTCCAAATAAGTCTAATAATTGAAACCAAAATTCCATTTGGATGAGAAGATTTTTCTATTGAATTATTCCAATACAAGGCTTATCTACAGTGGCGTTAATGCTGTCGTCAGATTCGTTGTTGTCAATATTCATTATCTAACTTTATGTCTCATGTCATCTCTGCTCCCATTTCCATTCTTGCCAAATTCTGAATAGCCATATTGATATCCCTAACCACATAATCCTTACTCTTTCTTGCATTACCTTTCCTGAAAGCATTCATTCTTTTACATATGGGAAATATTTTGAGTTGTCAATTCTCTTTGGGCTGCCATTTCTTTCCTTGCAATACTTGCTTACTCTCTTAGTCTTCTTGATCTTTTAGGGTTTTGCTTCATTTTTCAAGGTTTCTAATGTATGCAGTTACTTAATTATGGTGATGCCTCTTTCAGTGGCATGCACTAGTGACTTCTTGTTTATGGTTTGATGCCCTTGAAATTTTCTTAATATTGGGTGCCTCTGAAAAATGCATTTAGCTTTTTCATTTGAACGAGATTGTTTCATTTCAATGACTATAGAGAATATAGTTTGCAACATAGTGGACTTGAATAACCGTCCATTTTCTTTTAATGAGATAGATGAGCCTTATTTTCTACAACATGTATGTCTTCTTTCAGAGATATGGAAAATTCTTTTTTTTGTATGATGCAAATTCTTCTTTTGCAAATGAACTAGGCCTTGCGTTAAACTTAGTTCAAGATTTTTAACATAACAACATATCAAGAGAATGCCTCTTTGAATTTAAATGTTTAGATTTATAACATTTAAAATCTCCTTGATTCTACAATCAAATCCTTATGAGTTTGTCTTCATCTAATATAAAAAAATATTCTCTTCAACTATGTTTCCGATGCTTTTCAAGGGATTTATTTTATTGATGTTGAATACGTTTTATTTCTCTTTCAATTCAAAAATATAACATTAATAACATCCAAATCTTTGTGTTCATAGTAACGACATTGAAGGATTTAGAGAAATCCTAGTGATGTAATGGAATGTAGCAATGTAGATTAATCACTCGTTGGCTTTAATCACTTGTTGGCCTTTTGATTGTAGAATCCATTTCATAGTCTTCTTCAATAACAATTTTTACAATCATAGAGAATATATGCATACAATGATCATTTATGCCAAGCATTTTCATATAGAACTTGCAAATAATATGGTTCATATGATGACCTCATGATACTTCATGATGAGGACTACTAGTAACCAAACATACATATGTATAAGATCTACTCCTTTAGACTTGATGGCAATGATTTTTCTTTCATATAATTGCAAAGGTCTCATGTTTTTACTTACTTCATAGACGAAATGTCAACTAAATACAAGATTCATCATGATGTACATTGATGAATTCCATATACATATTTAGATTCATCAGAAGCTGAAGAATTTTGAGAAAATTCTAATGATGCCAATATACAATGAGATAGACTCATATTTCAACATGATTTGACTAGATATGCAAATGTCTAACTGGATTATGTACATTTGAGAATATTTATTTACATGCTTATATACATGATACCTACATATGCACAATTTTTTTCCATAAAATTTTACATTAAATAATGAACTTTTGAATGATGAACCTGATTGATGTTGCTTACTCATGAAGAAGATGACTTGATCTCACAATTTGATTATGGTCCTTTGTTCTCACTACTTCTTGACTACTTAAAATTCTTGACACAATCATATGCTTCTTGTTCCTTTTCTTTATTATTTCTTTCTCCTGTAGTCTCCCCCTTAGATGGTGCACTCAATTTCATATTCTCTATAATGTTTTAGGTTCTCCTTTTGAAGTCACATTAGTGAGAAGAATCTACAGGAACTATCCCTAATTTGTTTCTCAGATATTCAAATGGTTCTCTAGCAAGAGGCTTTGTAAATATATATGCTATTTGTTCTTTTGTGGGTATGTACTCCATCTTCATTGTTTTCTTAACCACTTGTTCTCTGAGGAAGTGGTACTTTATAGGGATATGTTTAGTCTTTGAATGAAGCACAAGATTTTTGAAATGCTTATTGCACTTGTATTGTCGCACTTAATAGATATAGGTTCACTAAAATTTACCTTCATATCTTGTAGAGTCTGTTTCATCCACAACACTTGTGTGCAACAAGCAACAACTGCTATGTATTTGACTTCTGTTGTAGATAGAGAAACTGATGAATGTTTCTTGCTTAACCATGCAACCAGAGACTCTCCTAAGTAGAATGCACCACCACTTGTACTTTTTTCTGTCATCCACACAACTGGGCCAATCCGCATCTGTGTATAATGTCAATGTAAAGTCCTTCCCTTTTGGGTACCATAGTCCATACTCTGTAGTCCCTTTTAAGAATTTGAATATCCTCTTTCTTTCTAATAAATGACTCTATTTAGGTACTGATTGATATCTTGCCACTACCAATATTATATTTGGTATATAAGTTGTTAAGTATAGCAGGCTTCCTATCGTAGATATGTAAAGCTTTTGATCAACATTAGGTGATTCATCATTTGCACATAACTTGCATCCAATTGCCATGGCGGTTGAGACAGGTTTACAATTTTCAATTTGAAACCTTTCCAACATATCTCTTAGGTATTTCTCTTGAGAAATGAATAGAAATGAATAGGCCTCCTGACTTTTGTGGAATTTTTAGGCCTAGGTAAAAGGTAAGTTCTCCAATCATTAACATCTCGAATTTAGACTTCATCTCTTCAACTAACCATTTTACTAGATGATCCTTATTTCTTCCAAACATAATATCATCCACATACAAAACCACAATTATTAATTCATCTCCATCATCATTTATGTATAAATTACTATCATCTCCTCCTCTTTTGAAACCCTGTTTTTGAAGGTACTTGTCCAACATAGAGTACCATGCCCGTGGTGCTTGTTTAAGTCCATACAATGCATTCTTTAGCCTGCAAAAATAGTTAATATCATATGACAATAAAAATCCTTTAGTTTGTTCCATATAGACTTTTTCCTCAAGTTCTATGCTTAGAAAAACACACTTTACGTCCATTTGGTATACTTTGAAACAATTTATACATGAAAAGGAAAAAAACATCGTGATTGCCTCTAATATCGCAACTAGTGCAAAAGTTTCTTCATATTTAAGGCCTTCTACTTGTGAGTAATCGTTGCACACTAGCTTGGCTTTGTTTCTAAGAATTTAACCCTGTTCATCCATCTTGTTTTTGAATACCCATTTTGTGCCAATGGACTTATTTCCAATTGGTCTTGGTGTTAGTTCCCAAGTCTTGTTCCTTTTAACTTGGTCTAGCTCCTCATTCATAGCATCTATCCAAATTTCGTCTTTACTTTCTTCATCAAAGTTATTTGGTTCAAGATGATTCTTTTGTGTATATCTTGAGGGACCTTTTGAATGAGTCTTTGTCTTTTCTAATTCTTCATCTTGTACTTCATTTTATTTACTCTTGATTTTATAGAACCCGTGATCTTGTTCTTATCAGGTAGCTCTTAACCGAACTTTACATCTATGGATTCCACAATCTTATGTCGTCTTTTATTATAACACTTGTATCCCTTACTTTTTCATGAATACCCTAAAATTATTCCCTCATCTAATCGAGCATAAAACTTTCCTAACTTTTCATCATTAGTTTTAATATCACATTTACTCCCAAATACTTTAAAATGTTTGATTGAAGCTGGCTTACCATGCCACAATTCATAAGGTGTATTATCACAGTTTGGTTTGAGATGTTCCTTATTGAGAATATGTACTTCTGTATGTACCGCTTCTACCGAATAGGTTTGAGGAATGTTTCTTTCTTGCATCATGGATCTAGACATTTTCTGAATAGATCTGTTTTGTCTCTCTGCAACTCCATTTTGTTGAGGTGTGTCTGCAATAGTATACTGTCGTTTTATGCCAAGTTCATCACACAAGTCTGCAAACTCATCTGAAGTAAATTCACCTCCTCTGTTTGACCTTATGCACTTTATCTTGCACCTTGTTTGATTTTCTGCTAGTGCCTTGAATATTTTGAACTTCTCAAATGCTTCTGACTTATTTCTAAGAAATTCCACCCATGTCAATCTAGAATAGTAATCAATTATCAACATAAAATATTTTTCTCCTCTTGGTGCTTTTGTCTTGGAAGGTCCACACAAATCTAAATGAAATTGCTGCAAGACTTACCACTTGACAATTTATATTTGACTTTGAATGATGTCCGTGTTTGTTTGCCCATTTGACATGACTTGCAAGTAGTGTTTTGAGGCTTCTTTATTGTTGGTAAATCTCCGACTGCTCTCTTCTTACTAATCTCGATCATGTGATCAAAATTGAGATGTCCCAATCTCCTATGCCATAGCCAAGATTCATCTTATTTGTTGATGTAGCATTCTTCATTCTCTTCCTTAATATATATATATATATATATATATATATATATATATATATATATATATATATATATATATCTATATATATATACATATATGTATATATATATACATATGTATATGTATATATATATACATATGTATATATATATACATATATATATATACATATATGTATATATATATATGTATATCTATATATATATATATACATATATCTATATATATACATATATGTATATATATATATATACATATATGTATATATATATATATACATATGTATATATATATATACATATGTATATATATATATACATATGTATATATATATATATATATACATATGTATATATATATATACATATGTATATATATATATATATATATATATATATATATATATATATATATATATATATATATATATATATATATATATATATATAATTCTCTGTTCGAACTCATTTAGCCAAAATCTGCCCAATAGTTGTTGACTTGATTTCATAGTCTTGAGCTCTGAAGAGAACATCACAACCTTTATCACACATCTAACTTACACTCAACAAATTATTTTTTAAACCATCTAAAAATAGTACATCCTGACCCTTTCCTCTTCAATTAGACTAAATGTTCCCTTTCCTCTAATTCTTCCTGCTTCATCATTGCCAAATGTGACATTTCAAGTTTTATTTTTATCTAGGAATAAAAATTTTATTTTACCTCCTGTCATATGTCTAGAGTAGCCATTGTCCACGTAACATTTACTATTTTTATCTTGAGCATATAGAACTAGGTCACACTTATCAAATTTATTCTCTTCCTTCTTTTTTCTCCACTACATGCATTCATTTGTTCTACAATTGTTCTGAGATGATAATCTATTGTATTTAAGTTGAGATTCATATGAATTGTGCCCAAAGTTGTGACAATAGAAACATTCGGTGATATCAAGGAGTGGAGAAAATGTATTTTTGTTTAAATTCATGTTTGTTTTGATGTTTGTGAATTTATTTTTAGCCTCACTTCTCTTAGAATTCTTCAGATCATTTCTTCTGACATAAGCTCTGCAATCTACAACTTTACGTCCAAAATTTTTACAGTAATAACTATACCCATAGAAAAACTTTTGTACTTGGTAACGGATATAACCATATTTACATTTGATAATCCTATATCCTGAATAAGTATGGTCTCTATATTTTGTTTTTTGATTGTCCATTCATTTTGTCCTTTGCACTGTTTTGGTAGTGCTTCTTTGCTGCTATTCATTTGATGTTGGAATGTTGCCCAATTTTTTTTTCTCAGATTGATGTGAGCTATCATTGTCTCCCTTGATAGCTTTTACAAAAGTGATTGTCTTTTTTTCCTCTGCTTTGGATTCAATGGATTCTCCTTCATATGCTAACCCATCCTTCATGAGTGGATACCTCTAAGCATTTAATATCACATCCAATTTTTCAGATCCTTTTATATGTTGAATATTCATGTTCAAATTAGTTTGTGCCTTTTCTAGCCTCTTTTTCAGAGTTACCACCTCTTCTTCCAATCTTTCACACTCCTGGATTTTCTCCTTTATTTGTTGCATCAAAATGTCTTCCACCTTCTTTGCTTCTTCAAGTTCAACTTTCAACTTGATAATTTCTTCTAAATTTGATTCTTCTTTTACATATTTCAATAAGATCTCTTTCTGCTTTCTATTCTTTTGTTTAAGCCTTTCTATTTCATCTAGGGCACTGATCAACTCCCCCTCAAGATCTACCTCACCTTCCTCTTCTTCTTCATATTCCTCACAATCTTTTTCAAGTTCTTCCAAGGCCATCAACATGAATTCACTAGTTCCATCTTCACTAGAGGATTCATTGGAACTTTCAGATACACTGCTATCTTCTTGAGCATAGAAGCTTTTCCTTTTAAACCTTTTCTCTTTCTGCATTTTATTAGACTTGTTATTTTCTTTCCCTCTAGGTTGATTTTCTTCTTTCTTATAAGTGCATTTGGAGACATAATGCCCCACTCGTCCACAATTAAACACTTAAGTGGACGTTTGCCTTTGTACTTACTTGTACCTTTCTTCAACCTTCTAATTTTTTTTTCTTTTTCTTCATGAGAACGTGAGCATGAACATTCCTTTTCTTTTGTAAACTTGTTTGCCTTGAAAGCTACATAATTGGTGAATTACTTCCCTTTTGGAATTCTCATCTCATATGTTGTCAAGGAACCAAGTAGTTGATGCCTGTTCAAAGTCTCAAAGTTTGTTGTCTCTTACACTTTCTTTGATTGTTTCTCCTAGACCCATCATGACATTTACAACTTCATCAAATATTAAAAACAACTTAGAAATATCTTCATCTTCATTCATTTTTAAAGTTTGAAGTTGCGTTTTATATACTTGTAATTTGGCCATCTTTAAATTTTATCTCCTTCATAAATATTTTCTAATTTAACCTAGATTTCTTTAGTTGTCCGACAATGCATTACTTTAATAAATTCATACTCACATAACCCACTTAGAAGTGCATTTGTAGCTTTTGCATTAGCTATAAATTCCATTTTGGCATCTTTGTCACTAGTCATTTTCTTTGGTTCTTCATACCCTACCATCACAACAACCCAAAATTCTACTCTAGGAGACATTAAATATATTTTCATTCTCACTTTCGAGAAGACATAATTTGTACTAGTAAACAGGGGGGATTTATTTGTTGAGCATCCTTTCTGACTAGCCATTCTACTGATTTAGAACCTTCTTCTAGTTGTTAGATTGATACAGAAAGAGTCGGCTCTGATACCAATTGATATTTGTATTTGGAAATTACTGGGGGGGGTGAATCAATAATTTTAAACTTCAATTTTTGCTCAACTTTAATTTCTTCTTATGCATATAATGACTTATGTATATGCTCAATTATTAATGGTTTCCTTTTACAATTACCAGAGAGAGAAATTTGCAGATATACTTATTTAGAATTCAAGAGCATTCATACAACATTCAAGAAACAACACATGAAGACACCAAATATAAGTGGAAACCCATAAGGGAGAAAACCAAGATTTTTTGGCTGAAATTGATGTGAAGGAAAGCTCCTAATTCCCAATTACATCACATTTTATAGGCTCCAACCTACAAGAGACTTCTACCCCAAGGAAAATCCAACTCCCACAAAGTTTTCTACCGGCTACAACCCACAAGGGGCTCCTACCTCAATAGGCTACAAATTGTTCTTTATCGAGCTACAACTTGAAGGGAGACGACAATCTCCCAATCACAATACAAATTCAAGTGTTCTGGTTACCTGATGTTAATTTTTTCTATGCTACTCATATTCTCTACTACTCTTCTTCAATTTTGTTCCTCTTCTACTATTGCTCACAAACCCTCTCATACAAACTGCTTAACGTTGAAAAATAAGTTTTTTCCCCATTCAACAATATATATTTTATAAGCATGATTTAGTGGATATTTGAATTCTTTACAGGAATACAAAAAGAGGTATCGTCTCTTGGTCTTATAAAACTATTCACTACCTACCTTTTCATTTTCAAATATGAAAAACTAATTTTTGTAATATAAAATAGAGATGAAATAATATAACTCAATAGTAATGATTACAAGAGACAAATCAGATTTGTATTGGCTACATTTTCCAACCTTGTACCATACAATTTTATTGTTTAATGAAAGCATATGTTTTCTAGCTTGTGTCTCAATATATCATGTCCCATTTTTCATCAATGACAACCAATCAACAATGTTCAAACTTCACATTAATTAGCATAGCCTTTGCACTTCACATCACTTTCAACTTTTTCACTTCAAGCAACCTTGCAACAATAACCATCTACTATTCAACATAAATCAACCTTTGCACAATATCATCACCATATCATCACAATATCATCACCAGTTGACATTGATGCCAACATTACCAACATTGGAGAAGAGAGAGGAACTTTTTGTTTCTCTATGCAACTATAGTCCTGAGGTTGAAAATCATTGTACTTCCAATTTGTGTGAACCGTAAAGTGTTTTTTTGTGTGAATGGAGAAATCAGAAGGCAAATGGGATTGTAAGTTGTTGTTGTTTGATTGAATTGAAACCTCAATGTCAAAGCAAATCAATTTCTATTTATAAATTATTGCCAATCACATTTCATTCCTATGTGTTGCTTATCTTCAAAAGTCTATACTTGTTCAAATGATTTATATTCAAAATTTGAATATTGTGGCCTCAACCATTGTGTGGTTATTCATGGCTCTTTTGTATTTTTGTTTCAAAACCATGTGGGGGAGTGTTCATTATGCCCTAGATTAGTGGTTACGTGATTTTCTATAAGAAATTGGTGTGTTGTTACAACAAAAAAACAGAATACCCTATTTTGAATGTTGTCAAAAACCCTTATAGATTTGTTCCCGATTAGTAAGTTCCAGTTAACCTTGTAAATTCAGTGAAGAAAGGTAAAATAATTCACTTTCAATGTTAAGAAGCAAGTCTAGGCAGTGTAGAGTCAATTAGGAACAAGGTCGAGTCGTTTCACCTTCCTGAAACCGAAATATTTTTTTTTAAAGGGGTGCTACGAAATCATTTCAAAGCGCCTAAAGTTTTTTAAAGGGTGCTACAAAATCATTTCATAGCAACTACATGAAAATTTTTGAGGATTGTATATTTGTATTTTTAATTTATGTTTGACCTTCCCATTTCCCATTAATTAAATTGAATAGTAAGTAATTGGATTCTTCAAATGAGGTGATAAATAAAGTGGAAAGTGAGAGTAAAATCTCTCATGGAACTTATCAAAACAAATTCATATTCTTGAGTTGCCTACACATGTTAATGTTTTATGAAATACTGTTGAATTTGACATTAATACGGAGATGTGAGTGGAGTAGCTGAGGTTATTTGCAACCGATGTTATTTAGACTACATCAACATCTTCAAAAATGAAACTGTTATTGATGAGAAACTCTGCAAAAGTGTGTGTTTTCCACAATTGATCCTTATGTTTTTAAATCTATAAAATTTGACATTTTTGTAATGGTACTATGATACTAATTAGAATTACGTAGCACTTGATGCTAATGAGAAATTATATAGAAATTTATTAGATATTGAAAACAAAACAACCTCTTCTCAAGTCTTACATTCAACAAGCTAACAATTATAGTACATGGATAATGCATTCTCATTCTTTGCTTAGCAAAACTCATCTATTAGTATAGAAATCAAACCATAGATGTATAGTGTATTGGAATGGTGAATGAGCTAGAATTGGCTAATAATGGAAAGGAAATGATTGAATTATGCATTTTGGAAAAGGATAATGATGACAAGATGAATGATTGAAAAATAATAATTACTACCTCATCACAATAAATGAATATAATCCCCAACTTCATAGACCAAAGGGATCCCTTGAGCAATGCCATCACAATATATCCAATCCCTAGACTTGTCAATAACCTCGACCCATATGCATTTACAAGATTTTTTAGTTTTTTGCACTAAAAAAATATTAAGTGTGTTCAAACATTATATTGAATATTGAACAGGAAGAATAAACTTATTGTCAAACAAATCAACATTCCTCAACAACTAGATCCCCTAAGTAGCTAGTATGGGAAGTGCCTCAATACTCTTCATTGCCACATTCTCGTCCCATCCCCTAAGGGATTCTTCAATAGAGTTCCCACTCCATATATCGGAAAAGCCCACGGAATGTTCCATCATTACAATCCTTGTGCCTTAACAATGATAAGAAACCAATAATTATAGTCCACTTCGAGGGAGAAACCTCCTTATACAATAAATACAATGTTCAAGACAATATTTAATGATCCTAATACCAAGGCTCCTTAGTATATATATAGGAGACAAAGGATACAATTATAATAAAATGGGACCATGAGGGGTTCTACCATACATAACAATGTAACAATAGAAATGTAATCACTCAATATCTATGGCTTAATAAGGGGTTTTTGGGTTAAAATGGGGCTTATATAGGGCTTAACATGATCCCCCCCTTCAAATAAGTGTTGTCCTCAACACTTCACTATATATGGGTGTTTCTGCATAAAACACTCATATTCCTATGTCGCTTCTTCCACCGGTAGGTTCTTCCATTTGATGAGGTACTCAGTAATTGGTTGATTTCTCAAGTGCTTAGTCCTTGTTTTCAAAATTGTTTCTAGTTATAATATTATTTTTCCTTCTCCATTAATATCTGATACAAGAGTTTGGACTCATATCTTTGTTAAAAAATTTACTACATGGATCTAAGAGGAACAAAAATAAAATAACCAACAATAATCATAAGCCATAAACACAAAAGTTTATCTGGGAAAAACCCCAACTCTAGGGAAAAAAACCCAACCCAATGAAATTTCAGTAACCTTGGCCAAAACCCTGACCAACTCGACCAAGTGAGCCTTCACCGTTCACCTCCCTGTCCTACACTACAATAAAGCCTTTCCAGCCTTTTATAGGCTCCATTACATGCAATACCACGGGTACACTAAACCACATGCCCATAAACACTACTATTTGACCCAACCAATTTTGACTCTTTTTCTCGAGTCAAGTTTACTTAACAATCCCCCCCTCAACCCTTGACTTGGAGTTTCCTTGACTAAATCCAACCAACCTTTCTAAGTGAGCTAGCCCCACTCACTCTGGCCCTTACCCCCCCTCAAATTTTTATACCCAGGGTACTTTTTAACCGAACATGCCCCTATCACCTAGGTCTAACCCAGACTTTCTCAGTGATTACCCAAGGGTACACATGCCTTACTAGGTCTTACATCAGTATTCACACTCTTAGAGAATTCCCTAGCCATCACACCTCCTGGTCATATGATGCACCCCATATTTAGCAAATTTTAAAAATTTCACCATTCTCTATAGTCGACCTTACATGAGTTTACATACCATGTAACTTGCTAGCATAATTTCCATGTTTTCCATGACCACAATCCCTTCCTTGCATTCTGCGCGAACTTCGACTCATAGTTTATTGTCCACCCCAATAAATCTTAAATTTTTGGCAGGATGCAACAAAAAATCACCTAGGATCTTGTACCTTTGTATGGTCCCCTAATCCACTTTATACCACCATAATATGCCTCCTTCTAGCTACCACTTTCACATTTTTCAAATCAATGTCAAACACCCAAACCAAGTGAGCCCCCTTGATGATCTGCACATCCTTGAAATATGACCCATGCATAACAATCTCCAAGATGTAGAGCTACACGTATCACCAAGGACATCGACCAGACTTCCTCCGAAACTTTGGCAAGGAAATGAACTCCCCACATCTATTGTCTTCACTTAGATTTCCCACAGTATTTTCTTTGCACATGCACTCACCAGACAGTAGTATGGTAATATACATATGTGTTCTATCAATATCACTATTGGACTTCCATCTCTAAGTCATGATCCTTTAGCGCTAGAGTAGATCTAGCTCTGAAAAACCTACCATACCTTCGTCTTCATTCTCTAATGTTAGGAATTTGCATATACAAAACCTTCAAGGCCTCTCTCCTTGATCACTACCACACATTCCAGAAGCCACGATGAGTGAGAAAATTCTCATACATAGGTAGATCCATGACCTCCTATGCAGGCCATTTGACTTTCTCTAAGATCCCATCCTCAATGGCCTTCTCGACTCTCACAGACCATGGGTTGCAACCATCTCTCCTTTTCCTAAATTTTTCCCAACAACTTTGAAGCGAAACTTGGCTTGAGAATAGCTAGCCTCAGAACCACACTTCACACTCTAGAGTTCAACATCCTAGTTATCTCAATAAATTTCTGTAAATTACACCACTTCACGTGTTTATGTGTAATTTCCATCTATGATCTCGCAAATAAATCGATGCCTTTGACCCAACACCTCAGCAACAACTCCTGTGTTGAATCAAATTAATACATATTCACGGGTTTATACCACAACTCCAATACCTAAGACCAAAATATCATGGGTGTACAACTCCCATGTGTGAATATGTTGTCCCCAGATTGATCCTAATCATTTCTCCACATTGCAGACGATAACTCCCTTGGGAATAGATATGAGAGGTAGAAAGTTTCCTAGAGGCGTCCCTTTGGAGCCAAAAAGAACCTTCAGCTTTGATACCAATTGTTAAAAATTTTACTACATGGATATGAGAGGAACAAATATAAAATAACCATCAACAATCATAAGCCATAAACACAAAAGTTTATCTGGGAAAAATCCCAACTTCGAGTAAAAAACCCAACCCAATGAAATTTCATTAACCTTGGCCAAAACCCTGGCCAACCTAACCAAGTGAGCCTTCATCACCCACCTCCCTGAGCTAAACTACAATTGAGTATTCCCAACCTTTTATAGGCTCCATTAAATGCAATACCATGGGTACACTAAAAAACGTGCCCAAAACCACTACTATTTGACCCAATCAATTTTGACTCTTTTCCTTGAGTCAAGTTTACCTAACAATCCTATCATTGATGACCTTATTTAAGTAAGAAACATGGAAGATTGGATATACATGTGAAGATGGAGGAAGCTCCAATTTGTAGGCCATACTTCCAATCCTCTGCAACACCTTATAGGGGTCATAATACCTTAGAGCTAATTTGTTGTCCTTATTTTTCTACTTGAGGAACATCTATTTATATGGTTGTAGTATAAAAAATACACAATCCCCCACTTCAAATTCCCTTTCATTGTGATGTTGATTTGCTTGTTGTTTCATCCTATTTTGTGCCATAACCAAGTTGTCCTTCAATAGTTTGAGAACCTCTTGTTGGTGTTGGATGTGGTCCTCTACTGCTTGAGCCTTTATAGTCCCTTTCAAGGGTGATGTGATGGATGGAGGATGATATCCATAAAATTCCATAAATGGTGACATTTTTTATGAAGTATGGAAGGATGTGTTGTACCACCATTTTGCTAAGGGAAACCATTTGACCCATTTTGTCTATTTATCAAATGCAAAACAACATAGATATCCTTCTAAACATTTATTCACAATCTCAATTTTCCCATTAGATTGAGGATGGTAAGATGAGTTGTGAGCCAATTGAGTACCCAAACAAGAAAATAATTCAGTCCAAAAATTTCCAGTGAAAATTGGATCTCTATCACCTAATAATCTTTGGTATTCCATGTAGCTTTTTGACTGTTTTCATGAATGTTTCTACTACAATACTTGCTTTAAGAGGATGAGAAAGAGAACACAAGTTGACATACTTTGTCATTCGGTCTACCACTACCATAATGACACTCTTTCCTTCAGATTTGGGTAAACTTGTAATAAAATCCTATTGACGGTGTTGGACCTGCCAACATTCAAGGGATCACGCTGGTATGAAGTCCCAACTAGACCTCAGACCATTTGGTATGGAAGTCCCATTCGGTATGATGGCCCAGTTTCCATTGTCTTAAGTATTTGCCTCAACTCTTACTTGTCAGCACAGGAGAATGGTATGCTTTGCCTTCGAGAAGTGAGGTCTGCGTGCCTCGTGAGTGATAGTGTACTCGTGTCAATGGTTCTTCACTATAAAGGGAGAGGGGGAAAGTGAGTCCCAAGTTGGTTGGGATGCAGTCTCAACTCAGTTAGGAACACACAACACAACATGATGTGCACAACTTCCGTAGGAGTAGTCCACACGAATGCGGAAGTCACAACATACAAGGTAAGATAACACGTACAACACTCAACGGATGAGTCTGAATGAGTGTAACAATTGTTACAATAAGATTCATGTGAAAGTTTTGTCTAATGTCTGGGAGAGTAGTCTACACGGGTGAGACAATGTTAACAACATATACAACACATTTCCATTAATAGATTATGTATTACAACAAGTGAAATAGTTCATATGTAGAACACTAGTTAAAGAAACATGCATTACAAGTGTTAAAGATTAGTCTTACAATAGATATAATACATATGTGAAAACGTGTTGGCCTATTAGCAGGTTTTTGAATTAAGAGAATGTTCCAAGACACATCGTTACACCATACATCACTAATCTTGAGTGTCGAGCGTTGGAGCCACTACTTACTCCTCAAAGAAAAGATTACAGACTCTCTTGGCTATGTGGGAGGAGTTGAGGTGAAAAATTCCTTTTGCATGTACAAATGAGGGGGTATTTATAGCCAAGGGTGAAACTGACCCTTGTGGCTGTTTGACTACCCTCATGACCATTTGACTTCCATGACATTTCAACTTACATGACTCTTTGTTCAATAAGTGGGTCTCTTGGACTTCCACGTTACATCACATTGATTAAAAACATAGCCCATAGTAGAGATGTGGGTGACATGTTGGGCGCGGGATCCCCCAAGGGAAGTTTTGGGGCTTAAAGCCCAAATTTTGACTAAATCCGATGTAAAGACTCCGCGTTTTGTAGGCACGGAGCGTGAGCTTGTAAATGAATCATAGGGTTGCCCACCCTTAATTTTGTAATGTAATTTCGGCTTTAGAGATCTACCCATGGTCCACAGACCATGGGATTGTATAAATAGAGCGAGGCTCTAAGTTGTAAAGAAGAAAAAGAGAAGGAAGTCATGAATGAAGGATGAAGAATTGAGTCTTATCTAAGTGTAGAGTCGAGTCTTTGGGTCGTAGAGTAGGAGAAGGCTCTGCAGCTGAGTGCGCAGAGGCCTAGTAGTCCACAGCTAAGTGCGCAGACCCTTGCAACTGAGTGTGTAGGGCAGGTTGAGTCTGTAGTCAATTGAAGAATTAATAAAGAGAAGTTTTATACCATTCCTGTGTATTTATTTACTATTTTTTGCATTGAATGTATTGGGTATAAATTACATTTCTGTTGTTTATATGATGCGCGAACATATATGATTATGTTGATTAAGTGAATATAAGATAAAGTATCTGTTTACGCGAAGTTAACTAACAGTTATAAGAATATAAGTAAGATCCATGGTGTAACTTGGGGAAATAGTGCAGATCGCTGCCTTAGTAGCATGAAAGCACCTCAGCCCCTGATTAGGGTTGCACGAAGGCGATTATAACAGATCGTGAAGGCCTCACAGGTTAGGGTAGTGCACGAAGTGACCTGCATGAAGCCATTCATAGTTGGACTAAATCGACCCCTTAGACATCTAAAGGGTGCGGAAACTTGGTTCCAGCATCCACCCATACTGCTTTAGCTAAGACTTCAGTCCACTCATCGTGGGCTATTGCCAAAAGGGCCAGTAGTGTAGGGATTTGTTTGGCTAATTAACTCTGAACCTGGGTCAGGCCCCATCACGCGAACAAATGGTTCCGTTGCTGGGACCAGAATCTGCATAGAGATGTCTGATGTTGTATCATTAGAATCCAACTAAGAAGGAAATTGAAGGTTGGTTGGACATAAGGATTCATGAGTTCGCGGTGCAGGAGAACAAGAATCTGTGACTGACAAAAGAAGAGTGGTTAGATTGCTACATGTACACAAAAATCCACGAGATCTTTTTCGCATCTTTCCCTACTAAGTTGTACAAGTGGATCACGAAGCTAGCAAATAACCGATGAAGGTGGAAGCTCAATGGTCCTATTGTGTGGACCCTAGAGTTGGTGCGCAGATTGGTAGCATCGAAGGATAATATCGCACGCATTGTTGATCACTGGCTCGATCAAATTATAGGAGGATTCATTGCTCAGTTCGCGGTAGACACTTTAGTTAGCTACAATGAGGCAGAGCGACGCTTTCTCAAAGGACCATGAGGTAAGTACGTAAAGTCCCTGAATACTTGGATTAAAATGTTATTGTGTGAAATTAGGGTTATGCAATTACCTTGATGTTTGGAGCTACGCAAAGTGGAAAAACCTACAGAAAAGAAGGAAGCAAGGGATCAAAGAATAGCCCTTTGATTTCACCTGCGCGAGGGGACAAGGAAGAGCTCGCGAAGGTCTCTCCATGAAGTGCGATCCATTTGATAAGGTAGATGATTCTGTACATACCACCCCCACCCACACTGCCACCAGCTTCACCACCTTCACCTCCATCTTCACCTGTACCACCTCCACCACCACCACGAGTCAATATGGAAAGCACGATAAAGTTGCCTGTGTTCAAGGGAGTGGGAAATGAGGATCCAGACCAGTTTTGTTTCATGATAAGAGCTGTATGGGAAGTGTAGGGAGTTACAGATGATAATATAGAGAAAGTGACGTTGGTCAGTGCTCTGCAGGATCACACACTGACCTAGTATATTAAGCATTCTAATGAGAATCCAAATGCGGGAATCGCGGATATCCAAGCAGCGCAAAACAGAGAATTTAGCAGGTCGAAGTCTGAGGCACAATCGATCATTGGGTTCAAAGAAATCATGATGCTACCAGTAAAAATCCTTGGGAGTTGGATTAGAGGTTTAAGTGTACAATTCGCTAAGATAATATGAATCTGACGGATGGACAACATGGCGAATGGTTTTTAGCATCACTAATGCCGCATTTGAGGAGTGCACTTTCGCAGCAAAAGTTAATGACTCAGGCAGAGGCCTTAGAGATCATGATGAGGCTACATGAGACCCCAATGTAGGATCCTAACTTGGGAGTTCAACAGATCCATGCTTAGTTGAAAAACTTATGCCTTGAGATGCAGAGTTTGAAACAGGACAGGACAGCCTGACCAGAAGTGCACGAAGAGGTATGGTCCGTAAAATGCAAGGGCCATGGTCATGATAAGGACCATTTCGCGGTGTTCGTAAATTACCTTGTGGGAGGAGGATAGATGCCATTAATACCGGAGGCACAAGTAGGACCTAGCACGGTGCCTACTTTGTGGTGCGCGATTTGTCAAATATGAGGGAAACACGCTATGGGCAACTGCCATTTGTTACAGAAGTATACTCAAAATTCACAACAATTGTTCTGTAATTTTTGTAAGTCGATAGGACACGCTGAGAAAACAGGAGTTATGAGTTGATGATGGATATAACTCCCACCTACAGAGTTTAGGATGAAACGCGACCCCTAGACCAGAATACAGGAGTGGCACGAACCAGATTTCAGGGGCGCGGATGAGTCCAAGGTGGAGGAGGACCTGGAAGAGGTTATGGACAGCTTATATGCTACAATTATGGAGGGCCAGGACATTATGCCTGTGATTATACAAACCCAACACATCCATCATGTCTGTATTGTACCTTGTTTGATCATGAGACGGAAGATTGTCCTACGTTGATAGCTAGGATACGTGACAAGGGAGCGCTACCGCCTCCCCCAACTCAGAATCTGCAGATGATGAGGTTTGAGCCTGGAAAGGAAGATCCAAATGTGAACATTGCGCTCCGAAGTGGAATCGTGACGAGAGATGATAAAGGCAAGTAACCCGAAGATAGTACTTGGGTTTGCAAGGCTCCAATGAAAGAAGCAGAGTTTGATTTGGAGCGCGCTAAGGAATCCTTCATGCAAGCTAAGAAGAGCTTCGTTGATGCCTCCACTTCAGGAAACAAAGATAGACCGAGCTGGAAATGGACCCATCTATGCTTACGACATTCCTGGAAACATGCATGAAGCTACTATGCGACAGTAAGGTTGTAAAGGAATTATAGGAACTCATTAACAGATGCACTAGGACTGCGCCAGGAGAACTGTGCATAGTCTGGAAGATTGGAAAGCATAAGACAAGGACGAGGAGAGAAATGAGGTTAACCAAGCAGATTGGAGAATATGAGATGGACCAAATAATTCTGTATTTAGGATTGGACGCGAACATTCTGCCGAAGTAGACATGGGAGACCATGGGGAGGCCTACGCTGCAATGGTCTCCTATTCAACTGCAAATAGCGAACTATGACAATGACGATGATTTGGACTGCATCTACAAAATAAATGTGTGAGAGCAGGACTGGGTAAATCCCATCGCGGTTGAACGAATTTCATGGAAGCGCAAAAACTCCTGTAATTTAGATTCAAATGAGGAGATAGAGCAATGGCAGAACCGGTTACATGAGGTAACCATGTTGAACTGTAATATGATGACAAGATCATTGCGCTACGTATCAACAGAAGTGAGGGATCTACCTACTTATGATGGGTTAAGTGAGGTAGATACCTTCTTGGAAAAATATGAAAGGGAGGTGCCGAAAAAGCAACGCTTCCAAGCCTTGAATTGGGTACTGCGCACTACGCTCGCGAGGTGGTGGGGTATGCACAAAAGGAGCTTTGAGAACCAGAGTGAATGCAAGATAATGATGTGCACACGGTTTGGGAAGCCTAAAGTGCGATTAACAGGTAAATACAATGGGCAGGATGACCCCCACACACATCTAGCCAGGTGGATACAAGCATATGGAAAAAAACCTACGCGGATGCACATGAACTTCACGTTGGGAGGTATGGTCAATAAACTTGTGTTGGGGGGGCAGATGTGCAGTTGGCTCTTAAGGTTGGACAAATAGTATGTGGGAAGAAAAATCCTGCAAAAGGTTATCCACGCGGAAGCATTTGACAAGGTATGCAACGTGCAGCGAAGTGGTTGGGACCTACGCGTACTCAGACAGACGCCTTTTCGGTTGGTTGATAGAGTAGAGGCCATAATACCTATGGAGTCTATCATGCCTAGTCCACGCCTCATGGCGTTCACAGGGGTAATGGACCGCGGAGTCCTGGAGGAAAGGCTCGCGCCATTAGAAAAGCGCGGAGACAAACGGTTGGGACTGGATGAGGAGATATAGTAGGGTGATCTTAGGCTACAAGAACTCATGAATGAAAGAGTTCGGTTGAGGGAGAAAAGCACCATGGTGGAAGCAGAAGTCAAGAAGCTTGAGGAAGGAATAAAGAATGACTTTCTTGATAGAAATACCATAGTGATAAAGCAGGACAAGCTCAATTACATTAACAAACTTGGGGACAACCACCGAGACTTTCCAAGTTTGTTGCATGGGATGGGACCATATGTTATTAAGGAAATCATAGATAACGGTGCGGTATAGTTGGAGAAGATAAATAGCGAACTCTTCCTAGGGAAAGTAAATGGTAGTCGATTGAAGTCGTACACAAGTGGCCCAGCCAACTGACTAGCCGTAGGAAGCACAGTCTTAGTGCTCCAGGAAGTTGAAAGGAGGTGCGGGACTATAAACTACTCTGCCCGGGAGCTGCACGATGTCAGGACTACGCACAAGAGCGAAGTGTCACAGGGTCCACGACAGCGCAAGGGTAGCTACGCTGCCATGCAAGTTGGCTAGAAGGTGACTGTTGCAGTCACTATTCATGATGTGATGCTTGGTTTGAGACCAAATGGAGTGGGCGGCAAGAATTTAAGACAAACTTTATGGGCTAGATTTGGGAAAATCTGCTGCCAAGGGAGCATTAATGAACCAGATTTGGGGGGAACAGTTGAATTTGAATTCAAAAGGTGCTATAAATTACAAAGGGGTGCCCAGAAAACAACACTTGGCCATTTTAGAATTAAGCTGTCATGCGCCCAGAGATTCTAAACCTAGACCTGTTTGAGTTGTTGGAGTTGAAGGAGTTACCTAAGAAGTTGAGAGATTTGTGGAATAGCAATATGACAGTGTCTGAAGAAGCCATGGATATTGAAGAAATGACCACTGAAGAGGCCACGTAGGCCATGACGATAAGAGATGACCCAAAAAGTGTCAGGATAGATGCAAAAATCCCTAAATTGTTGCGCACGTTGAGGCCCAAGAAGGATAAGCAGCCTATGGTTTCGGTGTGCGTGTCCCCTCAAAACCCGTTGAGAACTAAACTGAACATCGAAGAAAATGGGAAAGTAGTTGATTTGTAAATCGACGAAGGGGAGGAAGACCTTGAGGAAATCCTGGTGGAAGAGGAGGACGACGAATAAATGGAGGAAGAAACCCAGGGTGTGACCCTCTGAACAGGTTGCCCATGTATGTTCCTTTGCGAAAGGGGAAAGCAAGGGTGCCCAAGGACCTAGATGAGAGAAAGAGCAGACTCCACTGCTACCTGATGATATCATTTTTGAAGGAGCACACTCGGGACATGTGCTGGGTCTAAAGTTTGAAGACTGGGATCTCACGAACCATGAGAAATTCTCACACTTAGCAATCGCGTAGCTCATGTGGCTGAAAAAAAACACCGCGTCGAGAGTCATAGAGTTGGAGAGCCACAAGTGGTTGCGCAGAGTAGAGAAAGCAGGGTTGTTAAACCTGCTCTGGGTGCCTCATTTCCATCACGCCCCAGTAATTATCTTTGTCATCAGGTAGCTGATTTTCCTGGTGCATGATGGGTGCTTGTGGCTAGAGGATCCCATCCCCATCACCGACCACCTAATTCATAGAATTACCCAACTCCCTTGCAAGGGGTAGGACCCGGTGGATATTTCAAAGGGTTAGAGCAACAATGGCCATTGCGAAGGCCATGAAGAAAAATTCAAGCTAGAGAAGAAGAAGAGAGGGTACGTGATCTCCAGTATCAACAATAATGCAGTCAAGTTATGACTCGGATACTGGCTGGCAAGTTTATGCGAAAGTTCTACGTGGATGAGGTGCCCGTGCCGTGGTATCACTTGCCGCATAGTACGCAGAGGGGGTCTAGTTTAACTGGTCAGAGTACTTGTGCAAGGAGTTCCTGGAAAATTGCTGTGAGGCACAGGAACAGGGGAAGACTTTCCACTATGCATGGCTTCTGCTATCCATAGTGCTGGTGGCTTGGGAATTGCCTGAGGACAGCCAGTTCCCCATGATTGTGAAGGATCTTCTAGAGGCAATGAAGTACGCTTCGCTGTGGGAAACTAAAGATGCGCAGAGGATCAGAGACAAAAAAATATTCTAGGTGTTCATGGAGATGAAAATCAAAATGGGGATTAACCGCAAGCCGCAGTTATCACCCACTGTCTACAATAGTCTGCAAATCTTTGCGGATTTCAAGACAGACTTCCATCATGTATATATCTGAGTATGAAAGGATCTCGTGAAGAAATGGAATGATATCCCCTACCTGGTGATGGACGATGTCATATTCACTGTGCTTGAGTTGTGGCTGCCGGATTGGCGTGCTCTAGCTAGCTCCATGGTGGAATCAAAGAAGTCCAATGCGCAGAGGAAAAAGGAGGAGGAAAAATGGCAGATGGCGCAGTTGGCAGAGAAGAGAAGGAATGAAGCAGCAACAACCAAGGCACAGGAGGCGCACGACGTTGCGATGGCAGCTGCAGAACAACAACAAGTAGCAGAGAAGTAGTGTGAGGACCAGAAGTCACCATCACCTGAATAGGAGCCCAAAACATAGGAAGGTGGTGTAGACCCACAGACAGCGTCCACACATCTGAAGTGGCAGCACCCGAGAGAGCAGGTGGGGCAGTGGAAGAAGTCAAAAGCCTCCAAGACTTCTTTTGACCTGATCACCCTCACTAAGGGGGAACTGCATGACATAGGGGAGAAGGTGAGTAATGTCACCGCAGAGGACCTCCAGCAATTCGAGGAGGAAAATCAGATGGTGTTGGGGGCCCTCTGGACATAGATACAGGAGTTGCAGGTGCGCACTCCTCAGGTTGGTACTCTATCGACCAGCCTCATAGTAGGCACGACCGCGGCTGAGGAAATGCTGCGCGCCCGCACGACCAACACTATAGTGCTACCAGAGGGGGCATTGGTTACAGAAAATGAGGCCGACAGGCCTACAGTCAGTGCACTAAAGGGAGTTGGGATAAACATGGTTGTGCTCCCTCGGGAAACGCTCTATGTGTTGCAAGATGGAGTGACTGCCGAACTACGGGCCAGGGACAATCACGTGCTCCAGGTGATGAACGAACAACGAATTAACATGGAACAACTAAGCCAACAGTGTGATGAGGTAGTGGTACAGAATTGATAGATTGTGCAGGTGGTTGAAGAAGCCTGCTAGATGGTCCCTGAGTTGGTCATCCCAGCAAAGGCACCAGCGGAGGAGCTTATCCAGAGGCTAGCAGCAAGTGTGCGCAAGGCAAAGGAAGAGATGGCTAAGGTTCAGATGGAGCTAAACCTTCAAATAGCTTAGCTACAGTTAAAGGCGTAGCCTTCAACTCCACCAGAGGTAAGGGAATAGCACCAGTGCCATTACAATAGGAATAGAGGAGATCAGCAGTGTAGTAAAGGATTGCACCAAATTATTTGAAGAGTCGTTCGAGGTCCTCACAACTCTGTAGGAGGACCCGAACATACAGCACTTAGAAAATAAGGCGCGTGAGCTGCAGCAAAAGTACAATGACATAAAATGACCATGCAGATGGTGGCCCTTACACAGAGGCTCACGCAGATGCAACACAAAAAAGCACTCAAAGAGCAAGTAGATGTGGCGCGGCATAAGGAAGTGTTACACTAAAAAATGTCACCATGACTATTTACAGTTAGTATGGCTCAATCAACAGTCATGCTACCCTCTTAGGCAAGTCTTATGCCTCTGCTATCCATCTCAAACTCAAAGAAGAGAGAAAGTCTTGTAAAAAATGTGTTTATCTCTGGGGATGCAGGTTCTCTCAAGCCTTACCTGCGGGGACGCTCACAATGTTCACAAAGGCTGCGTCCTTGGACGCTCTGTATGTTAAAGGACAGGTGCGTCCTTTTGTAAAAGGAAAAATGCGCAAGTTTCATCTTTAAAAAGTTACTTGTGGTTACTTCTAGAACTTTCTAGAGGTCGGTTTGATGAAATGGATGCGCCTCCAATTGGTTCATGTATCCCTATTAAGGAGGAACTTATCCCATCAATAAGGGAGCTATCCCACCCAAAGAGGGGGATTATCCCATTGATGGTGGACCTGAATAACCTCTTTACAGCACTATAAATAAAGGCATTGAGCCAGAAGGAGGGGAGGTTGAAGCTATACATTTTCTAAGGGTAAATGTTGCAGGAATTAGGACTCCCATTTAGAAGCTTGTGAGGAGAGATTGCCATCTTTGCTTGTTCTATTTGGAAGTGGGTGAGCTTTGTCAAAGTAGAGGAAGACTCTTGTGGACCCTGGAAGGAGCTTGCACAACACCAAGGCTCAGGTTGTAATGGTTCCTTTTGATTACCTTTAATGCAAATTGGTCCATTCTTCTCAATAACTTGTTGTTTATGGGTTATTTCATGTACTCCTTGGTCTATATGTTGAATATGCTTTGTTTTATGTTATAATCAGGTGCTATTTAATTGTTTGACTGTTGGTGATTGCAGGTTTTGGAGAAAAGGAGGAACTCATCCAGATCAACAAAGCTTGGACTTCTACAACAGCGTTTGGACAAAGGTAAGAACGAAACACTTGATTTCTCATATCACAATGCATGTTTAGAGAAGGATATTTCTAGTTTGTCTTGTTTGTCATTAGAATGTCTTAGACTTCTAGGAAGGTCGTTTGTGTCCGCACTTTTGACTGATTCCATGTGACAAATTGGCGACTCCACTGGGGAAAGATTCCATTGATGAGAAGAGTTTTTCTTTTGTGTGAACTTTGCTTTGAGAAAATTGGTTTATTTTTCTGGTTTTGGCTCTGTGACCTTGTCTCTGGGTGGGTTAGCTTAGGATTAGTTTTATTTTGGGTTTTCTTGAGTTTTTCAGTAGGACGCACCCTCTGAGTGTTGCACAGTGCGTCCCTGGACGCACTGTCGCTGTGTGCACAGTGCGGGCCCGCACCTGTCGTAACGGGTTGCCTGCGTCCCCTGTTAAAATTTGAGAAAATTCCATTTTTTGCATTTTTTGCTCTTAGATTTTGTTTTTTCTTAGTTTTTTCTGCCCAGATCCATTAGTCTCTTGTCAAAGATCTTCACCTAATCTTGTTTCATCAGCATTCCTACTCTAAGCTTTCATCAATTGGGTGTTTTGAGTCTCTTTTTTGAGAAATTCTTGATTTGATTTCCTTTGGTCATTACTTGGAGGTTTGTCTCAGTCTTTTCACAATTTTGCATCTTTTTGCTTCTGTTTTTGCAAAAAAAATTCCCCCTCATTCGCCCGGGGGGGGGGCTAAATTGTGTATGAGTGTTAATCGCCTTTGAGTGTTTTTATGTTTTGATCTTTGGAACTCTCACCCAATTTTCTCGACTTGCACTTGATTGCTTCTTAGATCACATTAGAATCATCTTGTGTTTGAGAATTCTCTTGCATAGATCACATTTGCATAACTAGAATTCTCATCTTCAGAATATGAATGAAAAATGTGCATAGATTACATTTGCATACTTTTCGAGTGAATTGTGCATAGATTACAATTGCATAGTTTACATTCTGGAAAATCAATCGTAGATTTAGATCAGTTTTCTTTGATTTGAATTTACACAAAAATAAAAATAAAAAAAAATGGTTTGGAATTGATTTGCATTAGTTTTTCTTGATAAAATTAGTGCATTAGAGAATCTGTTATATTTTCTCTTAGTGATCAATTTTTGCATTGTTGGAAGTGAATGGAAACTCTCTCCTTACTTTAGTTAGGATTCATCGAATTGAAAAGATTACATTATCATATTCGATTGCATTCAGTTGAGTCGGGTCATAACACCATTGGTTTCATCTCCATTTACCCATTTGAGTAATAACAGCCTTAATAACACAGCGCTTAATTAAAATTCATCTAGTAATTTTCACATTTCTAGGGCTCTGAAACACCAACATAGCTTAGGCTAGTGTCTTGGAGTAGGAGAGTAATTAACTCTCCAAGACAGCAAAACCAAACAAGTAGCTCATCTTGTGGTAGGATAAATCCAATTGTTACATTTACACTCTGGGAAAGCTCCTCTTAAAGGAGAAGCACGAGCTCGTGTCCGAACCAGTGAGGGGATCCATCCTCCCTCGTTGGGAAAGACGCCAGACACGCACGTATTACAAACGGTAAACCTCGGATTAACCATTGTCGAGGAGCCAGGGGTCACTTATCGGTAAACCTTGGATTACTGTCAAGGAGCCGGTAAGGGGATTGAGCTTGCTACTCTGCCCTTGCGTGCTGTCGGAGTTTAGACTGTTCCCCCAGGTGTACTTGTGGCCGTTGGTAACCTTAGTGACCATAATCTTTAGGATTCTACCCAAGGTGACGGTGGAGGGAAGATCCCACTGTACCTGGAGCAGACGTCGGTTATACTCACTTGGATTTTCCGGGGGGTTCGCTTCACTTCGAGACGGTTAAAGTGGAGGAACTTGTGCCGGTCTATTCATTAAGCAGGTTGCCGGGGTAACTGTTCCACCCTCCACTTCTGTACTGAATTCGGCGATGTTGGATTTCATCACCAACTAGTGTTTTCGGTCCGGAAGGCTACTGTTTGTGTGTGGTTTGACTCCTAGATTTGATAGCGCATGTTAATTTGTTTGTTTTTACTTTTAGAGACCATAGGTGTGAATTGTGAATTTTAATTGTTAAGTGTGAATTGTGAATTGTTAATTTTAGTTTTAGTTATAAATTGTTAATAAAAATCACTGAAGTTGAATATAATGGCAAATGTTCCGGAATTTATCAACCTAGGAACCCCTCCCAATGAGAATCCTAGTACTTTTCCTTACTTTGGAAATGTTGGTCCTCCTTATATGGCTACTTTGTCATTACCTGGATTTACAATAGGATTACCGATATGGTTATTTTCAACTTCGTTGGCCCAAAGTACTCCAATTGTTCCATCTCAACCGGATGCTTCACTTCAACAGAGTTCACCATCTCAACATCACCAACCTTCTGTTGACCCTTTACCTTCTTCGCCTAATTTTTCTTCCTCCATTTCTTCCTCTTCGCCTGGTAAAAGCCTTGATGCTAGTAACCAGGAGGCTAAGAAGAAGAAGAAGCAAGATAAGAAAGAAGTCAACCAACCAACCATGGCTGTAAGTGTTAGTTGTGTTGAGGAAAATTCCGACATGCATCGTAAACCAAAATACCCTTGCAGGCTTTGTAAGGGTGACCACTTCCTTGTCAATTGCCCTGGTATTCCAAAGGTCTTGGAAGTATGGTCAGAAAAATCTCATCAACTTTCCGTTGATCCATCAACCAGTGATAGTCAGGTTCCTGGGAAAAAGGGTAAAGTTAGGTTTCCTTGTAAGTTATGCAAAGGGAGTCATCAAACTCACATTTGCCCTCACATGGATGAAGCCTCAACATTGTTGGAAAAACTTACTGTTCCACAGCAAGAATTTCCAACTGGTTACCGTAAACTTTCTCCCAACCTACCGTCAACTGACGGAGTGATTGATCTAAATTCAAGTACATTCAATCACACTCTTCCATTGGAGAGTGAAACTCATGTCACTCAGGTTGATGATCCATTAGTTGATCAAGTGGTCGATTCAATTTCACATTCAGTCGATCCCACTTTCCATTTAGAGAGTGAACTTCATACCGCTCAGGTTCTTCTTGTTACATCAGATTCTTTTATGCCGGGGGGCATTTCACCTGTTTCTACAGAACCCCCTCCAAGTACTGAGGTATTTTCCTTTGATTGGAATAGACTGACAGAACCTCGTCTTCCTTCCTCCATCCCTTTCCAAATCATTGTCAAGGCTGGTGGTAGGGACATACATCGTACTCAGGTAGATGAAGGTGCTTCTGTTAGTATTTTATCCTCAACTGTTTGGAAAGCTTTGGGTTCCCCTCAGCTTGCGCCTATTACGCAGAATCTGAAAGCTTTTAACAGAACCATCAGTGAACCTTTAGGGATTCTTCCTAAGTTTTCTATTACCTTGGAAGGTAAAACTGTCTGTATTGATCTTATGGTAGTTCGAGGTCCCTTGGATTTCAATTTACTCCTTGGGCGAGACTATGTTTATGCAATGAAAGCTGTCGTATCGACACTCTTTCGCGTGATGTCTTTCCCTCACAATGGAAATATTGTGACTGTAGATCAGCTTTCGTTCCCTAGTCTTGTCTCAACTACCAATAATATGACACCCCTAAATGTTCTTGATTCTAAAGTGGTATCTACCCTGCCACGGGTTAATTATGTGGCAACTGGTCCCATGTTTTCAGTTACCGATGTAAGTGAGCCTCTCACTGTTGATTTACATCCGGTAATTGACATGGAAAACTCTATGGGATTACTTGAACACGATGTTCTTATCCCTTTTGAGTCCCTTGACATGTGTTCCTTCCAGAGAACTATTCTTCCTTCTGATGAAGACCTCTTGGAAGCCATGATCAAGGTATGTCCATTGACATGTCTTTCTTCCAGTTGGAAGCCATGATCAGTGTGCGCGAGGATAGTTTGTTCCCGTCTCAACCTCGATAAAAAATGAAATTGGATGTTACGAGGAAAGTTCCTTTTACTGTGTCAACCTCGTTAAAAAATGAATCAGTGAGCATGAGGATAGTTCTTTTACTGAGTCAACCTCATTAAAAAATGAATCAGCTAGATTTTAGGATATGTAGGTAGATTATAGAAAGTAGGATTTTGAGGACAGTTCCTATTACTGAGTCAACCTCGTTAAAAAATGAATCAGGGTTATGAGGATAGTTCCTGTTACTGAGTCAACCTCATTAAAAAATGAATCAGGTATGAGGATAGTTCTTTTCTTGTGTCAACCTCCTTAAAAATGAAACAACTCCCTTTTCAAGTTAAATATTGAAAGTAAACCTTCATTTCATCCAGCCGGTTGAATGCAATGAAGCCTGGGGGGCATGTACCTTGCTTTGCATCATTATGCTAGGGGCATGTGAACTTCTTGAGCATAGTTCCTTGTCTTGTGTCAAGCTCTTTAAAAAATGAAACAAGGGTAGGTTAAATAGGTAGATTGTAGAGCGTAGTCATGAGCATAGTTCCTTGTCTTGTGTCAAGCTCATTAAAAAATGAATCAAGGATTTTAGAGCATAGTTCCTTGTCTTGTGTCGAATCAAGGATTTTAGAGCATAGTTCCTTGTCTTGTGTCAAGCTCGTTAAAAAATGAATCAAGGTTATTAGAGTAGAGTTTTTGTTAGGTAGATTGTAAAGAGTAGTTATGAGCATAGTTCCTTATCTTGTGTCAAGCTCGTTTAAAAAATGAAACAAGGGCTTTGAGGATAGTTCTTTTCTTGTGTCAACCTCACTAAAAAATGAAACAACTCCCACAAGTAAATGACACAAGGATAGTTCTTTTCTTGTGTCAAGCTTTTCCAAGATCTTGAAAGTAAAGCTTCATTCCATCCACCTCATTGAATGCAATGAAGCTTGGGGGGCATGTACCTCGTTTTGCGTCATTATGTTGGGGGCATGTGAACTTATAACAAGCATAGTTTTTCGTTTCAAGCTTGCATAAACATGAAACCGAATCCGAGCATAGTTCTTTTCCTGTGTCAAGCTCGTTAAAAAATGAAACAAATCCTCCTCTACTTGAGTCGAGAGATTGACTAGATCTCGTAAATGTTAAGTTGTATATTTAGGTTAGTTATTTCAGTTTTTTGCATAATTTTCTTACAGTTTTAGGTCGAGTCTTTCAAATGATCTCGTAACTCAACCTTCATTTCATCCAACTGGTTGAATGAAATGAAGCTGGGGGGCATGCGCTCTAGCAATTATGCTTAGGGGGCATCAAGCACAGTTTTCTCTCTGTTTCAAGCTTGTGTAAAAATGAAACTACTTTGAAGCATAGTTTTTATCTGTTTCAAGCTTTTGTAAAAATGAAACCTATCTCGAGTCAATTTCAGTTATTTTCAAGACTCGTTAAACTCATGAAAATACCGAGATTATTTTGCTATCTTTCATTCTCGTAAAACAAATGAAAACGCCGAGTTCTTTCCGTCCTTTCCTGCTCGTAAATGAAATTGAAAGTCGGCCATATGAGTACATTTTTATCCCTTTTTCGAACTCATTAAAATTTACGAAAAAGTGAAACCTTGGAGTTCTCTTTTAAGCCCTTTTCAGACTCTTAAAACATGAAAAGATTGCCAAGCATTTCTTTCACACTCGTTAAAACGGAATTAAAAGACGGTCCCCTTATAGCTCTTTTCTGACCGTAAAATCAGGAAAAGATTGCCGGGTTTTTGTCGTTTCAAACTCGATACGGAAATAAAACGACGTATCCTTGATCGCTTTTTACTTTTCAGGTCAGTGGCACTAATTATGAAAGTACTCCTTGTTCGCAAGATCAAGCGGTTCACCCAGGTATTATTTTATACTTTTTCGGGCTTGAGGGACACAAATGTACGAAAAAGTTCAACGTGGAGTCTCCTTTAGTTTTTTCAGACTCTCTAAAATTGAAAAACGCCGAGTTTCTCCTATACTGGGCTCGTTAAACTTTTACAGTAGAGGACCTGTTCAATTACAAACAGGAACGAACCACTCCTTCCTAGGGTTCGAATTTAAACTAGGTTGGACTCGTCCGAAGGATGAGCTTATAATCAAGCATATGTTATCCTCCTCAAGCTTGTTAAAAATAAAGAGGTACTTGCCAGAAATGGTGGGGGAAAAGAGAGAAGAATGAGCCTATTTGTTATCTTTTGTCTCAGAAGAAACTTTATTACCACTCTTGGACACGACACTTTTCATTCACCTGGGTTGGGAAATCCTTTGCCTCACAGTTGGTCAAACCACATTGAAAGTCTTCAGCCGGGTTCCGGGGATTAACTTTGAGTCATTCGTCACCAAGCCATCTGTTGTGTCGTTATGTGTTCAAGAGGTCTGCAAGCAAAACTTTCATCTGCAAAATACTTGTCATCCATTTGACCATCCCTGAGTCAGTCTTTACAGCAACATTTCTTCAACTTGAACAAATGATTTCGTGTTGTGGGCTTGCCTACAACGGGTCACTTTCTATCGACATCAGCACATTATCTAGAGAGATGACTTAGAAATCGTCAGTGCCTTGAAGTCTGCATGCATCAATGGCAGGTTTCTCGCCTTTGACGTCAGTTTACATCATTGACTTTCGATCGAAGGATTCCGTGAAATGTTCGACATCAACTCATTCATTCACATCTCATGGATTGTACTGGGTACTTTGAGAACCATTGACATTACTGGTGGTCTCTCTCACGCTTGTTAACAGTTCACATCATCGACTGGTAATCAAGTGGTTTCTACCATGTTCGACATCAACTCATTTATTCGCATGGCTAGGATCGTACCAATTCGAGAAGTAGGAATGAAGACCCTGGATCGAATCTTTACCATCCAGGCTGCGAGGAGTTTTGTATTCATTATCTAAGTAGACTAACCATAAACAGATGGCTGCGTCCATACTGTGTCTACAAAAGTCTATGATTATGATGTACTGCAAAATCATTCCTGTATCAGAGTAGTTAGTCCATTAGTTAAAGTTTTGAATCTGAGTATGGGAATGCCTACCTCAATGATGATATAATCTTATACATGTATTTTGTGTTGAAAATTGCAGGTTCCAACCAGGTCATCCACAAGACAATCCTTGAAATGATAAAGCGCTTCACCCTTCCTAGAATTACAAAACCCTAATCTATTCCAGGCTTCGCACTTTAGGGGGCAATCTGTTACACTAAAAAATGTCACCATGACTATTTACAGTTAGTATGGCTCAATCAACAGTCATGCTACCCTCTTAGGCAAGTCTTATGCCTCTGCTATCCATCTCAAACTCAAAGAAGAGAGAAAGTCTTGTAAAAAATGTGTTTATCTCTGGGGACGCAGGTTCTCTCAAGCCTTACCTGCGGGGACGCTCACAATGTTCACAAAGGCTGCGTCCTTGGACGCTCTGTATGTTAAAGGACATGTGCGTCCTTCTGTAAAAGGAAAAATGCGCAAGTTTCATCTTAAAAAAGTTACTTGTGGTTACTTCTAGAACTTTCTAGAGGTCGGTTTGATGAAATGGATGCGCCTCCAATTGGTTCATGTATCCCTATTAAGGAGGAACTTATCCCATCAATAAGGGAGCTATCCCACCCAAAGAGGGGGATTATCCCATTGATGGTGGACCTGAATAACCTCTTTACAGCACTATAAATAAAGGCATTGAGCCAGAAGGAGGGGAGGTTGAAGCTATACATTTTCTAAGGGTAAATGTTGCAGGAATTAGGACTCCCATTTAGAAGCTTGTGAGGAGAGATTGCCATCTTTGCTTGTTCTATTTGGAAGTGGGTGAGCTTTGTCAAAGTAGAGGAAGACTCTTGTGGACCCTGGAAGGAGCTTGCACAACACCAAGGCTCAGGTTGTAATGGTTCCTTTTGATTACCTTTAATGCAAATTGGTCCATTCTTCTCAATAACTTGTTGTTTATGGGTTATTTCATGTACTCCTTGGTCTATATGTTGAATATGCTTTGTTTTATGTTATAATCAGGTGCTATTTAATTGTTTGACTGTTGGTGATTGCAGGTTTTGGAGAAAAGGAGGAACTCATCCAGATCAACAAAGCTTGGACTTCTACAACAGCGTTTGGACAAAGGTAAGAACGAAACACTTGATTTCTCATATCACAATGCATGTTTAGAGAAGGATAGTTCTAGTTTGTCTTGTTTGTCATTAGAATGTCTTAGACTTCTAGGAAGGTCGTTTGTGTCCGCACTTTTGACTGATTCCATGTGACAGGAAGCAATTTTGAAGGCATGTGTACAACCTTGGATCGATGAGGCATTTGTCATTATAGCCTCGATCAAAGCCAAGCTCGCGCAGATGTAGGGAATGCAGGAGGAGATGCAGGGAATCATTTCAGCTACAAATGTCTTTGAACAACACGTCCAGGAGGTACAACAGGCAGCTGCCCAGTGCACTTCCGACCTTGTAGCGGTCTGGGCAGATTTGGGACGTCTCCGCGCAAAGATCTCTGCACCAACAGAGTAACTCGAGGGTGAGTCACGATGTTTGTGTTGGGGGCCTGTTGGGCACGGGATCCCCTAAGGGAAGTTTTGGGGCTTAAAACCTAGATTTTGACTAAATCCAATGTAAAGACTCCGCGTTTTGTGGGCGTGGAGCGTGAGCTTGTAAATGAGTCATAGGGTTGTCTACCCTCATTTTTGTAATGTAATGTCGGCTTTAGAGATCTACCCATGGTCCGCAGACCATGGGATTATATAAATAGAGCGAGGATTAAGTTCTAAAGAAGATAGAGAGAAGGAAGCCATGAATGAAGGATGAAGAATTGAGTCTTATCTAAGTGTAGAGTCGAGTCTTTGGGTCGTAGAGTAGGAGAAGGCTCTGTAGCTAAGTGCACAGAGGCCTAGTAGTCCACAACTAAGTGCGTGGACCCCTGCAGCTGAGTGTGCAGGGCAGGTTGAGTCTGTAACTGATTGAAGCATTAATAAAGAGAAGTTTTATACCATTCCTGTGTATTTATTTATTGTTTTCTACATTGAATGTATTGGGTATAAATTACATTTCTATTGTTTATATGATGCACGAACATATATGATTATGTTGATTAAGTGAATATAAGATAAAGTATCTATTTATGTGAAGTTAACTAACAGTTATAAGAAGATAAGTAATATCCGTGGTGTAACTTGGGGAAATAGCGCAAATCGTTGCCTTAGCAGCGCGAAAGCACCTCAACCCCTGGTTAGGGCTACGCGAAGGTGATTATAACAGATTGCGAAGGCCTCGCAGGTCAGGGCAGTGCGCGAAGTGACCTATGCAAATCCATTCATAGTTGGACTAAATCGACCCCTTAGACATCTCAAGGGTGCAGAAACTTGGTTCCAACATCCCCCCATACTGCTGCAGGTGAGACTTCAGTCCGTGCACTATGGACTATTGCCAAAAGGGCTAGTAGTGTAGGGATTTGTTTGGCTTATTCACGCTGAACCTGGGTCAGGCCCCATCATGCCAACACGACATGATTCATGACACGACTTGACATGATAGTGTTAGTACATTTGTGTTGCTACTAGAGTGCATGTCGAGCTACAGTGTTTCTGGGTGATGGATGCCTTCATGGTGTTTCACAAATTCACCTCCACATGGTGAAGTGCACAGAGTCTTCGATGGTCTTTGGTTCACTTGATGAAGCATTGGCATGTTGTTCCTTTTCTGCATGTTGGAAGGCTTCACAGGCTCATCTGTTTGCGAAGGTGCAAGTTCGTCCGTTCGTTCGTTGTTGAGCACATCTCTTCACATGCATCGTTCGCTTGTCCCATTCGTGAACTTGTCCTTCTGCATGTGCTCCCTTCGTTCATCCTTTTGTCATGTTTCCATGTTTGTTGGTGTACCTATACCTACAATCACTCATGAAGAGACGAAATCAAATCCAAAATATCCTAGTCTACCATGACACATGATCATTTCGGATGCAGGTGACCGGGAGAGGCAATGAGGTTGTGAATCGGGATGATGGCTTCGGGCACTACTAATTAAAACTACAAAAGAGTCATCGAGTGATGGAGATGAGCAATCTAAGTCGACAGTGACTGTTTACAAGGTCTGGCTCTACTGAAAGGCAAAATTGTGCAAATTTTGGGAGGGACAGTCCGGGCTGCAGGAAGGAAAGGTAGGCAGGATCTACGCATTTTCTAGAATGAGCGGGGAACAAGGGCTGGACGGTCAATTTTGTGCAATGTTCTAGAGGAACAATCCATGATGTTAGGAGAGTCAGCAGGTAGGGATTGCACAGTTTTTGGGAGGAATTGCCTAGGAGACTCGCAGCCAAAATTGCACAATTCCCAGAGGGAATTGATAGTTGGCTGCTGGGGTCACTAGCAGCCAAAACTACACAATTCCTAGAGGGAACTGGCAGTTGGCTGCTAGGGTCACTAGCAGCCAAAACTGCACAATTCCCATATGCAATTGGTAGTTGGCTGCTCAGTCACTAGCAGCAGAAACTGTGCAATTCTTGCAGGGAACTAGTAGTTTGCTGCTAGGAGCTGCTGGCAGGGAAAACTACACTAAGGCAGGGAGGCCAGCCTATTTATCATCTCTACAAAATTTCTAAGCTGAGTGGATTGCTGGACAACGGAAGGCCTACTCATGAAAACTACACAATTTCTGAGATGAGCAGTTGGTCAACTGTTGGGATGATTGAGTGGGAAAATTGCGCAATTTTCGAAGGGGGACAGGGACGGGCACTTGGTGTCTGTCTGACCTGTCTTCGCAATTTCCTCAATCAACTGAGTGAGTTAGGTCGGTGGACTCTGCGTAGTTTTGAGGGGAGTCAATTCCGGGTTGTCTGCCCGGTATGACTGTCCGGGTGGTCAACATTGAAAGTGGATTGAATTTCTTGCAGGTAGCATAGCTTGAAAGACTTACTTGGTGCTTCTGTGCTGTTATGGTTGGCAATCGATCAAGTCGATGGCGAGGTGATGGTCTGGTTGTTAGAGGGGAGTCTGGTCATCAGAACTTCAGCAAAAATGACTAAGTGTGTGAATGATCGAAAGATGCATAGGTGATCAAACAAACACACACTCACATGACTCGATGACGAAATGACCCAAACCATCCAGACACATATGTTCAACATGACTGATCGATGGTGCAATTGACAAGTGTGAAACTTGTGATTAAGTGTTCATTGATCAAGATGAAGATTGCATGACAGTGAATGTGACTCCATGTGTGAGTGCGATAGATGCTTTCATAGCAAACACAAAAAGCACATATGAAGTGAAGACTTTGAGCATAACCAAAATATGGTTGCAAGCATGACTTAGACACCAGCATGTAAAAAATTGAATGAAATGAAAAAGCAAGGCGGATGTAAATAATCACACGAGCTCGAGTGAACCTGAGTGTGTGCAGTCATCAAGTGAAACTCTTCAAGGGAGGCTCTGAAATTGGTGCAGGCCAAAATTTTGGAGGGTGGTTGTAGCCACTACAACACTTGGCGACACACTGGTAGAACTCCAGCTTCTTTGTTTCAGTTCATTGCTAGCACAGGGCCTTGGTATTTCAGGGAGTATTGAATCGTTGTGTGGGTTAATTTAGTTTCCCCACTTACCCCATGGACATACATGGTTCACCCTTTGCCAACTCAGTCAAACACAATCAAACGTTCAGCTTAGATCTCAATGTTTCGAATCTAGGAAGGGTAGTTTAGCTCGTGAGTTGAAATTTTTTTAGAGTAAGTTTTCATCTATGGTGTTGCTCCGCTGCCAGCAGGCCTAGATGGTACCTCAGCAGAGTCACACAGGAACACACACATTTCTCCACTTCCAACGAGCCTTGTGTATACCTCAGTGGAGTTGCATGCCTCGCCTCTCTGTGCAGGAAGCCTTTCTCTTCTTTCACCTTTGTATTTTTCAAGAGGATTGTGCATAGGCACTTATTTATTTTTTGGGGCGGAAGAGGGATCCCAACTTATTGAGAGCAGAAGAGGTTGTTCCTTCAGAGAAGAATGTAAGACCTTTGACATAGGTTTGCTTGTTTAGATTTTTCCCTTCTCTATTTCTACTAGTTGGATAAGATTTAACACATAGAACAGAAGGCTGAGTACAAGCATGGGGCTTCCCAGTGTGGACACAGGTTCATGGTTGAACCAAAACTTCCCTTGCAGATAGTTCGTATTTCCCGTCAAGACTTCATCGGCTGTAGGTTACAACCAAGCATAGAGAAGGCAGACACAAGGCTAGCAAAGTGTTGTAGTGTCACGATTTTCCTCAAATTTCAGACCCATACTCTATTCAGAATCCAAAACGTAGTAGTTGGCAACACTTATTTCCAGAAACAAAAATAGTAATATATCAAACAAACAAAACGAATGTGAACAAAAATAGTAAGTAGAATCAAACAAAGCAAGAACAAAGATAATAAGAAAAACAAACAAGATGAAAAAAACAAGCAATGAGTAGACTATATACATGGCACGGTGCAGCTTGACCTACTGAAAATAATGCTTGAGATCTTGGCCATTGACAGGAAGGTTTTCAATCCTCCCGTCAAGTGATTGCAAATGATACATGTGTGGGCCAAGCTTCTCATAGACCAGTGCAAGTCCATCGGGCTTTGCTACCGGAACCTGGTGGCATTCAAGAAGACCTTTAAGTGAAGACAACACCACTGTTTCAGGTACTGCATGCAACATGGGATCAGATGACGGCACGGGGTAGTTGTTTTTATTTCGGGAAAGGTTCAAGTTTCTGAAGTCAATGCATAAGCGAATTTTCCTGGATTGCTTACATGTGGGATTTAAACTAGAAAACCAAGTATAATGACAAACTTTACAAGTAGTCCAATCACCCAAAATGTTAGTCCATTTTTATTTTTATTTTATTTTTTTTTTTTTTTTTTCTGTAAAAGGAGTGCAAACAACATGTATGCCTTACCTATTCTTCATTTCAATGGCTTGTCTCCTCCTTTACCTGGAATCTCATTTTGGATTTCTCACATGTAGTGTGTACTCAGGTCATCATCTACCCATGCAAACCTGTCTCGATACTATTTGGTCAAGCGGTCAAATATTTGTCACTGCTATGGTGTGTAGCTTGCACTAAGATTGGCCATCTTCAGATCATGATAGGTTCCCAGGATGCTTTGTTTGTTCATAGTGGTGGTCCTTCATGTGTTCATCATGATAGATTCATACTCAACATCATTATTTGTGCATTCAAACTTCACACATCTCGAAATCATGCATTGTCTGTTGTTTTGGATGACTGAGATACACTCAGTCCTTGAGCCATCATGTGTTGATTCGTCAAGACTCATGGCCCACATCTCATCTGTACATGGATTATTTGGCATGTTAGTACTACTGCTACTACTGCTTCTATAGGGAAAAATAAACTGTACAAGTTTCATTACCATCAGTTGGGTGAGGAAGGAGTCCCAACTGTGTGTCTGATGAGGTTGGAGCTGGCCATGCAAGATAACACTCCAAAGTTGTTTCTAGGAAGCAGTTTCCAAACATGAGTTCTGTGAAGGCCAACAGTTCGTTCTCGTCGTTAAGGTGAGTGACATTGTCTTTCATATACCTCTCGGATAACACCCGGATTTGGTTACATTTTCCCTTGTATGGAAGCCACATGTGAGACCAGTCTGTAGAAAAATATCCATCTAGATTGTTGGACCAGTCTCTGCTGAGTAGTAGGCCATATGCTTCTGGTATGTCCACAACAACTATGTTGATGCATTGGTGGACTTGATTATCATGAGATAATCGAATGATCACGTCTCGTAGTACACTAATGGCTTCTACTAATGTTCTATCAAGTTGGATGATTCTCATGGATGTTTTAGCTCCATCATGCCTTGATCTTCTTAGTAATGGAGAGCGAAATGACGTTGGCTTCCGCGGCGGAACCAACCAAGCATTTGTGAACATTGTAGTTGAAAACTTTAAATGAAAGTAGGAACGGGGGGCAACCTGAGTTTTCTTATTCCATCAAGAGTGTATTGAGCACAGTGGAAAGTGACCCGGGAGTTGTGCCTGATCCCTTGCTAGTAGAGGTTGCACTGTTTGTTGTCGTCTATCCCAATGCATGCAATAGGATATCTCGCTGACTCTGAACTTTGGCTAACTTGAAAAACTGATGTTCACTCGAGTTTCTATCATGCCATCAACTATGTTGTAGTCTATAGGTGGTAGAATCACCGAGGTGTCTCGGGTGGGTCAGATGTTCGTGTTGTCCAGCAGAGTGTTTTGCAACTTGCTGCTCATGGATGTACTCTTATCCATCGTTGTCTTCCCAAACTTGCTTTGTGTTTGTTGCTTTGAGGTAGTTGGTGGATCGACCTTCTTTATCAATAGTCTCACCTTATCTTGCATTTACCTAAGTGTAGGGGGAGCCCCTTTACTCCTAAGATTGTAACGATCATTTTGCTTTTGGGGCTACTTCTTCATGTTCATCTTCGAGATTACTTGTGAGCGCTGATATGTGTTCACCACATGCCCAAAACTTGGTGTTTCATCAGGTGCAACCTCTTCATCATCGTGAGTGTCGTCCAACTACTCCTACATATCGACTTCCACATCGAGTGTATCACTGCAGATAGAGCTAACGACTCACTTCCAATCTAAATAAGAGTTATCAAGGTGATACTCTTCGTGGAAGGAACAAAATTTAGGATCTACACACTGATCGAGTTGGAACATGGGATTCTGTGCAATTTTTGAAGCAAACCAGTTGTTGCTTGATGAGTCAGTTGATGAACTATTTTCCTGTCTCTGTCTCAACGGATGGTTGCTAGAAAATGTGTTTGTTTTCCGTTGCTTGAGTTCAAACATTTATGTGGTCAAGTTCTTGACAAAGCGAGTGAGGGTCTCAATATCAATCGCTTCCTTGTCTCTACCCTTGCTTTTCGTTTCTTGGGGCTTCCTTCTCGCATCCTTGGAGTCTTTTGTTGATTCTTCATCCTTGATGACTTTGATTGCGTGCAAGTCCTTTTCAACAACAATAGCCTCTTCGCAACTTTCCAAAAGTGTTGGCTTCGCAGCTCACTTGACAAACTGCACAATGGTGGTTGGCAATGTGGACATGTAATAGTCAACGATGATGGAGTCATGAGGTTTAGTGTCCACAACAAACTTGTTCAAAATACATGTAAACCTCTGATTGAAGTCTTTCACTTTCTCTTTTCCCTTCATCTTGAGGCTTCCAAATTCTTTGAGTATCATGGTTAGGGTCTTGTCATCAACAAACTTTTCAAGGAACATACATTTGAAAGCACCCTAGTTCTGTATCGAGTTGGGTGGAAGGCTGTGATACCAAGCAGCTGTGTGGTCGTCCAAGGTACATGGGAACAATCTACATGCTATGTCATCATAACGTACCTCAAGGGTCTGCAGTTGTAGGTAGAAGTTGTCTAAGTGGTCTTCTACCTTCATCGTGTTGTTAGGGTTGAAATTGATGTTCATTCTCTCCGCTCGCTTCAACATCTTGTGCAGAATAGTCGGGAGATCCAATGGTGCCTGCGTCATCCATTCAAGATCTAGGTTAGCCATCTCTTATTCTTCTTCGTCCTCTTCCTCTCCTTTAGAGTCTGATGGTTTCAAGTCTAAGTCTGTTGGTTTGTCTCCGCCTCCACCTCATCCATTACCTTCCCCTCTGCGTCCTATACCGGAGTTCAATCCCAAGATCACAAGAGTGCCTTGTTCGTCTTGTGGAAAGATTGTAGGTTCCTCTCCATCTTTAATAGCTTCTTCTAGACCTTCAAGCGTGGAAAGGACTGATTCTTCCACCGATGATACAACAACTCCCGTGGGAGTGGATTTTTGCTTCCTAGATGTGTGTGGAATATGTTGTACGCCTGGGATCAGTCCGACTACTTTCACGAATTTGTGAGTGATGGGACAGACGGAGCGAAGGTGTTGATAGGAAATCCGTGTTCAATTTTGGGAGGTGAGGATTAACCAACTGCAAAGTCGTGTGTAGCTGAGAGGGAGTGTGAGTTATTGCCTTGACTAGATGGTTGATGAATGAGTGTGAGGGGAATTTCAGCCACGTGTCTAGTCAATTTAACGTCTTAAATTGCTCTACATAAATTATCAATCCGGGTATCATAAACTGATGAAGTGTGGTGCATCATATGTGCTTAGTTGACCTTTTTCTTACTTCTTTGTTTTAGTTTATGTTGTTTTTGGGGTTTTGTTCTTGTTGGTTTCCTAAATTGTTTAATACAAATGGAAATTCTGTTCTAAGGTCTTAAGAATACTTTTAAAGTTCAAGTATGGATAGAGATTTCAAGACAAGGTTTATGTCCCTAATAACTTCCAAAACTTAGCACTTCAAAATATCTCAAAACATGCTATTGATCAAATCAGTATTTGAACAAAAGTGTAAATATGTAGCTACTTAAATCAAACAAAAGATGAAATACTGCTCATGAAATCACTATCTCTGCTTCTTATCTAAATACGGAAATAAAATTTAAGCTATTGCACTCAAACAAATCAAAAACTGCAAACTAATAAAAGTAAAATCAAATCACATCATTCATAGTTCGATTCCTCGCCAGGTAGTCTAAGCTATGGCTTTCGGAGATAATCATCAATGATATGAGAAAGTTGATATCTAATTGTAGGAAATTAAAACTAAAATCAAATCGCAACATTCATAGTTCGATTCCTCGCTAGGTAGTCTAAGCTATGGCTTTCGGAGATAATCATCAATGATATGAGCAAGTTGATATCTAATTACAGAAAAGTAAAACTAAAATCAAATCACATCATTCATAGTTCGATTCCTCGCCAGGTAGTCTAAGCTATGGCTTTCGGAGATAATCGTCAATGATATGAGCAAGTTGATATCTAATTGTAGAAAAGTAAAACTAAAATCAAATCACATCATTCATAGTTCGATTCCTCGCCAGGTAGTCTAAGCTATGGCTTTCGGAGATAATCGTCAATGATATGAGGAATTTGATATCTAAACTAACTGACAAAGCAAATGAATAAAACTAAAATCAAAGCATAACTGAAATTGAAAAGATAAAAAAAAACAAAGCCAACAGAGAGGAAAATCTCATATCACTATTTGATGCAAAAACATGTAAAGAAAAACTAATCTACAATCAACCGGTTGAACACACTTACATGAATTAAAATTGCATGAATGGAAAATCTAATCTATCAAACTTGAAAGCAATCAAATGACATAATGAAATCAAAGAAAAATTACAAAATGAAATCTACTCTACCGTACATTCTAATATGCTCCGTCATATCTACTTCACATCTCTTTCCATGTTGAGAACATCAAAGCTTTATTCAAATTCTTCAAAATTACAAAGTACAACAAAGCTCTCCAAAGCTTTCAAAAGCCATCAAGGAAGAACTACAAACTCCAAGCTAAACTAAGACTCACAATTTAAGCTCTAAACTCTAAGCTAACAAATGAAGGAGAAAGATCTCCTATTTATACAAAAAGATGAGAAGCCATCTCATTAATGAGAGTCCATGAATCTCTCCCTCTACCTCTAGAGTCCTAATCAAAATAGGAACTGATAAGACACATGTATTCTTAAAGTTTCAATACAATTAGGAGATGTGACACATATCCTCATGATCCCATGATTCTTTCCACTCAACTTCGAATTTGGCCTTAGAGTGCCACATAAGGGTCTTCTAGAAGTCTCCTTTTTACCTACACATGTCAACAATCTCAACCCACTTGTTAGGTATAAGCATATGCACATTATTTTCTAATTTTTAACCACAAATTCACTTTAAAAAGCTAAGAATTAATAAAGTTTGGAAAAACATAAATGTGGCCCAATGGTAATGAAATTGGGATGAATGTAGTGACATAGTAGTGAAATGGAGGTGATATAATGGACATAATAGTGAAAGTGTAATGGAAATGAATGACATTTTCAAGACCCAACATACCCCCCAACTGAAGTTATTGCATGTCCTCATGCAATATATATTGCATTAACTCTTTTTATCCTTGAGCTTTGGCTTAACTTTGCATGATATCGTTTGATAACTTCATATTTATGCAAAGTGTTTTACTTGAATTGCAACATGGTTGGTTCTTGTGTTACAACCAATTTTTATTTTTTTTGTTGCACTCTATTTTGATCTTTGAACTTTGCATAATGATATTTTGATTACTTTTGCAAAATATATCTTTATTGGATTGCATGATGGTTGGTTCTTGTGTGACAACCATGATTTTGTTTATATCCAATTTATCCTTTTAAGCACTTTTTTCTTGAAAAGCCATTGTATGCTCATAATAACAATGTAATAGTTAATAGTTGGAAGTATGTGGGCTCCTGAGTATGATATGGACATGGAAAGATATGAAGATGAATGTACTCCCCCCCAACTGATGGTATTGACAATTCTATGAAATGAGGAAGAGAAATGTTTTTCCAACAATTATCATTCTAGCTTTTTATGGAATTCTATGGTCAAAAGTTAGAAAATGGCATACCTTAACTTACCCTTTGGAATGGATGAGTTGTATTTTTGGTGGCTACAAAATTCTGATCATATTCTTCTTCAAGTGGCTGAACAAGAGGAGTCATGGATAACGAGATAAGATGACTTTTTATTGCTTCTACTAAAACTTGTTGAATCTACTCCAAAATGTTGAAAATAATAGTCTTGATGTCTTCAAAACTCATTGGCACAATTCCTACTATGTGAAAAGATGTTCTGATGTCAAACATAGTAGGAAATTTTTGAATTAGTGGCCATTAATGGATGCCGCTAGTCAACACGAGAACTCTCACCATTGATGACAATGAGAATCAAGATGCCCAAACAGATCTTGCTAGGTACGAATGATTTTGCCGATGTCGAGTCACCTAGAAGATCTGACGAACAAGGGACATTAATGCATTCCCATTGTTTGTCAGCATGAGAACTTGCCATTAAGGCATGCAAGCCTCAAGGTGTTTTTACAAAGAACTCAGACTCAAAGGACTATGGACTCAATAATTTGCATTGAAGCAGGGCTTATTTGCAAAATGAAAATGACAAGAAATGGAAGAAGAAAATGGAAGATGGCAATGGAGAGTAGAAATGGCAATGGGAAATAAGCATGTGAATGAGCCTCTTGCTTTTATTTGTGGGTTATGAATGGACAAAAAGAGATGGAAAGTGTATGTGAATGTAAATGGAAAATATGGAGTGAAATGAGGTGAATGGTTTATTATGAAGTATGGATGTGATGGAGACAATAGTATCTAAAAGTTTTTCAAGTGTTTGGATCTGATTTTGAATCAGCATATTTCATCTTTTTTGCTGATCATCCTCTTATGAAACAAATTGGTCTCTTAGAGAGACACCATTCTCTTGTAGTCATTTGTCCTTCCTCTTGGAACCTACAAAAAAAAACTAATACTTCTTCTGCAATGGAATGTAAGATTATCAAAGGAGAGAGATGGCCAATCTCTCTAGTTATGATATTTACACACAAAACTAAGAATTTTTATTAATAAAACAAGTTCTCAAAGGAAAAATCAAAAGAATTTATACCTGCTTTGGAATTGATGCCCCAAGTTGAATGGTTCTTCTTTTCAGCAATTTATTTAATTATTTTCCATTTCAAACTCTAATGATGGATTTCCCATTGTGTAGATCTTGTTGAGATCTTTCCAACGATACTTGAATCATCAAAATCTGATTTTTTATGAGAAAGTTAGGCTTATTTGAACAATGATGTTTTTTTCAGCTGCGGAATTGGACTTTGGCTACAGAATGTCAACGGTTTCTGTAGCTAAAAAACTTGAATAAAAAGTTATCCATTCATCTTTCATCATCAGTCTAAAATTAATCAATACCTTCAGAAAAGTGAGCAAATAACTTATTCATTTCATTGATTCAAAATTATTATTTTTTTTCTTGACATGCGGCGACTTAGTGTGGCGACTTAGTGATAACACACAACTTGACTTTCCTTTGACCGGGGTTTTTTTCATCGAATTGGATCAAATGAATAGGACACCATCCATGTACTGACATTTTCCCAGCTACCCATGTGGCTCGTTTTGTCTCTTGACACCTATAACCTATAGAAGTAATAAAATGGTTGCGGAATTGCCAGTTAGTTGCGGAATCAGGCTGCTTTCCGCAGCTAAAAAAATTTCAACCATCTGTTTTCTGATTTAAGTTATTGGAAGAGAGATTTTATGTAGGCAAGTAATAGGGAGAGAGAAACTAAGATCACAGCGAGTGCACAAGACCAATTATTCATGATTTTTTTTTTTCCTTCATTGTTTGCTTGAAAAAAAAACTTTGAAATATGAAGCAAAATAGTTTTAATGATGGAAATATATCAGAGTACCAACTCTTGTGCTTCTCATATTTTTTTTTAGTATTTGTCACCAACAATTTCTATGCAGGCTATAACAGAAACACTTAAGTCAATCTTAAAATAATTGGGAAGTTTAACGTGCATGTGCACTACCTACTCAACTCTTCATCTCTAAGAAATGGGTCATTCAGAAGTGCTGCAGAAGAAGGCCTTGCCGATGCAACTGTCATATATTTTCAATAACTTGTCTTATTTCTTGATTGGTAACCTTTTCCATTGCCGCAGGCCTTAGACCAGAACTCACCTTCTTATAAATTTGAACAACGCTACCGCACTCACTGTAAGGAATCTCACGAGTAACCATCTCCAGCAAGCATATGCCAAAGGAATAAACATCGACAAGCTATAATCCTCTTCATATGATTCTAGTGTCGTATTTTATCACCTTTCTGTTAAACAGGAAGTAGCGGAACAATATGAGATGGGTGGCGGAAGACGTGTTTCCTCAAACAACGAAAGTGTGCCGTGTTTAAATTGTTCTTTGTTCATTTAATAGAAATCATTTTTTCTCACGCATTCAATGGCACGGTGGATGACTTGGCAGCCAAGGAAAATGGATCTAGGCGGATTTCTCAAAGAAATCGAAATATGGCCACAACTGTTCAAAAAGCACTGTTTTTCCTCACGCGGTATGCAAAAAGAGGCTTCAGAGAACCGAGAAATTCTCTCAAACCACCACAAATTTCTTAAAACCATTTCTGGGTTATCTAATTGACCCTACTTTCGAAAAAACCCATGTTTTATTTTTCTCAAATTCATCTCTGTTTGACCAAATCGTGCATTTGAAGTTTGACATTTTTCTATGTTTTGTGTTTTTCCTGAGTTGATGCATTCGGCTGTGAAATCGATTTCTTCTGCCACATATGTTTGAATCATTTGTTGTTATTATGAATGGTAGAACCAACATATTGTAAAGAAACCGTATCACCCATTGTCTAGAGCTTCAGCTAAAATACTACCCAAATCAATTTCTGACACATCTATCAAGCCCAAAACATTCAACTATCGGCTTATTGCAACTAATCCATATGCATATTGGGAAACATTTGTACGGTCTATACAAGCAACGCAGTTTGTAAATTTATTCTTTGATATAGCCCTTTCACGTTATTTGCAGTGAAAGCATTTCTTCTGCCGTTGTTTCTTAGAATTGGCTTATTTGCAATAAATCTTGTAGCTGATTTTTGTGCATGTTTGACAGAAGCTTTGAAGGTGATGATCTGATTGCTTTTGCTCTTCACAACTCAGAATACAACTGTCAAATTTGAGGTTGAGGCCAAAGAATAGAGGATATTTCAAGCTACAAAAAGATGGGAGAATTGTTTATATTGTAGGTTTATTTTTCTTATATGATTTTTGCAGGTTTGTTTTAAGGCCAAAGCTTCAAACAGGGATGCAGATTTATATTGAATCCACAATGGAAACTAGAATTGGGGATAGCCATAGATTGTTTTCTCTCTTCTTCTTTTTTTGTTCTCTGAAATTGTGAAATTTTATAAGAAGGATTAATGATTTTCAATTTCAGGCAGCAAAGACTTCAAAGAAAACATGCTAAAAACAGGACTTTGACTGAGGTCTTACGCTGATTTTTTTTTTAATCTGGGTTGGGTGACTAGGATAAGATCCATGTCAGGAATATTCCAGAGATGCCCATGTGGTTAGTTTCTTCATTGGATGCCTGTAACCTGCTAAACCTTGAAATTAGTTGCGGAATTCACAATTAGCTGCGGAATCAGGCCACATTCCGCAGCTAAGTTGCAAAATCTTATTAAAACAGGATACAATGTTTTGAGGACCACTACAGACCATAACGAGTCAATATTGGACAGTTGAACCTATCAAAGTAGTTGGGTTTCATTTTTTTTATTTTTTTTTCTATTATTGTTATTGAATCAATTGAAATGATGAAGTTTATCATCTCCTTTTTTTTTTAACATAACAATTCTTTTTCTGATCCTCCAGATCACACAAAGTGCAGGAGGAGAGTATACTGAAGAATTATTAAATTTTTTTAGATGTAAGAAATAAGGTCTCCTAATTACACTTCCCCGGCAACGGCGCCAAAAATGTTTAGTCAATTTAACGTTTTAAATTGCTCTACATAAATTATCAATCCGGGTATCGTAAACTGATGAAGTGTGGTGCACCATATGTGCTTAGTTAACCTTTTTCTTACTTCGTTGTTTTATAGTTTATGTTGTTTTTGGGGTTTTGTTCTTGTTGGTTTCCTAAAGTGTTTAATGCAAATGGAAATCCTATTCTAAGGTCTTAAGAATACTTTTAAAGGTCAAGTATGGATAGAGATTTCAAGACAAATTTTATGTCCCTAATGGTAACTTCCAAAACTTAGCACTTCAAAAGATCTCAAAACATGCTATTGATCAAATCAGTACTTGAACAAAAGTGTAAATATGCAGCTACTTAAATCAAACAAAAGATGAAATACTGATCATGAAATCATTGTCTCTGCTACTTATCTAAATACGGAAATAAAAGTTAAGTTATTGCACTCAAACAAATCAAAAACTGCAAACTAATAAAAGTAAAATCAAATCACATCATTCATAGTTCGATTCCTCGCCAGGTAGTCTAAGCTATGGCTTTCGGAGATAATCGTCAATGATATGAGCAAGTTGATATCTAATTGTAGGAAAGTAAAACTAAAATCAAATCACATCATTCATAGTTTGATTCCTCGTCAGGTAGTCTAAGCTATGGCTTTTGGAGATAATCGTCAATGATATGAGCAAGTTGATATCTAATTGCAGAAAATTAAAAATAAAATAAAATCACATCATTCATAGTTCGATTCCTCACCAAGTAGTCTAAGCTATGGATTTCGGAGATAATCGTCAATGATATGAGCAATTTGATATCTAATTGTAGAAAATTAAAACTAAAATCAAATCACATCATTCATAGTTCGATTCCGCGCTAGGTAGTCTAAGTTATGGCTTTCGGAGATAATCGTCAATGATATGAGGAATTTGATATCTAAACTAACTGACAAAGAAAATGAATAAAAATAAAATCAAAGCATAACTGAAATTGAAAAGCTAAAAAAAACAAAGTCAGCAGAGAGGCAAATCTCATATCACTATTTGATGCAAAAACATGTAAAGAAAAACTAATCTACAATCAACCGGTTGAACACACTTACATGAATTAAAATTTCATGAATGGAAAATCTAATCTATCAAACTTGAAAGCAATCAAATGACATAATGAAATCAAAGAAAAATTACAAAATGAAATCTACTCTACCTTACATTCTAATATGCTCCATGACATCTACTTCACATCTCCTTCCATGTTGAGAACATCAAAGCTTTATTCAAATTCTTCAAAATTACAAAGTACAAAAAAGCTCTCCAAAGCTTTCAAAAGCCATCAAGGAAGAACTACAAACTCCAAGCTAAGCTAAGACTCACAAGATAAGCTCTAAACTCTAAGCTAACAAATGAAGGAGAAAGATCTCCTATTTATACAAAAAGATGAGAAGCCATCTCATTAATGAGAGTCAATGAAGCTCTCCCTCTACCTCTAGAGTCCTAATCAAAATAGGAACTGATAAGACACGTCTTCTTAGAGTTTCAATACAATTAAGATATGTGACACATATCCTCATGATCCCATGATTCTTTCCACTCAAATTCGAATTTGGCCTTAGAGTGCCACATAAGGGTCTTCTAGAAGTCTCCTTTTGACCTACACATGTCAACAATCTCAACCCACTTGTTAGGTATAAGCATATGCACATTATTTTCTAATTTTTAACCACAAATTCACTTAAAAAGGCTAAGAATTAATAAAGTTTGGAAAAACATAAATGTGGCCCAATGATAATGAAAGTGGGATGAATGTAGTGACATAGTAGTGAAATGGAGGTGATATAATGGACATAATAGTGAAAGTATAATGGAAATGAATGACATTTTCAAGACCCAACACCATGTACAACTAGTGGCCCTCCTTCTAGTGCTAGAAATGTTGATGGTGTTGGACCCGCTAACATTCAAGGGATCACCTTAGTATGAAGTCCCAACTAGACCTCACACCGTTTGGTGTGGGATTCCCATCTGGTATGATGGCCCAATTGCCATTGTCTTAAGGATTTGCCTCAACTCTTTCTTGTCAGCACAAGAGAGTGGTTTGCTTTGCCTTCGAGAAGTGAGATTCGCGTGCCTAGTGAGTTATAGTGTACTCATGTCAATGGTTCTTTCACTATAAATGGAGAGGGTGAAAGTGAATCCCAAGTTGGTTGGGATGCAGTACCAACTCGACTAGGAACACAGAACACAACACGACGTGCATAGCTTTCGGAGGAGCAGTCCGCGCAGATGCGGCAGCCACAACATACAAGGTAAGATAACATGTACAACACTCAACAGATGAGTCCGAATGAGTGCAACAGTTGTTACAACAAGCTTCATGTGAAAGGTTTGTCTGATGTCTGGGAGAGTAGTCTACACGGGCAAGACAACGTTAACAGCATAGACAACACATTTCCATTAATAGATTATGTATTACAACAAGTGAAATAGTTCAGATGTAGAACACAGGTTAAAGCAACATGCATTACAAGTGTTAAAGATTAGTCTTACAACAGATACAATACATGTGTAAAAATGTGATGGCCTGTTAGCAGGCTTCTAAATTAAGCAAAAGTTCCAAGACACAACCTTACACCATACATCACTAACCTTGAGTGCGGGGCGTTGGACCCACTATTTACTCCTCAAAGAAAAGATTACAGACTCTCTTGGCTATGTGGGAGGAGCTGAGGTGAAAATTTCCTTTGCATGTACAAGGGTGAAACTGCCCTTGTGGTTGTTCGACTACCCTCATGATCATTTGACTTCCATGACTTTTCGACTTACATGACTCTTTGTTCAACAAGTGGGTCTCTTGGACTTCCACGTTACATTACATTGATTGACAACATAGCCCATAGTAGAGATGTGGATGACATGACTCATGACACGACTCGATATGATAGTGTTGGTACATTCGTGCTGCTACTGGAGTGCATGTCGAGCTACAATGCTACTGGGTGATGGATGTCTTCATGGTGTATCACAGCTTCATCTCTGCATGGCAAAGTGCACAGAGTCTTCAATGGTATTTTGTGTGCTTGATGAAGCTTTGGCATGTCATTCCTTGCTTGCATGTTGAAAGGCTTGATAAGCTCAGCTATTCACAAAGGTGCATGTTCGTTTGTTCGTCTGTTGTGGACACATCTCTTTGCATGCATAATTTGTTCGTCCCATTTGTGAACCTGTCCTTCTGCATGTTCTCCCTTCGTTCATCCCATTAATCATCTTGCCATGTTTGTTGGTGTACCTATACCTACAATCACTCATGATGAGACGACATCAAATCCAAAATCTCCTAGTCTACCATGACACATGGTCATTTCGGATGTAGGTGACTGTGAGAGGTAGTGAGGTTGTGAAGTGGGAAGATGGCTCCAGGAACTGTTGATGAAAACTACGCAAGAGTCACTGAGTGATGGAGACGAGAAATCTAAGTTGATAGTGAATTTTTGCAATGTCTGGATCGACTGGAAGGCAAAATTGCACAAATTTTGGGAGGGACAGTCTAAGCTGCAGGAAGGAAAGGTAGGCAGGATCTGCTCATTTTCCGAAATGAGCAGGCGGCAAGGGATGGAAGGCCAAACTTGCGCAATTTTCTAGAGAAATAGGTCGAGCTGTAAGGAGAGTCAGCAGGCATGGATTGCATAGTTTTTGGGAGGAACTACCAGGGAGACTGGCAGCCAAAAATTTGCAATTCCCATAGGGAACTGACAGTTGACTGTTGGGGTCATTGGCAGTGAAAACTGTGCAATTCCTAGAGGGAATTGGCAGTCTGCTACTAGGTGTTGTTAGCAGGGGAAACTGCACTGATGCTGGGAGGTCGGCCTACTGATCATCTCTGCGCAATTTCTGAGCTGAGCAGACTGCTGGACAACAGAAGGCCTACTCATGAAAACTACGCAATTTCTGAGAGGAGTATTCGGTCGACTGTCAGGATGAATGACTGGGAAAACTGTGCAATTTTATGAGAGAGATTGGGACAGGCACTTTGTATCTGTCCAGTCTGTCTACGTAGTTTCCTCAGTCAGTTAAGCGAGTAAGGTTAGTGGTCTCTACGCAATTTTGAGGGGATTCAATTCTGGGGTGACTGTTGGCTCTAACTGTCCGGGTGGTCAACATTGAAAGTGGATTGAATTGCTTATGGGCAGCGTAGCTTGAAAGACTTCCTTGGTGCTTTTGTGCTATTCTAGTTGACAATCGATCGAATCGATGGCACGGTGATGGTCCATCTATCAGATGGGAGTCTGGTCGTCAGAAATTTAGCAATAATGACTAAGTGCGTGAATGATCGAAAGATGCATAAGTGATCATACAAGCACCCACTCACATGACACAACGTCGAAATGACCCAAACCATCTAGACACACATGTTCAACATGACTAGCCGAAGGTGAAATTGACAAGTGTGACACTCATGATTAAGGGTTCATTGATCGAGACAATTCTTGTGTGACAATGAATGTGACTCCATGTGTGAGTGCAACAAATGCTTTCAAAGCAAACACAACAAGAACATATGAAGCAAAGACTTTGAGCATAACCAGAACATGGTCGCAAGAATGACTTAGACACCAGCATGCATAAACTTGAATGAAATTAACAAGAAAGGTGGATGTAAAGACTCACACGAACTCATGGGGTGAACCTGATTGTGTGCAGTCATCAAGTGAAACTCTTCAAGGGAGGCTTCAAAATTGGTGCAAGCAAAATTTTTGGAGGGTGGTTGTAGCCACTACAAAAAATCCATAGAAACTTCTTCACAATGCTAAATTGGTATGGCTAATGGTTTAAGGAGCCTTGGGGTCTTTATAGTCTCCTTTATTTTATTGGCACACCCCACATTCCACCAAAAAATTTTACACATAAGGTTTAATACCTTCCCAAAAAATTCTTTCTTGATCCTATCATATATCTTCAAGTACCCTGAATTTCCTCCTATACGAGAAGCGTATAATTCCAATAGGACCTTCTGTTTGTATTGAGAATTCTTACATAAGTATAAGCGATATTGATACCATAACAAATTATTTTTAATTTTTTCTACTACATCAGGGCCCTTTTATAATTGTTGAAGGATCTTGCATATCTTCTCATCTTGCTACCATTCTATCCTTGCTTCTTCCACCTAGTTAGATTGTGGAATGGAAATAACACGTACTAAACATTTGTGTCTTCCTCTTTACTTGAGAGTGCAGCTGCCATACTATTTTGTTTTCCCATTTTGTGGATAATATGAAAGTCATAACCCATCATCTTTGTGACCCATTTTTGTTTCTCTTCTGAAGATAGTCTTTTCCCCAAGAAGTATTTCAGACTATCATGATTTGTTTTTACTTTGAAGTGTCTTCCTATTAGATATGGACCTTGTTCTAGGTCATTTTGTCACATCCAAACAAATGGCCCTGAACCCAGATCTATCATCATCCATTTACACTTTGCAATCATCCCTTACAAAGACAAAATCATTCACTTTCCAAAAGTTACAAGAATCCTAGATTACATTGGCTAAAAACCCTAATTTTTTGGATCAACGTACTTCTCTTAATGACAACTTGTGATGGCGCAATTTTGACACATGCAACCTGTGTTGTTCATTGGAGGTTGCTTCCACAAAAAGTGTGATGAACACCTGGAAATGAGGAAAAATAAAAATTAATTTCGAAGTTTCTCTCTCTAGAAGCTTCAAAAGTGGTTTTAACTATTTACTATTGGATCAGATCTCAAACTCCTACTATTGAGGTCTTATCTCTTATCTCCTAGAACTTACCTCCCTCTAATATGGATCTAAGCCCTAGAATGGTAAATCCAAAACCACCTCATTTACCCTATAACTTCAACATTTACCATAGAGTCTACGCTGGATTTTGGAGAGTCTCAATTATGCCCTTATGTTGTTCATTTGTGTCTAGAGATCCATAATCCATCCATGTGCTTGAGGTGTGATTGAGGGTTACCATTGTGGAAAATGAAAGACATGATAGGTGGAGGATATTCATAAGGTCAAGGAAACCCCTTTGACGAGAATCCTGATCCTTTTCCTTCCTTTGGAAATATTGGTGTTCCTTATATGGATACGTTGTCCCTTCCCAAATTTACCATAGGTTTATTGGTATGTTTGTTTTCAACCTCCTCAGTTCTAAATGTCCAAACTACTTCACAACCAAGTCCTCCACCTGAACAACACCAACCTCAAGTTAATCATTTTCCTTATCCACCCACCATTTCTTATTCCCTTTCTTCTACTTGGTTTGGTGAAAGTCTTGATGCTAGAAACCAGGAAGCTGAGAAGAAGAAGAAAAGGAAGAAGAAGAAGAAAAATAAGCAAGGGGGAAACCAAGTAACCATTGTTATGAATGTGGCTAATTTCAATAAACCTTCCAACCAACCCCGTAAATTTAAATTCCCTTGCAAGCATTGTAATGGTAACTACCTTCTTAGAGATTGCCCTGAAATTCCCCAAGTATTAGAAGTGTGGTCCACAAGCTTACACCAACTCTTGTCGTTAGCCTCTGGAGATCATTCTGGTGACAAATCATCAACTAGTGATAATAAGGTTCCCAGGAAAAAGGGTAAGTGAGGTTTCCTTGTAGATTATGTGAAGGGAGTCATCAAACTCACCTTTCCCCTCACATGGATGAAGCCTCCAAAGTGTTAAAAAACCTTATTGATTCTCAACAACGACTTCCACCTAGTTACTGTAAGCTTTCCCCCAATCCTCCAGTAGTTGACGAAGTGATTGATTCGACTCCATCTTAAGTCAATCCTCTCTTTCTGAGCATGAATCTCGTGAGTACTTTTCCAACCAACCATTGGCTGAGAAAGTGGTCGACTTGATTCCATATTATATTGACCATACTCTATGCTTAGAAAGTGAAGTTCATAATTCTCAAGTTCTTCTTGTTACTTTAGATCCCATCGAACAAGGGGACATTTCTTCCATTCTCATGGAACCCCCTCCAAGTAATCATGTCATTTCCTTTAATTGGAATCAATTGACAAAGCCTCGTCTCCCTTCTTACATGCCTTTCCAAATCATGGTGAAGTCTTGTGATAAAAAAATATATCACACTATCATTGACGAAGGTGCTTATGTTAGCATTCTATCCTCGATTGTTTGGAAAGCTTTAGGTTCCCCTAAGCTTGTGTTTGTTATTTAGATTCTATTGGCATTTAACAAAACAACCAATGAACCTTTAAGGATCCTTCCTTAGTTGACTATTACCTTGGAAAGAAAAACTATTTGTATTTTTGTTATCGTGGTCCAAGGCCCCTTGGATTTGAATTTACTCCTTGGACGACACTATGTTTATGCCATGAACACTGTCATGTCCACACTCTTTTCAGTGATGTCTTTCCCGCATGATGGAAAAATTGTGACTATTGATCAAGATTCATTCATTGGTCCTGATTTCAATGCCAATCATCAGACTTCCCTAAACATTCCTAATATATATGTGGTATCCCCTTTGCCACAGGTTAATTGTGTGGCAACCTGTTCCATGTCTGCACCTACTGACGAAGAAGAGCCCCTCACTACTTGCTCGACTTATTTTAACCTAAACTCAATAGGTGACATGGTAAATTATTTATTCGGAGCATTGGAGCCTACCCCTATAGAATCCATTGATATGCATTCCTTCCAAAGCATTGTTCTTCCATTTGATGAAAACATCTTGGAAGCCATGATCAAGCCTTTGATATGCATTCCTTTTAGAGCATTATTCTTCCATCTGATGAAAACCTCTTGGAAGCCATGATCAAGCCCTTGATATGTATTCCTTCTAGGTCCTTGGCCTCTTGGGGTCCATGATCAAGGTAAATACCACCATAAGCATAGTTCTTTTACCATGTCAAGCTTGTTAAAAAATGAAACAAGTTACCATGAGCATAGTTTCTTCTATGTTTCAAGCTCACATAAACATGAAACAACCCATGAACATAGTTCTTTTTCTGTGTCACCTTCATTTCATCCATCCATATCGCATGATCCTCTTCCTTCCTTCCTGGTGAACATATTTCTATCAGTAGCCAATAGTCTATATAAGTCCATAGGAAGAGTTGGAAGATGAAACAAAGCTGGGGGGGCATGCCTCTACCCTTATGTTGGGGGAAATGTACTTATCTCGAGCATAGTTTTTCTCTAGTTAAATCTTGTATAAAAATGAAACCTATTCCAAGCTTAGTCTTGGTATCCATGCAGCCATTTTTATTATATTTTTGGAATCCCTATTTCTAAGCCGCCATGACCTAGAATTTGAGCCCTTTATCATCTCCTTTGTCATATTTTTGGCTTTACCCTGGAAGGATTCTGATGGGCCTCCAAATTAGACATAAATTAAGGCCCATTTGACCATCCTTCAACACATTAAACCTCTCTTTTTTCATTATATGACATATCTTTAACTTTAATATGTTCATTAGGAAGGTTTATGGATAATTGCATATTTGTGCCTATTATTATTTATTTTTGAAGAATATTATGAGAATATTGAGAAGATTATGAAGATTTGGAGGAGGAGATAATTTAGGGACTTTCTCCCTACTACAGGAGGATAAATATTGGATAATAAATCAACATGATATTATGAAATTATTGCACAAATTATGGATCTTCAATGATTGAGAAAATCTAGGAATGTGTTTTGTGTCAGTTAATGCAAATTCCTAGTGTTGGGAACGAGATCCACTATTTAAGGGATTTTGGAGGGGAAAGCTTCCTTCTCTCAATGAGAATGCTTCCTCATCATTTTATATAAGTAGCATTTCAAATTTTCCTCTAGGGGCATGTATTATTTAATCTTCTTATGGAGAAAACTTGTATTTTTGCAGCTCCACTTTCATTTCTAGAAAGGAATTGATTCAAATAATGAAGATTTGTGCCATTTTTAGCTTCTAAAGATTGGTATCCTTCATAAGACTCTGATTATTCTTGGGCTTGACCATCCCAGGAGCCTCAGATCCATTTTGTATAATTTACTTTTCTTCTTTTCACTTCTTATTCACATGCATCTCTTGTTCTTGTTTTTCCTATTTCTGCATTTATTATTGATGATTTTTTGTTGTAGGATTGGGTTAAATGGTTTAAGTGGGTTATTATATAGGTTATTTATAGGGTCACAAGCATTATTTCATCCTTAGAATAGTTTCTAAAATCAATATTCATCATTGAGCTACTTGGATTAAGTTACTAGTTCATGAATCTAGAGTTTTTGGAAGTCCTTGTAGCCAAATAGTAGTAATTTTTTGCTATTTTTTGGAACATTTTAAAGAGATCCATTTGACTTGATTCCACTTGAATTATATCATAAAATTTTCAATTCAATAAAAATTTTCACCCCATTTCATTTTCACTTGATTACATTAGGCATTTGATAGGTTAACTAGCTCACTAGTTCTCGAATTTCCAGATTTTAGACTAGTAATTTTCTGCTATTTTTTAGCACGTGTGAACAAGGGTATTTTGGAGTGATTACACTTGGAATGGATACCTAAGACATCCTAATAAATAAATAAATAAATAATTCCCATCGCATTTTCATTTGATTTACTTTGTCATTAGGTAAGTTATCTCCTCCTATAGCAATTTTGTCTTCTCCTGTAGAAAATCTACCCCTTCTTGTAGCAGACCTGTACCACCAGTTTCGTTCATCAGTTTTGATCCCTGCTACAACTATGACTTATTCTAGATGAATAATGAACCCCAACTATGATTTTATGATAAGGGGAAGCTCCTAAGTCACTCCAACCCTTCCTTTTATTCATTGCAAAAACATAATAGACTTAGTTTCTTTATCACAAGTATGATGCAAGTAGGTTACTGATTTATAAGCAAGTGTGAACTAGGTATATGGTACATGCAATTTTGATTGTTAGTTTGATGAATTATGCAAGATAAAATAACTTTCTCTTTGCAAGTAGATTAACCTTTTTCATTTCATGAACTGATTAGTTAGCATTTAAAAGTTGTGCAAGTAGCATTTCCATGTAAATAAAGTAACAATTCCATTTTTACAATTAGTTTAGGCTTTAGAGCAGATCAACAAAAGAAGGACACATAGCATGCTGCACATATAGTGTCAATAACTCTTAAGTTAGTACTAACACTGAGTTGATAATTAAAGTTGGTAGCCTTGGGAAGTGCAACCTTATTGTTGCAATACTGAGGATCATCATTTTTTGGTGTTGTTGCCAGGGAGGTGTCAAAGTGTGCATTGTTTTCTTCCATAGTTGATTCATTTCTTTTACTTTCTGCAAAAAGAAAAAAAAAATAGGCATGTTTCATTTTAAAAATAGAAAATTTCATTGCATTAACATTCTTATTAAAAAAAAATACTTCCCCAACACCAACCCCCCCCCCCCCCCATTTGATCACATGGTGCAATAAGAACCACATCACTATCCACTTTTGCAGGTAGAAGAAGAGGTGGCCTGAGAAGGTAGAAGAAATGGATGGAGATTATGAAAATGAAGAAAATCCTCTTGTATTTCCCATTCAAGATACTGATATCAATGTTCATATGAAGAACATCCTTCCATCTTTCCTTCCCAAATTCCATGGTATGAGGTCAGAGGATCCGGAAACCTTTCTCTTTGAATTTGAAATCCTTTGTAGATCTTATGGTTACTTACTAAACACTCAAAAGTTGAGATTATTTCTGACAACATTGAAGGATAGAGCTCTTAAATGGTTCATGAGTTTAGGGACTAATTTAATAAGATCATGGAATGATATGCAAAAGATATTTCTATAAAAATATAAAGATCATAATCTTAAAGAATAAATCTTTAGAATGAATCAAAAATAAGATGAGAGCCTTAATGATCTAATAGAGAGGTTCATGTATAATGTTAAGAGGGAAAAATTACATCATTTAGGATTTGACACACTAAAAACCCTCTTACTTAGAACAATTATGGATGAGTGGATTGATCTCCTTAATCTCATGAGTAGAGGTGATGTATACCAATTATCATTTGAAGAAATTTGTGAAACATGCAAGCGCTTATCAAGAGGAAGTGCAAGAGTAAGTAAATCAACATCAAGATTGGTAAGTCAAGCTGAACTTGGAAATTTTCTTGATAACCTTAAAACAAAAATTCTTATCAATTCAAGAGAATAAGTAGAAATGTTAACAATGCAAGATGAGGAAAAAGAAGATGTTGATATTTGTGTTATCCATGCAAAATCACATGTTGTTAAATATTCCCCATCATTACCAAGGTTGAAGGAATTATACCAAGAGGACAATGGAGAAAATCAATCACTAAAGCAGCTATGTTATGTAGCACCAAGAGGACCATGGCAACCTAGTCAACTTGGTATGATGCAAGAGCTTAATTCACAATTTCAAGGTTATGCACATCCATCTCAAAGTAATTGGAACACACCCTTTCCTTGGAAACCTTGGCCATCTCAACCCCAAAACCAATCTTGACAACAAGGTTGGCAAGAACCTTATGGGAGAAATCCACAATATCCTCGATGTCCTCCATACCCCACTCCATCTTATCCATACCATCAACCTCCACCACAACCACAACCTCAACCACATCCATCTCAAAGATCCACTCCCACTCAACTACCTATACCACCATTTCCAAACCCACACAAGGAAGTAGCTCAACCCACTTACAATGTTGAGGTACAACACTTCCTAACATCTCCTCTTGATATTAATGATATTAATCTTAGCTCATGAAGGGTATTGCAAAAAAATATTCTCTTAATGCCATTGAAGGACAACATTTAGAAAAAGAAGATTCAAATGATAAGACCAAAGAATCATGGGCTACACTTTATGAAGAGTAGACATCATAATTAGAGATTGAGAAAGTTCCCTCATGTTTACCATCAGATCCTCAATGTGTTCAAGAGAACAATCTGCCAAAAGAGGAAGATTTGAATGTCATGGTAGAAGAAGGCATGAAGAATGATCCAGATGATCAAGCAAACCAAGGCCATAAAAGCTATATTGAGGTTTGGTTCGAGAAAATCAACAAGGTGGAGCATCACTCTCTTCTACAACTATGCTTGATATTGTCAAAGTCAAAGCATTTGGCCTCTGAAATTCAGGTACATGTCAAAGCATATATTTTATGCCTACACATCAGTTTATTTGTCATCTTGATGGCACATGGCTCCATTGGAAGTATTCCTATACTTGAAAGAGATTTTGTTTTTTCGAGTAGGATAGAAAAAAAAAGAGGAAAAATAAATCTCAAGTGAAAACCTCATTTGAGGTGCCTAAGATTGGCTCATTGATTGAAAATCTCCATGAGGCAGTGAATGGGTTGTGTTAGCCTCCTGCTGCAGCAGGTTAATCATCTTTCATGATCGACATTTTTACATGCCAAATATGTCATACTTTGCTTGCTGCAATGCTCCATATTTGCTACAGATGGCCAGAGAAGTATCCATGAGAGTGTGCTAGTCTAAATGCCACTGTTGTGTTCCATTTTTGATGGGTTGATCCATTTTTGATGAGTTTTTAGCTAAGGGAGGTCCAAACAGCTTAATCTTGGCTTCCCTAGGTTTCAATTTCCTGTTGTAGAATATAGAGAATGAACATTTGTCCAAACAGCTTAATCTTGGCAGATTTGTAGATAGGTAGAGAAACAAGGGTGCTCAACAGCTTAATCTGAGCCCCTGGATGCAATAAGTGTAGTTGTAGATAGGAGCACAAGCAAGAAGAAAAGAATGAAAAGCTGGGTATGCTAGTTCAAGTGCACCCAAACCAAAAAGAAGAGAAAATGCTAGGCAAGTAGGTCGGGTAGGTAGCTTTGTGGTTGCAGAATCATGGCTTGTGATCCATCTCATATTGTCAAGTGTTATATCTATCATATCACAAGTTGAAGGCAGTTGTTAAGTTGGAGGACTTCAAGAAATGCATGTCTAACTTCCCCCTTCTTCCTCTCCCCCAAATCACTCACTAACTTCCCCTAAAGAGGTCAAGATCTGCTTGATACCTCTTAGATTCATCATTCTCCATATTATCTGCCTTGGTGAAGATCTTCTTCACTAAAGGAATGTTCACACTTCTCCTATCAATCATTTTCCCCCATTGATAGCCTAAAACATCATTCTTAGCACTCTCTGATCATTTGTCATGTTAACTATTAACTTTACTATGTAGCTCCCTATCTATTTCCCCTTCCCCTACTAAAACTATGTTAATAACTCCCCTATATACTTATCCCCTCCCCCTGGTTGAAAAATAACCATAAGTACACTTGGGAATTGGTGAGTTTATCTGAAACTCAGTAAGAACCCTCATTGCCCCCTCAAACCATCTTCTCATGCATTTTGGACACTTTCCAATGCAGAGAACCCTTCATCCCCCCTAACTATCTCCCAAGTGCATAAGGACTCATTCCTTTGCATAATTCCCCTTCACATGTTTAAAAATCACCCCTTTGACCTTGGTTTGCCTTTATAAGGCATGAAACCCTCTTTGGCCACTAAAACCCTCTCAAAACCACATCACTTTCCTCCTAAGTGCCTTTGGACTCCTTCCAAGGCATAAGAATATGCAAACCATGCAAAAACCATGAAAAACCTTCAAAAAATGATAAAATCCTCCCTTTTTTGGCCATCGGACCCCTTCTGATGCCTCAGAATCCAAGCAAAAGCATAAAGGTTACCCCCTCCGAATTCAAAAGACTTGCATTTTTGAATAAATAATGGCTCCGATGAGAAATGGGTCCTTTGGGTCCCCCTCCGATGCGATATCGCTATCAGGAGGGGGCAATCATATGTTCAAACACCATATATAACTCCTCCGAATTCATGTTTCCTTTGCATTTTAATAAAATGCATGCCCCGATGAGAAAAGGATCTATTTGATCCCCCTCCGATGCGATATCGCTATTGGGAGGGGGCAGTGGCATATATAAGCGAAATGGCTAAGTCTCAAGGCATGGGGCATAATGCCGATGGGCCGGACCCGAAAACATATAAAGTGGACTGGTAAAAGCATATCGGGTCTGCCACATTTCGGCATTTCTATGTGGTAGCCCCATGACCCCGCCGATAGCGAATTGTCGAATTAATCACAGCCATCCATTTCGGGGCCCCAAATCAACGACCCATATGTAATCGGCGGTCACCCCATGTATATGGCTCCGACCAGCGGAGCCGAAATAAAATTAAGGCGCGGCGTATAGAGGATTTCAGGTTCGAAAGGAGCCCGTTACACAGCGAAGAGGGATTGCTCCGATATGGCGGAGCCGAAATAACAAATGCAGCAGAGTTTAAAGGATTTCGGGTACGCGGACCCGTTCCATTGTAAATCCGTCGATTTGGGTTCGCCGATGGGTCGGACTCTAAATGCAATAAAGAAGGGCCTATAATCAGATCGGGTCCACCAGCTATTTCTCTCATCGGAGGTTTTATATGTTGGGACCAATGGTCCGCCCCCATGTGAGTTAGTGTCGGCCGTCGGATCGCCCTCCCAAATCAATGGTCATGATCTGTTCGTGGCTCTCCCCATGTCCTACTTGCGGAGCCGAAATAAATTATAGCGTGGCACAATAAGGATTTTGGGTCCGTAAGGATCCTTTGTACAACGAAATGGGAAGGCTCCGATATGGCAGAGCCGAAAAGTTATAAAGGGCAGCCTCAAAGCATTTCGGGTCCGCGGCAGTTCGGAGGTTTTATGTGTTGGGACCAATGGTCCGCCCCGATGCGAGTTAGCGCCAGCTGTTGGATCGGCCCGCGCCAGATCCAATGGCTATGATTTAATCTAATGAACAGTGATCGCTCCCGCCCTAGTTTTGGTAAAATTTCATGTTTTAAGGCATTTTTGCCTTATAAAAGGAAAGCAGCCATTTTTCACAGGGTTTCTTCTAGCGCCCGCGCCCGGCTCCAGTTAAAGAAATTCATGCATCCTTAAGCCATTATGGATTGCTCCAAAGCCCTGTTTAGCTCTAGAAGCCAGTCTCGGCCTCAGCACGATCAACAGCATGCAATTCCTCCTTTTTGCGGCATTTCTTCAGAGTTTAATACTATTTTGAATCGACCAGCGCCGATAGCATCCCAAAGGCCACGGAAGTCTTTGCAGCAGTTATTTTTGCATTTAATTGGCAGATAAAGGGGCGATTAGACAGTTTAAAGCATATCAGCGGTGAGAAAAGGCCCAGATTCAGTGCCAAAGTGTATCAGGATGCGACAAAGAGTATCAGTCTAGTTTTTCAAAGCAGATGAAGGCAAAGCAAGCCCAGCAAAGTCAACAAAGCATCATTCAACCATTAATGCTCACCAACACTTCTTTTATTGCCTTAAAGCCACCTAAAGGCATAAATGAAGGCTTTCAAGGCAGAGTTATTGAAGAGACATTATTCCCAGTCATATTTTTGGAGCAGCGCTGCTTCCTTAAAAGCACAGTTATCACACAGAGGACAACGCGTGGCTCAAGGCACTCTTTCAGTCCACTTTTGAAGCTGCAGGACCATGTGCAGCCCTAAAGAGTCATTTTGATGAGGCTGCTCCCTCATGAACACCTGTTTTAGATATTTTATTGCATTTATTTCCAGCACAACTTAGCATTAGAAGCAGTTATTGTACAGATCTCTTTTGAATCTGTTTTGATAGATATTTTGAGATATTTTCTCCCTTGACACCTATTCAAGGGATGTTTGTAAATATTTTCTATTTAAACCACCCTCTGCACTGTTTTAAGGGTTGGTTGGTCGATAACTTCCTCTCTAGACTTGCACTGTATTTTCTGAGAGTCTCTATAATCAAAGATCACTGGAATGTTTGGGAGATGAACTGACTGTTGTGTTTTAATGACTGAAGAGTGACTATGGAATCCTAATGCTTCTACATAGCCCAATAAGTGTTTCTTATCTTTGTTTACAGTTTATATGTGTTTATGCCATCATTGTTTCACTATCTAAATAGCAGAAAGAAAGAATAGTTCAGAGCACACTTAGTTGTATTTTGTTGTCAATTTCTGTGATTTATCTATGTTTTCCTCTGAATTAGTTCTAAATATGAATACTGATTTGCTCATATTTACACTAGTTCCTTCATATATGAATGTTGTTTAGGAATCCTTGATTGCTCCTATATAAATGTTCATTCACCTTCCCTCTGTTAGCATAATGAGAGCTACTTAGTGGCCTTTCATTCACTGACCTTCATTCCATCCTTATTCCAGCTTGATATTGTTTTATGTGTAGCTATCCTGCTCTGTATTCCTCTTGTGACCAAAAAAACGCAATAGCAAGCCTAATCCACGACTCCATGCCCAATGGTTTGAACTTCTCACACTATGCATCCCAACTCTGTTTGAAAGAATCCCCCATCCCACCAAACATAAACAAAACCCCCTTGAACTCATTAGCTAGCCTAATATCATCTTCAACAAAGCTAAATTATAAAGAGAGAGCCCTCTCTGATTACAGGTAGGCTAGGACCTGCAGTCCAAAGATTGGTTTGTGGTTACCTCGGCCGTATCCTTTAAGGAGCTTTAAGGACAACCTGAGTGATAACAGATTGGAAAAAATAGAAAAAAAACAAAACAAAACAAAACAAAATATTCTAGGTGAAAACCTCCTTTGGGGGACCTAGGCAGACCTACTAGTTGAAAACCTCATTGAGGCAGCTAGTAGGCCTGAAATAAAAAAAATGAAAAGAAAAAAAATATTTGCTCCATGTATCTCTCTCTAATGAATGTAAGTGCTCTCCAACCTTTGCAAACAACAAGAATACTTTAGCACCAAAAGGAAAGAATTGATAAAAAAATCTAGTCAAAGGAACTCAAATTTGGGCTTTCTCCTCCTTTTCCCAGATGCTCCAACAGGACCAAGGCCATTCCAATCCATCATCCTCATCTATATCCGCCATCCACCCATCATTCCAAAACTTTTCCCATTCATTTTCCTCGTTGTCCTAAAATGCTATAGGAGGGCTCTGTTTTTCTACAAAAGCCCAAAATACATAGAGCAAAAAAATGTTTTTGTAATATATTGAAAACCATGCATCCATTTTCCAATCTATTTCATGGGGAGATGCATATGGATGATGGTAACATGCTCAAGCAATTTCAACAAATTCCAACACACACTTTTTGTGAAATCGACCTCCATCACGTACAACAATTTTTTATTTTTCTTGAGATTCGTGCATCCATTGCCCAAGATGCTTTATGTGGAGGTACATAATGATGATGAAAATATTCTCAAAAAATTTTAGGTCAATCCAGTCTACCATTTGAGAGATATGGATAGAAACATTTTGCTATAGGAGGTTGTCCTGAAATGCTATATGAAGGACCAAAATTGCTACAGGAGGTAGATCCAATTGGAGAAAGAGGTCAAAAGGTCATGTGTTCTTTAGGGAAGGTTGAAAAAGGTCCTCCAATTATTCACTCATCACCCATCCATCACCTATCCATTCCATTTCACCAAAACTTTCTCAAAATTTCCACTTTGTCCTAACTCTAAAAAAAAAGAGAGAGAGAGAGAGAGAAAAAAAGAAGAGAAAAACCACAAAATCCATTGTTTTCTATTTTTCCAATGTATACTCTACTTCCTCATGACTCAAACCCTGTCCTCATCAATTTTCATCATTACTCGCAACACCATCATGCAATATAAAGACTTTAAGGGAGGATTAAAAGGCTGCTACAGTAAGAAAACTCCTCCTGTAGCAACCTATGCAGTCACAATAGAAATATCTGAGATCTTTTTTCCCCACCAACAAAAGCATGATGAAGCCATGTGTGAAATCAGGAAGGGACACATCATCATTGGGAAGGCATTCCACCAGCAACAACTACGTAGATATCAGAGAGGCACCTACACACACACAACAAATCGATCTGTCAAGGTATAATCAAGTTATGAAGACATGCACCAGAATATCATGATGTATATGGCCTAGAAACAACATGCAATCACCTCCATCAATCTAATCCATAGGTAGGTACAAGTATGCAATATTCTTTACCTCTTCTCTTAAGCATGTCATGGTTAGAAATTTATTGTCAATGCATAAGAGGCAAGGTTTTATAAGCTAAGGATGAGTTAGAAGTCTCGGCCACCATAAACTAGTTAAGTATAGCTAACTCCCTCACTCGTGCAATGTGGAAAAGCCAAATTAAGAAGGTTAATGATTGCAAGGAGTAGGGACAACGGTTCAAAGTGCTCTGAGCCCTTATCACAAATGGAATATTATGTACTAAGCTCGACTTCATTTTCACCATCAATCATTTCTAAAAAAATAGTTGGAGGAAGGACAAGCAAGTGTTATTACACTGCTTAGGGTGCCACAGAGGTGTTTCAAACTCTGTTTGTACTTGCTACAAGAAGGTTTGAATTGCTACAGGAGGGATGAAAAGAAGCTACAAGAGGAATTTAAGAGTGAAAGAGGGCCAAAGTGACCCGAAATTGTCTTCAAAACCTCATGCACATGCAAAGATATTTTGAAAAAGAGTGAATGGATTCCTCCCTCTTTTATTTCCATACAATTTCATGAGAAATTCTGCCTGAAGTTGGTATCCTGTAATAGACAATTAAGCAATAGATATTGTTGGAAATCACTGTGTGTAAAGGAAAGATAGGAGCAGAGAAAAAATAATTTGTTTGATATAAATTATAGCATCCTTCACCCTCACTGATAAAAAGGAAGTTAATATTGTTTCTACCACATGTTACACAACATTTTGTCACTGTCCTTGTACTTCCCGTTCCTTGATCCTGGAGGACCTCTACAGTGAACCCCGCATGCTTTTCCTTCATGAAGAAGCTCCCATTGTGTCCCTCTTCATGAGCAAATCAATTCCCTTTTGCACCATTTCCCCTTAAACTTCTGTTTTTCCCAGTTTACAAGACCGACGCTAATGACCTTTGTCTCCCCCGCGCTAATGTGCAAATATTAGCACTACTCCTCGCGTCGACCGGAGCGACTGAGATGTGTTCCAGTTGTGTTGATCCTATTATGGAAAGTTTTTTAAATTAGAGCCGAAGCTTCCAACTCTAGAAGCTTCATAACGGAAGTCTGGTAAATGGTTTCGCCGGATGGGGTCGAGGATGACAGTTTGGGCTCCTTTCGCCTATAATGATGGAACTACCTCAACGGATAAGTCCTTCTCCCATGAGAAGAGGATAAGTCTTCACTTTTCCATGTGGTTTGTTTTCTGCATGAAGGGAGAATTGTGATTATTGATCAACTGTCGTTCATTGGTCACCAGGTGCCTCATTTGCAACCATCATCCCCTATCGGTTCTTGTTTACAAGCAGCACCTTCCCTGCCACAGGTCAATTATGTGGCTACCCATTCTGTCTCCACATATGTTGATGATCACACAGATGATATTGTACATTATGTACTGGGGGCATTAGAACCCGATCTGTCTTTGGTACCAAATGACATGTACTCCTCCCGGAGCGTGGTTCTTCCATCTAGTGAAGACCTCTTGGGAGCCATGTTCTCATATGGTTCATGAACAGACATCATGAGGATAGTTCCTAGTGTTGTGTCAACCTCGTTAAAAAATGAAACAAAGGAGTCATGAGGATAGTTCCTGGTCTTGTGTCAACCTCATTAAAAAATGAAACAAGGGATGAACATAGTTCTTGGTCTTGTGTCAACCTCATTAAAAAATGAAACAAAGGGTGTGAGCATAAGTCCTTGTCTTGTGTCAAGCTCATTAAAAAATGAAACAAGGGTCCGAGGATAGTTTCTTCCTATTTCTACCTCATTAAAAAATGAAACAGATGTTCGAGGATAGTTATTTTACTGTGTCGACCTCATTAAAAAATGAAGCAACTCCCTTTTCCAAATCGAATCTTTGATTAAGATCTCGTAAAATCCCAGTCGATTCTTTCCAAGATATCAAAATTGAACGTTCATTCCATCCATCTAGTTGGTTGAAATGAAGCTTGGGGGCCATGTACCTTGATTGAGTCATTATGATGGGGGCTTGCAAACTTATAGAAAACATAGTTTTTCATTTCAAGCTTGTGTAAACATGAAATTGAATCCAAGAAGAATTCTCCATGGTTCAAGCTTTTATAAAAACGAACCCATACCCGATTTACATCCTGTGATTTCCCCTTTTATTAGCTAATTTCTGATGAACCTTGGTTGTTTCATCCCATTGTTACCATCTCTTTGGCCGTTCATAAGCTTTCACTTGGTTGTTTTTCCTTTCCTGAGGAACCGCAGTGATGAGTGATTTTGTTAGCCAGCCTCTTGACCATTACATGTTTTGAGCAGTTCCTCCATTGTTGGAACTAGTTTCTACCCGTTATACCACTCGTTCCTCCAGTACAAGTCATCTTTAAGCTCTTTTATGACTCGTAAAAGATGAAAAGATTACCGAGTATTTTTTCCCTTTTTGACTCGTTAAAGATAATAAAATGGGGGGTCCGCTTTCAAGCTCTTTTCTGACTCCTTAAACACGAAAAGATTACCAAGCCCTTATCGTTTCGAACTCGTTAACAGATGCTAAACATCGTGTGCCCAGTATAAGTTTACCCCTTTTTCGGGCTAAGAGGCACTATTTACGAAAAAGGTACTCCTTGACTGAAATGGTCAAGCAATTCTCTCAAGTATTGTTTTCTACCTTTTTGGGCTCAAGAGACACAAATGTGCGAAAAGGGACCATATGGAGTTTTATTTTACGTGTCTTTTTAAAACTCTTTAAACATGAAAAATATACTGAGTTACACCTTATCGGACTCGTTAAACTATTAAATGACATTGGATTCATCATCATGACGGACATGAGCTTCTCCTTCCTAGGGCTCGTTAAACTTACTAGGTCAGATTCGTCTGAAGGATGAATTTATAGTGCAAGCATATGTTATCCCCTTCAATCTTGTGATTAAAAAATAATTGGGGTACCTGCCAGAAATGGTGGGGGGAAATTTGGAAATCTATCAGTCATGTCGGCAACTCACTCTTGAACACGACACTCTTTGCTTCATGTCGAGTTGGGACATCCTCCTTTGTATTGTTGACCTCCCTAGGTTTGGGTTGTTCCTTTTTGCCTTCCATTTGATCTCTGCCATGTCATCATGACCACTGATCCCATGGATCCAAAAGTTGCCAAACCTCTAGTTTTGTCGCTGATATGTTCAAGAGTTGTCCTTCTGCAGTTACACTTACCTCTGATTCTCTGTATCATCCAAAATAATTTTGCATCCTCTCGTCTCGCATCGATGATGTGGGATTCATTATGGCCCTCCTTTTACATGGTCATTTTCCGTCGACTTCAGCTCATTATCCGAGAAGTTGACCGAGAGACTCCCTTCCAGTACCTTAAAGCTTGCATGCCCTAATGGCAAGTTCTTTGCACTCGACGACAAGTTTACGTCATTGGCTTTCCATTGAGTGATTTCGTGGATGTTCGAATTCAGTTCCTCTATTCACATTCTGTGAATTGTGTTGATAGTACCTTGAGGACCATTGTCATTATTGGTGGTTTCTCTTGCGCTTGTTAACAGTTTGCATCATTAACTGGTAATCAAGCGACTTTCTAGTATGTTCGACATCAACACATCTATTCGCATGCTAGGATCTGTGCTTTGATGGGGCCGTGTTGGAGTGCAAGACCCTGGAATCAGATTAAAAAAGTCCAGGTTGCGAAGTGATGTGACAGGGTTATGATGATATGCATGTCTCTTTCATATGGATGGCTACAACCAGACCATGAGTTATCATATGTGATCCTTCTCATTATTGGATGGTTGTGACCATACCTTGGTTTCATTATGATCCTCCTTGATGGATGGTTGTGCCCATGTCTAGATCCATTTACATGATCATTCTCTGGATGGATGCGTCCATGCCACGATTCATGTATCATTTGACAGCGATCTGAGTTTATGTATATGTATCTGTACTTGTGATGAGCCCCAAAAATGGGTAACTTATTGGGCTCATTTTGCCTACTATTCTTCATCAATCCACCATTTTTCATAGTTTATGCATGTTTTTTGAGTATATTTATGTTGGTTGAACGAATGAGGGTAGTCACTTGACTAAGAAGGCTAACACGTTGTTATTGCAAGTTTTTGGACAAATTTTGGACCAAAGAAAAGCATTTATGAGCCAGATAACAGCCAAGCATGAAGGAACAAGGGTGAGGATTCGTAGGAAGGGTGTATCCTGCACTAAATGGCCCCTTCCTTGAAATCTCCACCCTCAGCTCGGAGTTCAGCAGGCCACCGAAAAGGATTCCCAAGGGCAGCCGAGCAGTTTTGTGTAAAGTGACTGATCACTGGCAGTTTGAGCAGCCGAGCCCCTCGAGTTAAGGAGGGTTGTTGGAGACCCTCGTAGTGCATAAATAGGAAGGCTTCCAGCCTTCGTAGGTTACTTTGGGAACAGTTGTATTTTGCACCATAGTGCTGCTAGTTTCTCAGCTCATTTTTTGTAGTTTCTGTTGTACAACTTTCTTGTGACATGGTTATTTTTGAATAATGGAAAGCAGTTTCATTTGGCATCAGATCTGAGCTTTTCTTAGGAGCCTGTAGCTCTTGGGGTTGGGCCCAACCCAAGTGCCAAGGCTTCCTTCTTGTACTGTTACATGTTTTGAATGTCTTCATCAAATAATTTATGTTAAGTAGATTACAGTTTTGCTTGATTATATAGGTCATTGTTGATGATTAAAAAGGTTTTTTTCATGTTCATATTTATTTGATAGGTTAATAATAGAGAAGATCTTCAGAAAAAGGCCATCAAGCACCCCTGATCTCACCTCTCCCTCTATGGGACCATGAGCTGAGACCAAGGTGTCCTTGCAGTCACCAAAAACACTGTATTTGCTTCATCATGCAATTATTAGTGTAGATTCTCATTTGCAGAAGTTGATACCAGTTGAGGTTACATGTTCAGGTTCATGATTGCTTAGTTTTCATAGCTATTTCACATGATTTCATTGCAATAAACTTCTTCTCATTTGCTTTGTTGATATTCAGGTCAGATTAGGTTAAAGTAGCTACGTCTTTAGTTTTTCGAATCTTTGTTTGAATAGTTTGGGAAAATAACTTGCAGAGCACCTGTAAAACCTCTTTGCCTACCCCTACTCCATCAATATCGCCTTCTCTGCCCTCCAACTCTGATTCTTGCCTCACATTTTCTACGTTCCCTCACTTTGACCTAATTCCCATATTTTTGTGCAAAATCGCTCTACCCCTCCTTGAACAAATCCAACCATCCTTATCACTCACCCACTTCGTTCGCCAGGTCCTGGACCACTCCACATCATCATCAACCTCCATACCCACTTCTCCACCTCTTCTCCACCATCAACCCTTCAAAAATATCCTTTCAGAACATCATGTAGAAACATCTTGTAGAAGCCACAGAACATCCTATAAAACCCCTGTAGAAGCTCACGAAAGCGGTTTCTTGGAATCCGATCACCGTGAAACTCTCTAGAAGAGTGCTAGGGACCCTTTAGGCCCTTTTCTAACCTTCCCAACCTCCTGCAAGCGCCCACTCCATTTCCTTTCACCAGACAACCTCTACACAGTCAAAAATAGTTAAAGATATGCAAAATAATCCTGACAAATTACTCAAAAATGCAAAAAGATGTGTTCTTCATATTTCTTTTCAGAAGTAGCTTAATCACATGCATTTTACCTTTCTAGAAGTCAATGGCATCCATTTATGTAGCTTTCATCCTTTTACTTGCACCAGTAGGATTAGTTGGTAGAACTAGGGTTTGTTAGGGTTTGCGTTCCTTTCTAGCTTTCAACTTCTTTCTACAAGTAGATTAGCCTCTGGTTGAGTTAGCTTTCATCCATCACCATTAAAATCTTCTTCTGAGAGCTCATAGAAGTTGGCTTAAGCTCCTAGTGGACTTGTGCCAGCTGATCCAGTGACAGCTGCGGCAAGAGCTAGTACTTGTGCATATAGCATCGTCGCTTCCAAGTTTGTTACGAACTACCGGGTTGATAAAAGTAAAGAAGGGAGTCCCAGGAGTTGCAGCATTATTGTTGCAATACTGGAGCCCACCATTATTTTTGGCACCATTGCCGGAGAAGCGTCAGAATATTTGTGATTGCTGCTTTTCTTCTATTTTCTACTACAACCTTCTGCTGAGTAGTTTATTTCATTTCCATTCTGCAATTTCATTTCTGCAAAAATAGAATAGACCTTTCCTACTTTCATAGATTAGCATTTCAATTCCACAATTTCAATTTTGCAAGTGTAGCCTAGCATTTCATTCATGCAATTTCATTTCAGCAAAATAGATTAGTCCATTCCTGTTTTCTTTTTAATTCCGCATTTCATTTCAGCAAGATAGATTTTAGGTAGTTGCAATTCAATCTATTTCAGTTTTGCAAGTACAAGCAGAAAAAAACAAAAGGAAATAAAAATATTTCATTTCATGCCTCGTAGGAACAGAGATAATACCGGAAAATTCCTACCCAACACTCCCACCACATCACTGAGTCACCCTTCTCTCTTCTTTGGTGGCAGTGATCCAGAAGAACCTATAGGTGAACCTCATGAAAAATACGAAGATCCTATAACAGAAGAAGAGCAAGAAAACATTCCTTTTGAGACCATGGCTGAAAACAGAAACGCTAGGGAAGATGATGAGAGAATAGAAGGTACCTTTCCCATCTGAGAAACCAACGGGGACATGAAGATGAAAAACACAAGTCCCTCAGCCTTACCTCATTTCCATGGATTGACCACTGAAGACCCTGATACCTTCCTGTTTGAGTTTTTTGTCCTTTGTCGAACTTATGACTATGAAAAAGACGAGAAAAAGCTGAAACTATTTCCCTATACCCTCAAGGATGCAGCACTACACTGGTTCATGGGGTTACCTAGAAATAGTATCACAACTTGGGCTCAGATGCAGCAAGCCTTTAACACCAAATACCGAGACTACTATAGGTCAAAGGAAACAAAGGGAGAAATCTTTTGGATGACCATGGGAAGGGATGAGTCTTTAGAAGACTACGAGGAAAGGTTCCAACTTAGCTATAAACGGGCCAGGTGCACGCTTGACCTTGAATCTCTGAAGCTGGTTCTGCTCCGAGGAGTCATCGAAGACCTTCTAGATACCCTCCATCTGCTAGCTGGAGGAGACTTCTACTAACTACCTTATGAGGACATAAAGGTTGTGTTTAGAAACCACTCTAGGGTAGCCCGGAAACGAGGTAAGGGGAATCCACTCTCAGCTAGTACCACCTTCTCCAAGCATGAGTTTGCTAATCAGATGGAAGACCTCAAAAGTGAGATGAGACAGACTATTGCCATGCAACTGGATACCTTCCGAATCCAGTAGAAGAAAAAGGAGGCTGAGAGGGCTTTGGCCATTTTTTGTCCCAGATGTACAAGGAAGCATCCTAAGAACGAGTTTCCATTACACTTAGTGGAGGTATGTTTCATTTGTGAGGAAGACCACCCCACGAACCAGTGCCCAACCTTACCTGGACTGAAAGCCATGTACCAAGGGACTGAAGGGGCCACTGAGCCACTATACTTCCTTAACCAAAGGAGGCCGCATGGGTCCAGACCTTATCAGCAGGGGATGCAAGGAGCCTCCCAAACTTATTACAACCCCAATCCATCCACTCACATGCCTTCTTGGGGGCCCCTTGCTCATCCTTCATGGTCCACACCTCCTCCTTGGTCTTATCTAGCTCAATACCATACTCAACCTGCTGCTCATTCGTTTCACTCTCATGTCCAGCCACAACTTTAGGGGAATGCACCTCAACTGGGGTGGAGGCCCCAATACAACTCTCCTCCTGCTATTTTTCCTCCACCTCCTACTCAACCACAACTTGTACCTCCTGCTCCTCCAAGACAACCCTAGATGTCTACTCAACCAAACCCGAACCCCAACAATAGACAAACCCAGCAGGTATACACTAGAGAGACGACATGCCCTACCTATGTTGTGGATATTCAGGAGATCAACCTATGATCTGGAAAGGTCCTTCCAGATCACCAACCTCCTCCCTCGGAGGAAGAGGAAGAGAAACAGGAAAGTAAACCTAAAGCCATTCCACCCTTTCCTGAGAGACTAACAGTAGCCACGCAACCAAACATAGAGGAGACTGAACTTCTGGGAGAACTTAAATAGTTGTGTGTGAAAATCCCACTTCTCCAGGCCATAAAATATGTACCAATCTACAACAAATTGATCAAGGAGAAGTGTTTTAGGCACCTAGGCAGGTGAAAGAGAGACGCCCCGACTATCAATGTCATAGGACAACTGTCTGATCTGATGTTGGGACAAGTAATCTGTCCAAAATATTTGGACCCTGGGAGTCCTGTAGTTGATGTCGACATCAATGGCACCATAATCCCCCACACCTTGATCGATCTAGGGTTTGTCATTAATGTGATGACCAGGGACACCATGCTTAAACTTAATCTCCAGAGTTCCTTAAGAAAGACCTCGACAGTACTGCAGTTGGCAGACCGCTCCACTGTGACTCCCGAAGGGATTGTGGAGGATGTCCTGGTCTCTGTTGATTCTTGGGAGTACCCTATGGACTTTTTGGTCCTTCAACCAAAGGAAAAACTCACTGGATACCCCCTCATCTTGGGAAGGCCCTGGTTAGCTACTGCGGATGCTTACATCAGTTGTCGAGCTGGAAGCATGACCATCAAAAATGGGCCTATGTCCAAACAGCTAGTCCTATACCCTCCTGCCCAACCTCTGTTAGAACATGACTTACCACTCTAGTTGGAGGAGGAAGATGAGGGTGAAGTCTACTCTGCACCAATGTGCACAGTAGAAGCCACCAGGGGAGGTCCTCTGACTGATGATGACTTGATCGAGAATTTGATTCAAAATCCACCTCCCAGTGCACTGTCGTTAGAGGAGTTAGTGGAAGGTACCCAAGCCAGCGCTTTAGTGGACCTTTGTGTGGCCGATCCGACCTCACTCAGAGTTAAGAATGTAGAATTTGGCCCTAAAAGAACCTTAAATATCAGCTCATCCCTATATCCCTCCCAGGAAAAGGAGCTTTGTAGCTTATTGAGCCACCATTTAGATGCTTTTTCCTGGAGCTATAAGGAGATGAAAGGAGTCCACCCTTTGGTCTATACCCATCACATTTATATTAAAGAGGATTGTAAACCAGTTAGGCAGCCTCAGAGGAGAATGAATCCAGCCCTTAAGGACATCGTTAAAAAAGAATTGCAAAAGTTGTTGGATGCAGGATTCATCTACCCCATCTTGGACAACGAATGGGTTTCTCCTCTGGTGCTTGTGCCCAAGAAAAATGGGAAGTGGAGAATCTGTGTAGATTATCGAGAACTTAACAAAGCCACCAAGAAGGACCATTTCCCTTTGCCTTTCATAGATCAAGTGCTAGATGGGCTGGTAGGGAAGAAGTTCTTTTCTTTCCTAGATGGGTTCAGCGGGTATAATCAAATCCAAATCAACCCAAAAGACCAAGAGAAGACCACCTTCACTTGTCCTTGGGGAACCTTTGCCTACCGGGTCCTTCCCTTTGGGCTATGCAACGCTCCTGCCACTTTCCATAGAGCAGTGTTGAGCATATTTGCTGAGCTGGTTCACAATTCGGTGGAAATTTATATGGATGACTTTACTCCTTATGGGTCTAACTTCCAAGAAGCATTGTCTAACCTGGGAAAAGTTTTAAACAAATGTATTGAGATGAACCTATCCCTCAATCCTGAAAAATGTGAATTCCTGGTGACTGAAGGGACCGTGTTAGGTCATACCATTTCTCAGCAAGGATTACAGGTGGATCCTAACAAAATTGTTGTCATCCAAAAGGTTCCACCTCCTCAAAAGGTAAGATATGTTCGGAGTTTTCTAGGCTTAGCAGGATATTACAGAAGATTCATTAAAGATTTCAGTAAGTTAGCCTCGCCATTGTTTGGCCTCTTAGGGAAAGATGTTGAGTTTAAATGGACTAACGACTATCAAGGGGCTCTGGATGAGTTGAAAGATAAGCTGGCGTCCGCCCCGATCTTGAGAGGTACAAACTGGGCCCTACCTTCCCACATCCACACCGATGCCTCAAACAAAGCCATAGGGGCAGCCTTAGGACAAGTTGAGGAGAAACTAGCATATGCCATATACTTTGTCAGCAAAAACCTGTCCAAGGCAGAAATGAACTATACTATAACCGAAAAAGAGTTCCTGGCCGTAGTACATTCCCTAAACAAGTTCAGACACTACATCACTGGTTATCAAACATTCATACACACTAATCATGCTACAATTAGATATTTAATGAATAAGCCTGATGTGAATGCTCGTATCATTAGATGGTTACTCTTGTTGCAACAATTTGATTTGACCATTGTGGACAAGCCAGGTAAGGAAAATGTTGTTGCTAACTTTCTGTCTAGATTGGATTTGCCTGCAGGTGAAGAAGGGACAGTGGATGACCAGATGCCGGATGAACACCTATTTGCTATTTCAGTACTCTCACCATGGTTTGCTGATATAGCAAATTACTTGGTCGCACAGTTTCCTCCACACCTATCCTCAAGAGAGAAGAGAAAAATTGTGAGGAAAAGTGCCCCATTCACTTGGATTGGGGGCAACCTGTTTAAACTTGGCCCAGATCAGATCTTGAGGCGTTGTGTTAAGGAGGAGGAAGTTTTCGACATCCTCCTGACCTGTCACGATGGACCCTGTGGAGGTCACTTTGCAGCGAAAAGGACTGCCTTCAAAATTCTGCAGGCAGGCTACTATTGGCCCACTCTTCATCAAGATGTCAGAATATACATCAGCCAATGTGACCGATGTCAAAGGATGGGGAAGCTAACTCCAAGGGATGAAATGCCCCTCCAACCTCAAGTGAACTTCGGTCCATTTGAGAAGTGAGGCATGGATTTTGTGGGTACTATCAACCCTCCTTCGAAGCAAAGGTCTTACATCATTGTGTGCACAGACTACCTGACAAAGTGGGCAGAAACCAAGGCAATCAAGGCAGCGACAGAAGAAAAAGTGGCTGAGTTTTTAAGGGAAAATATCTTCTACAAATTTGGGTACCCAAGAGAGCTGGTCACCGATCAAGGAATTCAATTCACCTCTAACCTGATTGAAGACCTGCTTGCTCATCACAAGATCAAGCACAGAACTTCCACCCCTTATCATCCGCAAGCTAATGGGCAGGTGGAGGTTACTAATAGATCGTTGGAAGAGATTTTGACTAAAGTGATGAATAGCAGGAGGAAGGATTGGGCAGATCGCTTGCTTGAGGCCACCTGGGCTTACAACACCACTTGGAAAACTGCAACAGGTTTCACACCTTATGATCTGGTCTACGGGAAGAAGGCTCTGTTGTCCATAGAATTCGAGTAAAAAACATTGAGGGTTGCAGCTCAGCTGGACCTAGATCTTAGCCATGCACAACGGGAAAGATTACTGTAGCTGAATGGATTAGATGAACAGAGAATGCAGGCCCTCCTCCACTCAGAAGTAGTTCAACTGCAGAGGAAGATATGGCATGACCGGCACCTTAATGAAAAGCAATTCTAGCCAGGAGATTGGGCACTGATGTATGACTCAAGATAGAAGGATTTCAAAGGGAAACTGAGGACAAGGTGGTTAGGACCATATACAGTGGAGAAATTCAATGACAATGGTTCAGTTCTTATTAGGACCATTGATGAAGAAGCCATCCCCATGCTCGTCAATGGGCATCGATTGAAAATCTACAGGAAACCCCTTTTGAGGCAGGAGTTCATTGAAACTTTGGAAAAATCAGTGCTGGTAGTGGAGCAGGGCCCTGTCTCTACTCCACCCACACCTTCAACGTCAAAAAAAAAAAAAAAACAGAGAAGTGAAATAAAAAGAACCCTGGGTGAAAACTTCTTAGAAGCGCCCGGCGTAGGCAGTGAAGGTGGAAACCTCATGGAGGTGCCCCAGCTGTCTCTCAAAAAAAAAAACAAACCTAATCTCTGTGGAATAATTAGGTTGTAGGGAATATATTGCACGTTAGGAATGTCACGCAAAAAAAGGACAGGGGTCTGCACCAGGCTACAAGACACCCTCATAGACACTTCCTCCATGACCACTTGCCTTTCCTAGGATTTGATTGCATTTGGGTTCAGATTCCACCTTCTATAGGAAGCTCTACCTCTTCTACAAGAAGTTTATCTCTTCTACAGGGAACATCCTGTAGAACCTTTGGGCAAGTCAAAATCGATTTTGGAGGGGAATCTGACAGTGGGAATCTGTTTGTTAGGTCTGCAACCACCCCTTTTTCCACCCATCACCATATGGCGCCCTGTTCCATCTCTCTACACCTCCGTCACCCACTTGGTTATGTGTTCCTGCACAGTCATACAAGAAACCATGTTTTCCTCAAATTGCCAGCAAGAAATTTTTTTCAGTGACAAATTAAGCAATGATGTCCAGCTCACCCTACCTGTCAATCTCCATCTGGACTCTTCATCATCAAATCCCTCGTCCGCAATATAGCCCTGCTCGTTTAGCCTGCATTCCAGGAGGAGAAGCAGCTACAGGATATCCTACAGGAATCCTGTAGCGGCTGATCCCTCTAGAAAGACATACTTTGAAGACAGGGATAGCCGAAATCAACAAAGGGAACATGCAGAAGGCTCCTCTTGAACGTGAAAACATCCTCGGCAGCCGAAACAAAGCCAAACCTGTGCATGCAGCAATGACAACCAAAGGATCGGGTTCCAAAACTCGTACATATAGCATCAACGAATGGAGGAATGGGTTCTAACACCCATGCATGAGGCAGCAGCAAGTGAAGTAGTGGTTCCAAGACCCGAGGTCTGCATAATGCGTCCACGGCTGTGCAGGTAAGTGTCTAACCTCATTCGTCAATTGCATAAACTATATTTCGAAAACTGCATGGCTGTTAAAATGGTTTGGATTGAACAAGATCGGTGGCCAGTCAAACTAGCCACCCTCAACCAGTTACAAAACCTCATGGGATCCGAACAAGCCCAGTTACGTTCAAATTTTCTGCCGAGACGTGCAGCTGACACATGTGGAGTGTCCAGTCGGGGAAATTCAGCGGGACTGGTAGTGGTGGCGGCGGTTAATGGCAGAGGGGAGGTGATGGCGGTCAGAGACACGCAGAAAAATGATGGTCGTGACGTTGGATCAACAGTTCGGTCCGACCACCTCACTCCCTTGCCACGAATTGCGCCGTAGTTAAAAAATAATCGGCTAAAGACTCTCACCACCCGCTGTTCATTTGCACTTGCAACGTCCTTGGCCAAAGTACCCGTCCTCTGCCTCTGAAATATGTTTACCTGTCGTCCTCTGTCGAGTTTTTCAGCCTGTTGAAAAAAATCTCCCGCATACCGGGCTCGTTCAGAAGCACAGTGACATCCTGCAGAAGCCGGCAAGAGTTCTACAGGAAGCAGCTCTACAGGAAGTTCTGCACAGCTTTCCGGAGCAGAAAAGCCTGGACTTTTCTTCGTCGAATTTGGAGTTCCGAGAGAGGTAGGCTCGAAAACACTCTTCCATGCATGGTATGTTTTGAAAAGGTGGTGAATTGAACTATTTCAAATTGGGGAGTCTGAGAAAAATTAGCTTCTGAGTTGGAAATATCAGTTTGCCTGTGTGTTGAACAATATTCCTCAGTTTTTCTCCACGTTTCCTGTTGCTAAAATTATCCTATAAGGAAGGCATATGCGGCTGTGAGAGCCAGCCTGTGGATGAAAATTTTAAAATTTGCATATATGAACGTGTCCTGAGAAGAAAACTTGGTCTCTGTCCTCTGATTGTAAAAGCAACACTCTCCCATTCATAACCAAATAGCTGAGAGCTGAGTCACAGCAGTCTTGAAACCAAGGAATTGTTGCTCATTGATATCAAGCAGCCGAGAACTCTTCCTTGTGTCCAGGGAAAAACCCATAGACAGTGTTCCCTTTTTGGATGGAGCATAAAACAGGGCACTCTCACCATGCCAGGAGGGTTTATCAGGAGAGAACCCTCAGACCCCAGCAAGCTGCGTGAGCATCCAGAGGTGATAGACCTCTTCACCCGTGCCAATTGGATGTCCTTTTGTGACAAAATTCAGGGTCATGACGATGAAATAACAGAGGAATTCTTAATGTCCCTAAAACTTGAATCAAAGACACAGGCCAAAGTGAATTTTAGGGGTTTGACCCTAGAAGTTACCCCTGAGCTCATCAGTCGTGTTACTGGCCTCCCATTAGGACTCCCGTGGAGCAAAGAAGAAAGGTCAGCTCTTCCTGCCTGAAGAACATCTTGTAGAAGACAAAAATGGGGTCCGTAGAGCCAGCTTACCTCCTCTTTGGAGCGAATTCACTTCCAAATCATGAAATATATTACCTGTGAAGGGAGATTCAGCATTGTCTATGGCTATCACTTCAGGTTTCTAAATGAAATAAGACATGGAATGGATTTACATCCAGAACAAAAGTTAAGCATCCCCTATTTTCTTCTGCAGTCATTAAGTGAATGTGGCACAATGTTGAAAGAAGGGACACTGGATCAGTTAGCCCATCATGGGCTCATCAAACTTTTAGTAGAAGATGCCCTTCACACCTACACTGTCCCCCTCTCTTGGGAAATTTTCTGAAACATGACCAAAGATGATGATATTAGAATTCAGGCCGAGGAGCTCACCTCATCTAGCAGTGAAGAAGGGGAACACACTGACGTAGGAGAGAAAACCAGTGGTAAAGAAACACAGGACAAACAAACACAAGCAGGACAAAAAGAGAAAGAGGAAAAGGGCCAAATTGCTAAGCCTAAAACAGAGCAAGGAACAACAGCACTAACACCAAGGGAAAAGAGACTGCAGAGGAGGGCAAAGAAGGCAGAAACATCACAAGTAAAGGTTGGCACATCAACAGAAGTCACACCAAAGCAAAAAGTAAAAACAGATCCCAAAATGTCCACAGTTCAGGCAGAAACAGTTGACAAAGAGGCTTCTAAAGGAAGCATGGAAACAAAACAGCAAAGAGGAAAATCGCCGGAAATATTGGCAAGAGAGGCAGCAGCGGTGTTGGCCGCCTTAAAAACACCTCCAAAAAAAAAGGGAAGTGGAAGAGGCAAACCTCCATGTACTTTAAGGCAAGAAGGAGCACACGGATCAAAGTAGGCAGACCCCAGTCGCAGTCAAAGGAGCCAATTATCATCAAGGACATAGCCCCTAAACCAAAAGAAGGGTCTCCTTCAAATATTTTCGTCACCTATGAGCGAGAAAGCCCAAAAACTTCCACCTGGAGAGAAAGACTGAAGACAATGGACACAAAAATTGTTCTATAGGAAGCTGAGAAAGCTCTACAGGAAACTCGGGCTAAGCTAAAGGAGACCAAGAAGTTGGAGGAAAAGGCAGCCAAACAACCATAGGAAGGAGAAAGGACAGAGGAAATATTGGAACCAAGTCCTTAGCCCAGTTTGGGCACATACTATAACTTGTTAGAAGGTGGGAAAATAATTCCCCAGAAATTTGCAGTGCCGCTATTTTTTGCACTAGAGGAAGAAAGGATTATGACTCATACTTGGATGTGGATCGCCAAGTCCAAGGGTGTGGCAGACATAGGCCCCCTAGAGGAACAACTCAAGGAGTCAAGGAAAGAATTGGCTATGGTGAAGCATGTGGAAAGTTGTTAGAGGGCCAAACTACATGAAGAGAATGAGCTGCTGAAACAACAGCTACAACTACAGGGAATCCATAAGGAAGACAGGCCCTCCATTCTAGGAGAACAACAGCAACGGGAAAAGCCTCCAACAGACAAAGAAACCTTGGATGAACAGCAAAGAAAGGATGGGTTGCAAGTTGAGATCGAGGCACTAACAAAACAGTTACAGGAAAAGGAGTTGCAGGCAGCAGAGGAGATACAATCTCTAAGGCAACAGGTACATGAGAAGGAAGCCCTACTGGCCTACATGGCCAGCTCGGAAATAGAGGACATATAGTGTAGGCAGCCTGCCAAGTCATACGCTTTGTACCTTAAAGACCAATGGTTGCAGTTCCATATTAACACCTTGGCCCAAAGGGGCACTACTCCATTTCAAAACTATCATCAATTTATGGCTTTATGTGCCAGCAACTCATCAGAGGACAAGGCTAAATTATCAGAGTTTTATTTGCACAACTTAGCCCTTCCAAATATGAATTCGTGGGATCCCAACATAGTGGTAGGAGATGTCCAACTTATGGCCATTGCCTCTTGGATGAATCATGAGGAAAAAAGAGCAGCAGAGGTCTAAAATATTATGAGCAGGGAACTCAGTGAGCCACTAATGATCAGAGCAGAGTCGGAGGATCCCTCAGCATTGATAAGCGCCCACTAGCACTTGGCCAATAGCCCTCAAGATTTACCAGATTACATTGAGCAATAGGCTCAAGCTATTGCCCACTTTGAGGACATGGAGAGACTGTTGGGGGATAACTGCCTTCATGCCTGCACAACGCGGTGGAACACACTGCCCCACAGCTTGAAGATAAGAGAATACCACTTTCCAACCAGGATGAGGGATGACTTAGCAAGGGTACCCCTCTACAAACAGTAAATGAAAAATCTGCAGGCCAATTGGATCGGCCTGAAATTCAGTCCTCCCTTGCTTTTGGGATTGCTAGAAGGAGTTAAGGAAGAGGAGGAAAACAAACAATGGGAGGAAGTGGAAATAAAAGCAGGATTTCATGACCAGGAAGAAGAAATCACCACAGAGGCCTAGGACATGAGAGAAACAGTCAAAGTTATCAAGGATGATGATCTAGATTAGTTGCTCAAAGGATGAGCAACCCATTTAGCAGGGGGGTGATGATAAGCCCCAAAAATGGGTAACTTATTGGGCTCATTTTGCCTACTATTCTTCATCAATCCACCATTTTTCATAGTTTATTCATGTTTTTTGAGTATATTTATGTTGGTTGAACGAATGAGGGTAGTCACTTGACCAAGAAGGCTAACACGTGGTTATTGCAGGTTTTTGGACAAATTTTGGACCAAAGCAAAGCATTTATGAGCCAAATAACAGCCAAGCATGAAGGAACAAGGGTGAGGATTCATAGGAAGGGCGTCTCCTACACTAAATGGCCCCTTCCTTGAAATCTCCACCCTCAGCTCAGAGTTCAGCAGGCCACCGAAAAGGATTCCCAAGGGCAGCCGAGCAGTTTTGTGTAAAGTGACTAATCACTAGCAAGTTGAGCAGCCGAGCCCCTCGAGTTAAGGAGGGCTATTGGAGACCCTCGTAGTGCATAAATAGGAAGGCTTCCAGCCTTCGTAGGTTACTTTGGGGACAGTTTTATTTTGCACCATACTGCTAGTTTCTCAGCTCATTTTTTGTAGTTTCTGTTGTACAATTTTCTTGTGACATGGTTATTTTTTAATAATGGAAAGCAACTTCATTTGGCATCATATCTGAGCTTTTCTTAGGAGCCTGTAGCTCTTGGGGTTGGGCCCAACCCAAGTGTCAAGGCTTCCTTCTTTTACTGTTACATGTTTTGAATGTCTTCATCAAATAATTTATGTTAAGTAGATTATAGTTTTGCTTGATTATATAGGTCATTGTTGATGATTAAAAAGGTTTTTTTCATGTTCAGATTTATTTGATAGGTTAATAATAGAGAAGATATTCAGAAAAAGGCCATCAAGCACCCCTGATCTCACCTCTCCCTCTGTGGGACCATGAGCTGAGACCAAGGTGTCCTTGCAGCTACCAAAAACACTGTCTTTGCTTCATCATGCAATTATTAGTGTAGATTCTCATTTGCAGAAGTTGATACCAGTTGAGGTTACATGTTCAGGTTCATGATTGCTTAGTTTTCATAGCTATTTCACATGATTTCGTTGCAATAAACTTCTGCTCATTTGATTTGTTGATATTTAGGTCAGATTAGGTTAAAGTAGCTAGGTCTTTAGTTTTTCGAATCTTTGTTTGAATAGTTTGGGAAAATAACTTGTAGAGCACCTGTAAAACCTCTTTGCCTACCCCTACTCCATCAATACCGCCTGCTCCACCCTCCAACTCTGATTCTTGCCTCACATTTGCTACATTCCCTCACTTTGACCTAATTCCCATATTTTTGTGCAACATTGCTCTACCCCTCCTTGAACAAATCCAACCATCCTTATCACTCACCTGCTTCGTTCGCCAGGTCCTGGACCACTCCACATCATCATCAACCTCCATACCCACTTCTCCACCTCTTCTCCACCATCAACCCTTCAAAAATCTCCTTTCGGAACATCCTATAGAAACATCCTGTAGAAGCCATAGAACATCCTATAGAACCCCTGCAGACTTCCTGTAGAAGCTCACAAAAGCGGTTTCTTGGAATCCGATCACCGTGAAACTCTCTGGAAGGGTGCTAGGGACCCCTTAGGCCCTTTTCTAACCTTCTCAACCTCCTGCAAGCACCCACTCCATTTCCTTCAGCCAGACAGCCTCTGCACAGTCAAAAATAGTTAAAGCATATGCAAAATAACCCTGACAAATTACTCAAAAATGCAAAAAGATGTGTTCTTCATATTTCTTTTCAGAATTAGCTTAATCACATGCATTTTACCTTTCTAGAAGTCAATGGCATCCATTTCTATAGCTTTCATCCTTTTAGTTGCACCAGTGGGATTAGTTGGTAGATCTAGGGTTTGCTAGGGTTTGTGTTCCTTTCTAGCTTTTAACTTCTTTCTGTAAGTAGATTAGCCTCTGGTTGAGTTAGTTTTCATCCATCACCATTAAAATCTTCTTCTGAGAGCTCATAGAATTTGCGGACTTGTGCCAGCTGATCCAGTGACAACTGCGGCAAGAGCTAGTACTTGTGCATATAGCACCGTCGCTTCCAAGTTTATTACGAACTACCGGGCTGATAAAAGTAAAGAAGGGAGTCCCAGGAGTTGCAGCATTATTGTTGCAATACTGGAGCCCACCAACTTGCTTGCAGGTTTTTTGACGACAGACCAATTCCCCGCATTGATCTATAAAGTACTTCATCCTTCACTCCAGCTTGGCCTTCATGCTTTAGGGGGCATCTGTTACACAATATTTTGTCATTGTCCCTGTACTCCTCGTTCCTTGATCCTGGAGGACCTCTATAGTGAACCCCGCATGCTTTTCCTTCATGAAGAAACTCCCATTGTGTCCCTCTTCATGAGAAGATTAATTCCCTTTTGCACCATTTCCCCTGAAACTTCTTTTTTTCCGAGTTTACAAGACCGGTGTTAATGGCCTTTGTCTCCCCCGCGCCGATGTGTAGAGATTAGAACTACTCCTCACGCCGACTGGAGTGATTGAGCTGTGTTCCATTTGTGACGGTTCTGTTATGAAATTTTTTTTAAATTAGAGCCGAAGCTTCCAACTCTAGAAGCTCCTTAACTGAAGTCTGGTAAATGGTTTGGCTGAATGGGGTCGAGGATGATAGCTTGGGCTCATTTCCCCTATAATGCTGGAATTACCTCAAGGGATAAGTCCTTCTTCCATGAAAAGAGGATCCATCTCCCATCCATATTTCCTATATAAACATCCCTTCTTTCCAAGCATAAGCTAGTGACAAAGTTAGAGTGTTGATATTAGTGTGCTTATACTATTTTGGTTTGGAGTAGACAAGCAAGCTATTACTAGTTGTAGCTATCTAGTTGTGTGAGGAAGAAGTGTGTTTTGGTTTGGAGTGAAGCCTAAAGGGAAGAGCTTTGAAACTATTGTTGATTGAGGCCATCATGGAATGCTAGCAGAAGTGTGTGGGAACCTGGTCTTGTCAAAGGAACACTGCAACGTCAAGGCAAATGGTTGTAATCTCTCTTTGATATTAATATATGCAACTATCGATTGATTTCCTACATGTTTTTTAATATTACATATTCATGGCTCAATGTTTCTTGACTTGTTAAGTAGGTTGAATTTCAATTTGTCTATTATCATGTTTGTTGTCTAATATTTTTTACTTGTTTCAGGTAATTGAAGAAGGAAGAGAGAGATAGTTGGAGCAAGCAAGCAAGGACATAATCAAGCAATATAGGCGGACCAAGAGGTAGGCCCTCTTAATTGATTCTAACCCAAGGAAATTTTCCATAGAATGTATCTATTGTGGCTAGACCCATCATCGGGCTAGAGGAATTCGTTCATGTCCGCACTTATAATTTTACTTCACCACACCATTGAGACTACTCTAAGGAAAAAATTAAAAATACACAGAAGTAGCCCCTAGAAGGAGCAATAGGAGAAATAGGGGCGGGTTTCAGCTAAAGAGGAAGCATATTTTGACATCCATGAGAAGGCCAACCACTAGAGAAGCCCCAACTAAGCAACTCAAAGCACAAACTGCCATGCTACAGGAAAAAACAGGGATGCTACTAGAGAAACAAGGATGCTACAAGAGAAAAAGTAGGTGCTACAAGAGACACTCTGCCTGCTACAGGATTGTCCCAAGAGGAAAAAATGGACCCTATCTTAAGAATTATTGTCTACAAAACCCTAAAACTTTGAAGGAGTCTACAAGGAAGGGGTAATTACTTGATCCATCACCTCTTAAAAATGAAAATTCTATGAAGTTTTGCAAAATTCCTCCACTAAACATCCTGTAGCAGAACCATAAAAATTTTAAGTGTGGAGTTTTCTTGTGAGGATGAGCATTATGATGGGAGAATAAACTTGTTTTGAAATTGAAATACCATTCTTCACCTCACTCATCAACAGGAAACACTACTTCTCTCTACATAAGTTGAAATTATAAGTGCACTAAAATTGATAATTGGCAGCAAGGTTCCCTTTCACAGACCTTGAGAACACATGGACAAATTTTTTTGACATAGATAAAGAAAGTTTTATGGACTTGAAGAGATAGTTAGGGATGGATCTACAGAATAAGAATAGGGTGGCAAAGAAAAAGAAAATGTTGAAACATAAGAAAAAGTGTTTGAAAAATCAAAACAAAGGATAAAAGGAGAATAAGAAGCAAACTGAAGAGATAACCTCCCTCCAATCCAAAATAAAGGAGCCCCAAGCCTCTCAGAAGAAGCCAAGCACTAGGGGAGCCATGACCAAACAACTAAAAGAAGAATATGCCCTGCTAATAGAAGCAGAAAGATGTTATAGGAAAGAAGAAAGTTGCTACAGGAAAGTGTTGGACAGCTACAAGATAGATCAGGAAGGCCACCAGGGCCATGAATGAGGCACAATTAGGTCACTAAGTTGCTCAGAGGGTGAGAAACACTTTCAACAGGGGGTATGATGGGCCTCCAAATTAGACATAAATTAAGGCCCATCTAACCATCCTTCAACACATTAAACCTCTCTTTTTTCATTAGATGACATATTTTTAACTTTAATATGTTCATTATGAAGGTTTATGGATAATTGCATATTTGTGCCTAATATTATTTATTTTTGAAGAATATTGTGAGAATATTGGGTAGATTATGAAGATTTGGAGGAGGAGATAATCTAGGGACTTTCTCCCTACTACAGGACGATAAATATTGGATAATAAATCAATAAGATATTATGAAATTATTTCTCAAATTATGGAGCTCCAATGATTGAGAAAATATAGGAATGTGTTCCCTGTCATTTAATGCAAATTCCCAATTTTGGGAACCAGATCCGCTATTTGAGGGATTTTGGAGGGGAAAGCTTCATCCTCTCAAGGAGAATGCTTCCACATCCTTTTGTATAACTACCAATTCTAATTTTCCTCTAGGGGCATGTATTCTTTAGTCTTTTTGTGGATAAAACTTGTATTTTTGCAACTCTACTTTCATTTGTGGCAAGGATGTACTTAGATTTATTCAAATAATGAAGATTGGTACTTGTTATCCTTCATAGGACACTGAGTATCCCTGGGCTTGGCAATCCCAGGAGCCTAAGATCCATTTTGTGTAATTTACTTTTGTTCTTTTCACTTCTTATTCACATGCATCTCTTGTTCTTGTTTTTCCTATTTCTGCATTTAGTATTGATGATTTTTTGTTGTAAGATTAGGTTAAATGGTTGAAGTGGGTTCTTATGAAGGTTATTTACAGGGTCAAAATCATGATTTCATCTTTATAATAGCTTTAAAATCCATCTTCATCATTGAGCTACTTGGATTGTGTTGCTACATGAATCTAGAATTTCTGGAAGTCCTTGTAGCCAAATAGTAGTAATTTTCTGCTATTTTTTAGAACATGTTAAAGAGCTTCATTTTATTTGATTCCACTTGCACTATATCATAAAAATGTTCAATTAAATAACAAAATTTACCCCATTTCATTTTCACTTGATTAGGTTAGGCATTTGATAGGTTAACTAGCTCACTAGTTCTCGAATTTCCATATTTTAGACTAGTAATTTTCTACTATTTTTTAGCATGTGTGAACAAGGGTATTTTGGAGTGATTCCACTTGTAATAGAGACCTAAGACATCCTACTCAATAAAAAAAATTGTCCCATACCATTTTCATTTGATTTCCTTGGTCATTCGATGAGTTATCTCCTCCTATAGCAATTTTGTCTTCTCCTGTAGAAAATTTGTCCCTTCCTGTAGCAAACCTGTAACACCACTTTCCTTCATCAATTTGATCCCCACTACAAATATGACTTAGTATAGATGAATAATGACCCCCAACTATGATTTTATGATTAGGGGAAGCTCCTAAGCCACTCCAACCCTTCCTTTTATTCACTGCAAAAACATAGTAGACTTAGTTTCTTTATCACAAGTATGATGCAAGTAGGTTACTAATTTACAAGAAAGTGTGAACTAGGTAGATGGTACATGCAATTCTAATTGGTAGTTTGATGAATTATGCAAGATAAAATAACTTTCTTTCTGCAAGTAGATTAACCTTTTTCCTTTCATGAATTGATTAGTTAGCATTTACAAGTTGAGCAAGTAGCATTTCCATTTCTTGCAAATAGAGTAACAATTCCATTTTTGCAATTAGTTTAGGCTTTACAATAAATCAACAAAAGAAGGACACATCGTATGCTTCACATATAGTGTTGATACCTCTTAAGTTTGTATGAACCCGGGTTCGTAAATAAATTTGGTAGCCTTGGGAGTTGCAACATTCTTGTTGTAACACTGAGGCTCATCAGATTCCATACTATATCCCTCATGATCTCCACTTTTTATCAGCCTATTTTTGCAAGATGAGCCTTGGTTTTCTCATTCCATCGTCACCATATGTGTTGTTCAATCATTTTCTTTCACTTGGTGTTTTACCCTTTCCTGAAGGAACCACTACGATGAGTGGTCTTATTAGCCTACTCCTTAGCTCTACATGTTTTGAGCAGTTCCATCATGATCGAAACCAATTGCTACCCTCTATACCACTTGCTCCCCGAGGAGGAGTTCTCTTTAAGCTCTTTTTAGACTCCCAAAATATGAAAAGGTTTTTGAGCACTTGTCTCTTTCCCACTCTTTAAAGTAAATGAAAGGACGCCTGCCCAATATAAGTTTAACCCTAAATTTACGAACTAGATAGAATATTGACAAAAAATGAATAGTTTAGTCAAGCATGTCTAAAAGGTTCTCCTAGGTATTTTTTTACACCTTTTTGTGCCTAAGGCATTAAATCCATGAAGATAAACCTTTTAGAGTTTTCTATTTTTTCCTCTTTTTCAAACTTTCTAAATATGAAAAAGAAGTCTACACCTTCGTTGGACTCGTAAAAACATAAACAACATAGGACTCATCACCCATGATGAGACCGAACCACTCCTTCTAAGGGTTCATTAAAAATACTTAGAAGGCTTTATTCGAAGGATGAAGTTACAAGTCAAGCATATGTTATCCTCCTTAAGCTTGTAAAAAAATAAAGAGGTACATGCTACAAATGGTGGGGAAATTGGGGAAACAATACATGAAACCTATCTATGGTAGTGAGTCACTCTTGAACATGACATTCTTTCACCTATGTGACTGCTTTAGGTTGGGGAAGCTGCTTGCATCTCTATTGATCACACCACATTGAAAGCCTTCATAATGGGTCTTTGAGTCAATTCTTCCAACTCCATATAAGTGTCGATCATATGTTCAAGAGAAGTCCACCCTCAGTTGACATCTGCCACAATACCTTTAGCCTTCTTTCATGTCTTTTCCCCTAAGCCATCTCTAAGTCATCACATTCTATCTCAAATCTTGATACTCATTTTGTGTCATTGATGGGGGATACATTAAGGCCCTCTTGCGACTAGTCGCTTCCTATCGACATTAGTAAATTATGTAGGGAGTTGACTTAGAAAATCCCTTAAGTGCCTTGGAACTTGCATACCTCAATGGAAATTCTCCTCGCTTTCGGCGTCATGTTCTCATTATTGGCCTTTAAACATAATAGTTTATGTGGTGTTTGAATTCAACTCATTTATTCACACCTCATAGATTATGCTTTAGTACCTTGAAGGCCATTATCATTATCAGTGGTTCCTCTCACATCTGTTAGCAATTTTCATCATTGGTCAGTAATCAGATGGTGTCTACCATGTTCGACTCCAACATATCTATGCGCATGGTTAGACTCATATTATTGAATGATGAGGTAGAAGACCCTAGATCTAGTTTCATCCATCCGAGCTGCGATTTCAGAATTCATACAAGATCTACAAAGTATGATGGCTATGTTCATACAAAGACTCATCCAAACATGGGTCCACAATATGTCATCATTGGTCGTGACTTTGACCATTGTACATGTAAACTGACTTGTACATTGAGTATGGGTATGCATACCTCAACAGTGATATCATGATGATAATGTATTGTAACAGTGAATTGGTGATCTCAACCAGTCGATTCTTGATCCAAGATTTTTCACATGGTAAAGCACTTCATTCCTCAACCACAACTTCTGACTTTGTATTTTAGGGGGGAATCTGTTACAAGTCATTTTTTCGCATCCAAACAAATAGCTCTGAACCTGGATCTATCATCATCCATTCACATTTTACAATTATCCCCTACAAATCCAAAATCATTCACTTTCCAAAAGTTACAAGAATACTGGATTACATTGGCTTAAATCCCTAATTTTGTGGATCACCGCACTTTTCTTGAAGACAACCCATGATGGCGCAGTTTTTACACATGCAACTTGTGCTAGTTAGCACAAGTTTCTTTCACAAAAAGTGCGATGAACACTTGAAAATGAGGAAAAATAAAAATTAATTTGGAAGTTTCTCACTTTAAAACCTTCAGAAGTGGTTTTAAATATTTACTATTGGTTCAGATATCAAAATCCTACTATTGAGGTCTTATCTCTAATCTCCTAGAACTTACCTCCCTCTAATGCGAATCTAAGTTCTAAAATGCTAAATTCAAACCCACCTCATTTACCCAATAAATTCAACATCTACAATAGAGTCTGGGTTGGCTTTTAAAGACTCTAAAATATGCCCTTATGCTAGTCATTTGTATCTAGAGGTCCATACCAACCATGGGCTTGAGGTGTGATTGAAGGTTTACCATTGTGGCAAAGGAAGGACAAGATAGTTATAGGAGATTCACAAAGTCAAGGCCTACAAGGGTTGTAATATTTTCTTGATTTTATTAATTCAAAAATGCATTGTTCCTCCTATATATGTGCATTATTTATGCATATGTAGAACTTGAATCCTTGACTTCTTGTTTAGAGTTGTTGGTATATGCTATTTTGCATATTTGGTTCTCTTGCCACATTTGGATGATTTGCAGGTTCCACTTTTAGAAATTGAAGTTGGAGTTGGAGCTAACAAGGAGAAGGAGGAAGATTGCATTGAACTCCAAGTAGGTATTCCTTCCATATTTCAAACATCTCTAAGGAAAGCATTGAAATTTTTTCTCAGTTGTTTCTAGACTAAGCCACTAGGTCTAGGGAGATTGCTTTTGTTCGTAGAAGGAATTTATCCATAAAATGGACGCCATTTCTTAACTACATGTAGTATGGCCAACATTTCTTTTTCATAGATGGGTTTGAGTTTTTTATTTCCTTTAATTTCACTACTTTTAGAGGCAAGGGGTCTTCCTTCCTGCATCAAAACTACATTGATGTCATGGCTCAAGGCATCACACTCCACAATAAATATTTTTGTGAAGTTAGGTGTTCCTAAGACGAGAATTGTACACATAGCATCTTTAAGTTCTTCAAACACTTTGGTTGCTTCTTCGGTCCAAGAAAATGCTTCCTTATTCAATAATTTTGTTAGGGATTCTACTATTTAACCATAATTCTTGACAAATTTGTGGTAATATCCTATCAATCCTAAGAATCCTCTGAGTTTCTTCAAGGTATTTTGGATTTTCCATTCCCTCATAACTTTTATTTTGTTAGGATCCACCTTGACACCATCATGTGATATAATGTTACCCAAATATTCCACTTCTTAAACCCCAAAGGCACACTTGGAAAGATTTGCACATATTTATTGCTCCTCAAATAATTTCAAGACCTTGTTAACATGTCGTACATGCTCTTCCCAAGATTTTTTGCAAATTAGTATGCCATCAAAAAGTTCTAGCACACATTTTCTTAGGAATGGTTTGAAAATAGAATTCATCAAACTTTTAAATGTTGAAGCTGCATTTGTAAGTCCATATGGCATAACCAAAAGCTCATTATGACCTTCAAGTGTTCTAAAGGCTATTTTGGGAACATCTTCTTGCCTCATTATGGTTTGATGATATCCCCAACAAAGATACAACTTAATAAAGAAAATTGATCCATGCAATTCATCTAAAAATTCATTAATGCCAGGAATAGGAAACTTATCTTTGATTGTCATTTTGTTGATTTGTTTGTAGTATGGACACATATTCCACAAACCATACTTTTTGATAACCATAACCACTAGTGAAGGAAAGCACTTTGGATAGACTGAATGATGTTGCCTCTACCATTTCTTGAACCATACACTCACCCTCGCTCATAATAAACCATACGCTCACCCTCCCTTGGATACCTCTAAGCTCAATTTCCTTTCCTTATAAGAAAAATATTATGAAAAGATATTGGAAATTAAGGGCCATTGTTCCCAATGATTGTAACCATTAGACCCATAATACAACATCAACACCATCCATTTGGATTGAAATCATGGGACTAACCAATAAATACTCCCCCATATTCAACTTAATCTTATTATACTTCCCTGAACAATTTATGGTACCTCCATTTGCAATCATCACTTGAAATTCTGGTGTTGGATATACAAAGCAATTAAGAAGTTTTTCTAATTTGTAATTGATGAAGTTATGGGTACTACCTGAATCAATCAATATTGTTACCCTTTTCCTTTTGATATATCCTTCTATATTGAGGGTTTGTGGAGTACTAATGCCAACCAATGCATGATAAGATATTGTTGGAGTAGTTTCTTCTAGCTCTATATCTTGTGAAGTTTCCACTTCTTGATCTTCATATTATATGTATATTAATTTATTCTCACTACATTTATGCCATTCACTATATTTTCTGTCACAATTGAAATATAGTCCCTTTTCTCTTCTTTCATCCATTTGTTCAGGAGTCAAATTTGTTGGTTTAGGAAATGGAGCATGATTTTCTCTATAGTTATTAAGGACCAATTTTCTATTGGCCATATTTTTACTTTCAACTTTCCTTTCTAGACTGAAATCATGTTTTTGAGATTTAGGTTCAAATTAGACACACATCTCATGTTAAATGCCTTCCTATAAAATACCCATAAATAGGTCTAACAAGTAATCCTCTGAAATATTCTTTCCTTTGAGACTAAACTTTTGAAACTATTGAATGTGCTTTATAACCGAACCTTTTTGTCGAAGATTTACCAATTGAATAAAGAATGTGTTTCTATTAATATCCCCATAATGTGCTATCAATTACTCTATAAAAATGGATCAAGATATAACAAAATCCTTTTTTATTTAATAAATCCATTGATGCCATACATGTTGGTCTTGTTATAAAAACATGGATGCAATATTTACCTTTTGTAAGGATGCCACTTGATGTAGATCAAAGTATTGCTCCATCTGAAATATCCATGTTACAAGATAATTACCATCAAATTTCCTCATATCAATATTCGAAACAAAGTAGTTCATTGGTGTTGAATTGAAGCCTTGATGATGTGGATCTTGGATTGGAAATTATTGATTATGGTTTTATGATTCGAAATTTGTGCTCTCCAATTATGTTAGAATACTCCCCATATACGATTTATTCTCAACAACATGCTTCTACTTATGTTTGTGATTTCCTTGGATCTCCACATCCCTTTTAGGAAGCCTCTCCAAGAGAATATTTTCCATGGAAATCGTATATTTTTATATTTCTTCCTTATTTTCATTCATCTTATTTTCCATTTCTCTTTTAAGCTTTTCTTGAGAACTCAGAAGTCCACCTTTTTCAACATACTACCATCTATTTAATTAAATTTCTTCTTTAAATAAGATAACCTAAATTATAATTCTTCAATTTCTTCATGATCCAAGGATGAGCCTTCAATAGATTTAATTGGTGTAGCAGATTTCTTTGGAGGCATGTTGGAAAATAGTAGCAACCCTCCTCTTTGTTACAAAAAAGAGAGGGGATATTCTAATGAACAATTAGGTTAATAGTAAGTTACGTACCTTAATTTGGAGACTATCAGAATGGTTGAAGTTTTATTGATATATCTATGATATTTCATGCCTCGGGGATTTGAAAATTTGTTTTTCAATACTCCCATATGTAGTTTATACGATTCCATAGGCGTGAACTAAATTTGATCTGCCAACTAAAAGTTATAACAACTTTCCCAAAACTTGTTTCTTTTGTTTTGCCTCTTCCTACAAGAAAACTTATATAGAATTCCATGTGTCCAATTTTTGAAATAAAATTTTGGCACCTGTACCCAAGGTACTTCTAAATGTCTCCTAAAATTCTTGATTTTTTCATAGTCTGAAAATTTCTAGACAAGAAGATATAGCCAAAGTACCAAGCTGACTTGTTTAGAATTTATTTTGTGATTGTTCATAAACCCAAATTTCTATAAGGTATAACTCAAAAGTATAGCGATTTTTTTTTTATGAAAATGGAACCAGATATTTCCCGAGATGTTTCCTTAATATGGTCCAAGTTTCACTATATGAAACCTTATAGAAAAAAGTTATAACAAAAATGTCAAACTAACCTATTTGAGATTGAATTCCTGGAGCATACAGAAACCCAAACTTCCTTGGAGCATATCTCCAAAAATATAGCAAATCAAGATTTGAAACTTGGAGTAGATATTCACCATGATATCTCCTCAATGTGGGAAAAATTCCATGGTCTGAAGCTTCACAAAAAACAATTTATAGCGAAAATTCAACACTAACCTATTTGAGATAGAATTTAGGAGCATTCAGAAACCCTGACTTCCTTAGACCATATCTTCAAAAAACAAACAAAAAAATATTTGAAACTTGAGCCAAATATTACTCAGGATGTCTTCTCAATCTTCTCTAGGTTTCACCATCTAAAATCTCATAGAAAAAAGTTATAACAAAAATGCCACAATGACCTGTTTGAAGTAGAAAAACCCTAAGATCAAGAGCTCTAATTCCAAATGTTATGATCCTTGTGCCTTAAAAATGATAAGAAACCAATAATTATAGTCCACTTCGAGGGGGAAACCTCCTTATACAATAAATATAATGAACAAGACAATATTTGATGATCCTAAGACTATGTCTCCTTAGTATATATATAAGAGACAAAGGACACAATTATAATAAAATGGACCATGAGGGGTTCTAGTCTACATAAGAATATAAATGTAATCACTCAATATATAGGGCTTAATAAGGGTTTTTTGGGTTAACATGGGGTTTTTATATGGATTAACATCCATTTTCTTCCAAACTTGAGCATTGTATGAACACGGAAAGAGAATATACACAATATTCTCATCACTTACCTTTCATGGAGGGCATCAAATAGGACAACTCAAATTCCTTTTGTACAAGTTATCCCATGTGAACAACTTGTTATTAAAAGGAAGCCACATATATAGGTGAGATTTTAGAGGGAATTCATGCTTCTATATTTTCTTCTGCCACCAAATAGCCTTTTGATTAACATATTCTCCACATAAGACATCATAAACTAATCGTGCAGTATAAGAACATCCCATCAAATTCCTTTACCAAAATAAATTAATCGTTTTCTTCCTTTATTATTGCATGTCTAGATTTGAGGATATCCCTCACATTTTATGGAATAATCTCATCTAAGTCAAATATGAACTCTAGACTTCCATTTTTGTCTCCAAGTAGTACTAAGATAAACACCAACCACCCAATAAACATTATATAACCCCTTATCACTAAGGGAATTAATAAGATTATTTAGCAACTTATAGTCTTCACCACAGTCAACCCATGGATCCCCACCAAAACTAATCCTGTAACCATGCCCAGCCTTCCATACTATCCACCTACTTATAGGGGAAAATGATTTTATTGTTACCTTCTATATGATAGAACCATTATGGTTATAATGATTGGAGGTCTTATCCAACTCACCAATGGGGCATGATCAATGTATTTCGATATTTCTATTTAGCACCATAATTCTTTGCTTAAGATTGGCATCCAACCACTTTTTGTAGATATACCATTTGCAAAATGAGATATGTTTTTTAATCCCCATCTTCCATTTCTTTTGGATCCACAAGTCTCTACCATTTAAATAATGGGATACCCCTCTTTTCCATTCTCCCTATTTAAAGGGACCAATAACTTATTCTCCTCAACTTAGCCTATATCCCTTTTAAAATAAATTCCATTGTTATCTAGTACATAGGAACAACTTCCATCATATATTTTATGAGAATAAATCTAATGTTAAGTGATAGTCAACAATTACACCACATAAACAATTCCTTCTCTACTTTAGCAATTATCCAATCCCAATTCCTTATGAAATATTGTACCATATATGATCTGGATTATATCACTCTATAATTTGTTATCCTCCTTAGTTATTTAAAAGTAGGAAATTGAAGGAATCAACTCACATGAGTAGTTTTATCGGTGGGACCAGTTTGCGGTAGAATTGATATTGGTTGTCTTTGTGCGAAAATATTATGACTTGTGTTCCTTTGGTAAATCAAAATTCTAGTGTATAAGCTATAGGGTCATCAAATTCTAAAGGAGGGCTTAATAGGTAATTATAACATCATTACAATGGCCTCCTAAAATGATCTACGATTGTTGATACTTCTAAGCAGAGGTTCGATAGGATTGGAGCTTTTAAAATGACTGCGACCTTGGATTATTTGGATGAATAAAAGGTCTGATATTCATTCTATTGTTGCAAATGTTAAATGAGCATTAATATGTGATCTCATAAATGGGAGTTACAATCAGTGAACAAGAGATCTACGAAGGCCATCACTGGTTAACCTATCACTCTACATCACTATTCTTGACATCATTCAGTGCTACAATATAAGCCATACTTGAAGAAACTAAAGGGTGTAGAAAATACTTTCTTGATTTCTTTTTTGATTGGTTATATGGTCTAGAATTCACTACAAATAAAATACTTTTATACTTATGTCTGCTACCTTAATTGGGCCGACCAAATTGAAGGCACTCATGTATGATCAATGTTATATGAGTTTGTTCAGAAGCAATATTCTGAAGCTTGTATATGTGATGACCTCATTTGAAGAGATATGTTTGAGTAGTTTTATAAGCTGGAACAAAGTATCAAGATCTTCCTACCTGACATATACAAGTCGAGAAAGTGCATAGTGATGGAGCATACATATTTAGCGCATCTGAGTAGGGGCTTTCATCATTCCTACAACTGTAAGGGTCTCTCTATCATTATCATCATTTTTCAATAGGAAGAGTATTCAAAAACAGTTTCTTGTCATCATTCCAACAATATTGTAATCTTGTACTAAGTATAAGAGTGTCACTTGTTTTACAATATATGTGAAAGAATTTACATTGAAATTTTCGTCAGGGTTTCATTTGTAAGGGTTTCTCCATTTATGAAAGGGTGTCATTGGCATTAAGGTTTTTATTGATTATCTTTTAATTTGGTCATTGTCCCAGGTACGAGAGCCCTCAATAGTTTGTAGAATTATAAATCATTATAAGTGGGTGATTGTCCCTGGTACAACAACTCACAATAGTTTTCAAATTCATTATTATATTTAGGGTGGTTGGGTGGTGCTAGGAAGGTAGTTGAAGTCACCTTTATGTTGGAGCTTGAAAATATTTCAAGGTGGTAGGGTGGTGCTAGTGAAAATTAAGAGCTTGCAAGGGTGTTGGAGCATCCTTTCAACAACAAATGATAAACCAAGGCATTGGAGTGTCCTTTCAGTTGGAGCTAGAAAATTGAATTTTTTTTCTAGATTACTAGGGAGTTGGCACTTCCCTATTCAATTGGAGTTTAAGCATTGATGTACTCATAAATTATTAGAGAAGTGTTTGGTGGTTTTTCTCATGGAATAGTTTCCACCTAAAATTTTGGTGTCCATTGTTTATTATTGATTTATTCTTTAAATTGATTTTGAAGATTAATTAATGCTCTAAAAATATTAATAGGTTACTAATTTATAAGAAATATTGATTCACCCCCTCTCAATATTTCCAAAAATTAGTATCAGATTCAGTACCTTCACTAACAGTTTAACAACTGGAGGGAGATCAAGGAGTGGAATAATCCAAGAATTCCAGTATTTAATGCAAAAAACTATGCATTCTGGAATGGAAGGATGAAGGCATATCTTCAAGAACAAGTATTTGATGTTTGGAATGTGGTGTTGTCTAAATACCAAGAACCTCCGACTTTCCCTTTGAGTGAAAATGATCAAAATCTTTATGGAAGCAATGGTAAAGCTACAAATGCCCTCCTGAATGATTCATCATATTTTGTATATGTTACAGTGATGCACTGCAAATCAATGAAAGAAATTTGGGACAAGCTTCAAAATATATATGAGGGAGACAAGAAGGTACATGAGGCCAAGCTTCAGACCTAACAAGGTCAATTTGAGTAGCAAAAAATGAACGAAGAGGAAAAAATTGCAACTTACTTTCTTCGTGTTAATGAAATAGTGAATTCCATAGAAGGACTTGGAGAACCAATAGAAAGCAAGGTAGTTTTCCAAAAGGTACTAAGACCACTTCCAATAATATTTGTTGCTAAAGTCTCTATGCTAGAAGAAAGAGTTGATTTAAAAAATCTCACCATAAACCAATTGCATGGAATTCTTACAACTTATGAAATGAGAACAAACCAATAAATTCCATCCAACAGAGAAGCAACTTTCACAACATCCAAGAATACAAGGAAAAACAAATAGGAATCAATTCCAAGCTCTAGTTGTCGCAATGGTGAATTCTCAAATGAAGAAGTTGCAAACTTTGTAAGAAAATTGGAAAAAGGAACACGTAAATTCAAGGGTAATCTTCCCTTAATATTTTTCAATTGTAGTGATATTGGTCATTTTTATATTAAGTGTCCTCATAAAAATTGTGATGAAGAAGAATTACCCAGGAAAGGAAAGAAAAATCAAAGAAGATTCAACGAGCAAGGTAGAAGGAAAAACTTTAAGAAAAAATTTTTCTCTAAAGAAGACAACTCCTCATCTGAAGAAGAAAGCGACAATGAAGAAGAGAATGAAACAGGAAGATTTCTATTCATGGCTAGGGACAAATTTGAAGGAAGCTACTGAAGAAGAAGAAGAATATGAAGAAGATATGGACGAGATCGTATTTCAAAATGACATGGTCAAAGTTATAAAGGATTTCAAGGTTGAAAAGGGAAATGGCAATACTCTGGAAGCCGAACTAAAAGAAGTAAAATAAAATTCTAAAAACCTTAATAAGAAGAATGAAGAATCAAAGGAGACTATCATCAACCTGAAGGTGCAATAAGAAGAAGCCAAAAAAATTGAAGAATCGCTCAGAAGATAATTGGAAGAAAGAAACAAGGCAAGGGAAGGTTTGGAAGACGAGATAGTCTCTCTACAAAAGGAAGCACAAAAAGGAAATGTCCAACAAAACTTTGCAAATATCTCCAGATCATTGGATGCGCTCATCAACAATCAAAGGCCATGTAGTGACAAGACAATATTTGGCTATAGGGAAACATTTGTAAAAGGCTCGAGTTCCTCCACGACAAAAAAGGAATATGGACAAAAAAATTATGCAAAAACTACTAAAGGATCTATCCAGAAGGAAGGAGGCTTCCCAATACAAAAAAAGGTTGAAGAGACACAAAATTAACAAGAAGGCTCTTGGAAAATAGTACCACGAAGAAGGTCTCTCCCTCTCAGGTATCAAACCATATTTCTTGGTATTTATTATTCTTTTGGAAATTTTGGACATAAAGTTGTAAATTACCAAGCTTATGATAGGACCAATGGCAACTTTGGAAAGTCTTTCAGGAATAATTATCCCAAAAATGATTGAAATGGTTATAGGAAAAACTATAACAAGTTTGGTAATTTAATAAATGAAGTAGAATTCCATAAATGCAATAAATTTGGGCATTTGGCTAAATATTGCAGGTTAATCTCTCCCCCAAGGGAATCACAACAAAATAAAAATGCTCCTCCAAAGGTCTGGAAGAAGAAAACTGAGAGTTATGCACTTGCCCTAAAAGCTCAAAGAAAGAAGAATGTGTGGTATGTTGATAGTGGTTTCTCAACACATATGACTGGAGATAAAAACAAATTCATATCTTTGAAAGAAGGAAAGGATGGAACAATATATTTTGGGAATGATGGATCTACAAACGTTATAAGAACAAGTACAATCAAGCTTGGAGGCAAGGATGCTACAACAAAGGATGTGCTACTCATAGAAAACATGAATCATAGTTTGTTGATCATGAGTAAAATGTTTGATCAAGGGCACATACTTCTCTTTGATTCAAAGAAATGTGAAATAAGGAGATAAAAATCTCGCAAGTTGGTGGCAAATGCAACTAGGACTCCAAATGGCATATACACTTGATGAGACTGTCAACAAAGGTTGTTTCTTGGAAAAATAAGATGAGATTTGGCTGTAGAATAGATGGATGGGAGTCATAAACTTCAGCAACTATGTGAGAATCACTACAAAGGAAGTTATAAGAGAAATTCAAAAATTTCAAAACCAACCAACACTTCATGTAAACATTGCAGGCATGGAAAATAGACAAGAGTTGAATTCAAGACCAAGGAACACTCCACATCAAAACCATTGGAGTTGGTACACACTGATCTATGTGGACCGATGAAAACCAAGGGACTGAATGGTGAACAATACTTCATGTTGATGATTGACGATGATACTAGGATGACAAAAATCAATTTTCTGAAAAAGAAGCTTGAAGCATTTGAATGTTTCAGAATCTATAAGGAAATGGTTGAAAATGAAACTAATTTTAAGATCAAATGTATGAGAATGGATAATGGAGGTGATTTCACATCAAAATAATTTTAACACTTCTGTGAGGAACATGACATAAAAAGGAAACTTTTAGTAGCCAGGATACCTCAATAAAATGGAATAGTCAAAATGAAAAATAAAACTATGGAAGAGATGGCTAGAACGATGATGAATGATTAAAAATTGGATAACAAGTTTTTCATTCAGACAATAAATACAACAATATACATTTTGAACAGAGGATTTCTCAGAAGCAACTATGATAAGACTTGGTATGAACTATGGAAGGAAAGATTAGCAAACGTCAAACACTTCAGAGTCTTCGGAAGCAAATGATACATTAAAAGGGAAGACCAAAATATTGGAAAATTTGACTCTCGGATAGATGAAACCATTTTTTTTGGTTACTCACGCAAAAGAAAAACATAGATATATTATAAATAGAGACTTAACTGAATAGTTGAAAGCATCAAGGTAACATTTGATGACATTCATGGACCTAAGGTTGAACAAGGAAGCACATCCTTAAGCGAACCAGAGACAAAGGGAGCAGAACCAAAAAAGGTCAAAGAGGAACCCCCAAAGGAAGAACAATCAAATGAAGAAACAAATGCAAATAAGGAGGAGACAGGAAATAATCAACAAACACCTTCTAAACCTCCCGAGAAATGGTATTAAAAGAACCACCCTTCATAATAGATCATTGGGGACATTAATGAAGGTATAAGAACCAAAATAAATTGACAGATACACATGCCAAAGCAAGCACATCTTGCACTCTTAGTGACATATGAGCCTAGCAACTCTGAAGAAAGTAGTCATGATGAACATTGGATAGTGGAAATGAATGCAGAATTGGATTAGATTGAAAATAATGACACATGGGAATTGGTTCCACAACCAAAGGATAAAAATGTCATTGGTACAAAATGGGTCTTCAAAAATAAGTTGAATGAGGATGGAAAGGTCTCCAGAAACAAAGCAATATTAGTCTACAAAGGGTATGCATAGGTTGAAGGAATATGTTTCAAAGATAAATTTGCACCCATTGCAAGGATGGAATCCATCAAAATATTCTTGTCCTATGCTTGTTCAAGAAATATCAAGGTGTGTCAAATGAATGTAAAATAAACCTTTCTAAATGGAGAAATTGAAGAAGAATTATATATAGAACAACCTGAAGGATTTCTATTAACTGACAAGAAGGATTATGTTTGCAGGTTGAAGAAGGATTTATATGGTCTAAAATAGACCCCTATAACCTGGTATGCATGTCTTGATAGGTACTTTCAAAAAAGGGTTCAAGAGAGGAAATGTTGATGGCAACCTATATATAAATATTGAACATGACAGTTTGAACATCATTGAAGTATATGAGAATGACATAATATTTGGAAGTGATGATGACAGGTTAAGCAAGAAGTTTGCATCATACATGCAAAATAAATTTGAGATGTAATTACTTGGTGAGTTGACTTTCTTCTCGGTGTTATCACTCAGGTTGTCCCTTTTGACTCCCAAAGGGATACGGCCGAGGTAACCACAAACCAACTTTGGACTGCAAGTCCTAGCCTACCTGCAGTCAGAGAGGGCTCTCTCTTTATGATTTAGCGTTGTTGAAAGGGATGATTTTAGGCTAGATATGATGCACAGGGGTTATGATTGAGTTTTGGTGGGAAAACTGATACTTTCAGGTAGAGAGGCAGAGTATAGTCTGAATCTTTCAAGCCATTGGGCGTGGAGTCAAGGAAGGGAACTGCCGGTGCATTTTCTTAATAACAGTGAGGGAACATGGAGCAAGATAGCTGAGGTTGAAGCAATTTTCAGGTTTAAAGGATGGACTGAATGCTAAAGAAAGAGAGGCAGTTAAGAATCTCTCCAACAGATTAGCAGAGAAAATCACAGGGCGCTACCTAGGGGCAGTTAAGAATCCCTAGATAATTGGCCATAACAGGTGAATCGGGGTAAACATGAGCCAGGAGGAATTCAATGTTCATAACCAATTCTTTAGAGGAAAACATCAAGAAACAGCAGAAATTGAGCATAGAGAGTATTTAAACTAATTCTAGGCTATTCCCTTTTTCTGCTATATAGATAATGGAAAACACATAAACAGAGATAAGAGGCACTTATTTCTTCAGGCCGCGGCGCAGGAATTCCATCTTCAACTCTTCAGACATTCATCGACAACAGACAGTTCGCTTTCCAAGCTTTAAGCAATCTTTGATTACATGAGAAATTCAGGTATACACAACGAGTCTCTAGTGAAATTTGTCAATTAACCAACCCTTAAAAACTATACAGAGGGTGGTATATATAGGGCAAAAACTCTCTGCAGAGTTCCTTTATTACAACTTGACCTAATTAGGTCATAAAAATGACTACTTGACCTAATCCTATCCTGAAATAAATGCAAAAAATCTCTCGGGCCATGCTCAGGGCTGATGTATCAATGATGTTGTCCTTGGTGGCTTGTTGCAGTGTTTTCTGCAATAAATGAGTATGGGTTACTGCTTCCTTGCTGTCCTGGAGCTTTGAATGCCTTGATGGTGATTTGAAGGCAAGGATGGGCTGATGCTTATTGATTTGACTTTCTGGGGGCTTCATCAATGTTCAGGTGCCTCGAGCCCCTAAAAAATCATGACTGATTCTCTCTGGCGTCTTTTCTTCCACTGATACTCTCTGAAAAAATCTGGACTACTGATCTGATGTGCTGCGGGTCTATTCACCAGTAAATGGCCGCTGTTCGGCCTCTGTATCATCTGGAATTGTCTTCTGATCCTTTTGGTATGTTCTGTGAAGAAAACAGATCATTTTTGCGCCTTTTCGAGCTTCCTGGGGCCGCATGGTGAGAATATTCCTTAAAGATTCCCTGAAGATTCTCCATTTCGGCCTAAAAAATCCAAATCGCACATCAAAAACTGCCTCAGAATTCGATTCCGGAGCTCCCAAGTGCGACTTTTGCGCCTCTGCGCCCAAAAAAGTGTTGATGACGTCAGCATTGTACGGCGGGTGACGTCAGCAGGGCGATGTGGCGGGATGACGTCAGCATGATGTCATCACGTATGGATGATGATGTGGCAAGTACAGTGGCGGGGACACGTGGCAATGACGTGGCAGGAGGCCACACAGGCAGGTGACTCATCGGGTGACTGGACAAGGGGTGACGTGGGCAGGTGACGTAGGGGGTGACGTAGGCGGTGACGTCACCCAGGCCGGAGGTGGTTAGTGGTATGTGGCGCACCGCTTTTCGGGGAGAGCGGTTTCGGAGGGAAGGGCTCCGCCACAGCCCGGCGCCTGACACGAGGCGGGAGTACAGCGGCAAAACCGCCCATCTCCCATACGTTAAAGGCCGGACGGTTCGGGGATGGGGCGACCCGCCCAGCGTCGATCTGCGGGGCTGTGGATCGGACGGCTGGCGGCGGACGTGAAGGGACGGCGGGTTAAGTGCGAGGTATATGCGGAGTATATTCACCTTTTAATATTTGCGCGGGTGGGTTAAAAACGTAGGGAAACGGGTTTATGTGGGTTTTACTGGCGCGGGCTTAATATTTATGCACAGAAACTTTGGGTTAGGGGCGGAATATGGGTTTTTTTTAGGGGTTTTTTAGGGTTTTTTGGTTTAGGGAAGAGGTTATTATTCTGACCAGATGTCAGAGTAATCCCTGGACACAGATGGGCTAAAAACAGTCCCAGATGGACTGTGATTTCCCTGACTTAGTAAAAATATGGCTATATTGCCAGGGGGGGAATATTTACATAAGGGGATTTATATACATGTTTTAAATAGGGGAAAGGGGAAAATTATTAGGGAGTTATATAATAAGGGTGATGAGAAAAAGGGAGAGGTTAGTGAATTCCAGCCTGAGTACCTCCAACTGAAAAACTGCCTTAAACCGAAAAATGGATTGCTTATCAAAATTGGAACACAGCAGTGGCACTTAGACTAGCACACTCTTATGGACACTTCTTTGGCCGTTTTTAGCAAATATGGAGCATTGCAGCATGCGTAGTACGACATATTTGGCATGTAAAAATGTCGATCATGAAAGATGATTAACCTGCTGCAGCAGGAGGCTAACAGTGGCTCCACTTGGGGATGGCTTTTCCTTGTGAAAAGTCAAGAACAGAAGGTCAGACTGCCTTGTATTCAATTGTTGCTATGTTCTGCAAATTTCCCTTGGTTGGCTGCCTTATTGATCCTACCTACCTACCCTAACCAGAACTTACTTTGCTGTTAGGTGAAGTGAAATAGCCAATGCAGCCACTTAAGCAATAATATCATGAGTGGGCTTTGCTGCTTGTGCTTGCTAGTGAGAGCAACTGAGATTTTGCAATTTGGTATGGCTTTGTCAATCTTTAAGAAGATCAGGAAGCTACTGACCTCCTTTGCGGTGTTTAAATACTGTACAAAACTGTCCTGCAACATATATATACAATTTCTAGGCTGAATTAAAGAACTGTACAAAGGTTGAGGATCACTACCATGCCTTGGAGTCGGGAGATCATCGACAACTCTATACTGAGCCGCGCAGCCTGTTGATGGAGAAGAGCACTGATCTCTTTCATCATTCTGCCTGCCAGCGGATAGGTCATTCAGAACTTGCAGAGGTGCTTGTAATTTTTTACAATCTGGCTCGAATAGGACTTGACTGATCTGTGCAGGCTGCTGGTCTTCTTCTTTTTTGAACAACTCAAATGGCTGAAAACAAAGAGGCAGGGGATCCACTTTGATCGTTTGGTCATATGCTGCTGCTTCCGAGTCCTCCTCAATCTGATATTCAATGACTTTTTGGGGCTGCAAAACTAGAGGCAATACCTTTGGAACAATATTTTGATTAACCTCCAGACGTTCAATCGCAACACGTGGTGACACTTGATCATATATAGCATGATAGTTATCCTTGATAAATTGAAAAGATTCAAAACAAAAGGGTAAAGTTCCTTCACTGAAATCAACACACTCTGCATTTTCTTCCTTTTCTTCATAGCTGAGATGGTCATGCTGATCATTGGGTTCAGATTGTTGAATCTGAACACTGCTTCCTGCCAAAATAGGATCTGATTCCTCTGAAAGGCTGATTTGGTCGTTAGTCTCATAATCATCATCATACAGATCATATTTGGGCAGACAGTTGAAAGAAGAGAAGCTATTATATTCACACAGGATATCAGGAGACTGCTCCATCATGCATGGCTGAACGAATATGTCATCTATTTTGTGGCAGGTTTGTTCGTGAATGTCACTACTTTCCTGTTGTGAAACAGATCTGTTCTGGTGCTCTGAACATTCCACTTTCATTGTGATCAGCTGCATCATTTCCTCTGTCCTTTGTAACATACTATGAAATCTTTCTTCTTGCTCTGCTTTGCGTTGTTCTTCCCTCCTTCTTAGATTTGCCTCTACGTCCACAGCTATGTCCTGCATCTGTTTCAAAGTGGACGGGTATCTTTCTCTCAGACAGAATTCCATCTCTGTGTCAAATGCTCTAGGATATTGCAATAGAGCTAGATCAAGGGGAGGTCTTATATTTAAAGGCATGGACTGATACACTTGATTGAATCTGTCTGAAAACTGCTGAACAGATTCACCTGGATGCCTTTCTAAATGATTTTGCTCTTCGATGAGCACGAAGAGATTACCTCTGATCATCCATCTATCAAGGAAAAGCTCGGCACACTGCTAAAACTTAGAGATGCTTGCCTCAGGCAACGCTTTAAACCAAGTCCTAGCTTCGCTTTGCAAAGAAAGGGAAAATAGTCTAAGACTGACATCTTCATCTTCCACTTCAAATGTATTAAGATAATCTTCAAAAGCCTGGATGTGTTTCTGGGCAGTAATACCATTCTCTCCATCAAATCTAGGGAGATATTGAGGATGATTTACCGGCAGAGGACCAAGCACAGGAGGCAAAATGAGCGGCTTATATCTTTCAGGAACTTTACGAGGCACGGGAGTATGTACAGGAACTAGAAGACTGGACTCTCTTTTTGGTTCCTCCTTGGCTATATGATGATTCCCAACAGCATTAGAAAGCTGTTGTTCTGATGTGCAAGGAGGCTTTTCAACAATCTTTTCCAAAGGAAAAACATCAAAATCTGACATAAAATCGTTTTTAAAGTACAATACGCACAGCAAAATCTGGTGCAAGAGAAAGAACATGATCTCTTGGATGATAGTCCAGGTCAAGAGCCTGATCTGCTTATATACTTCCTTCGGGTTCATTTCTCCAGTGGAGTCTTTATTATGAGGATGATGTGGAGTCGCCAGGTGGATGAATCAACCTTGAAGTGCCTGATCTCTGTCCACCGTCACAGATCAAAGCTGAACATGAAAAACCTTGAAGAAAAGGAACGCTTTCTCCAGAAAACGAGGCGAACTGGTCAAAATTGAGGATTTACACTAATAAACACATGATTCACTTCCCCAGTGGAGTCGCCATTATGTTATCACTCAGGTTGTCCCTTTTGACTCCCAAAGGGATACGGCCGAGGTAACCACAAACCAACTTTGGCCTGCAGGCCCTAGCCTACCTGCAGTCAGAGAGGGCTCTCTCTTTATGATTTAGCGTTGTTGAAAGGGATGATTTTAGGCTAGATATGATGCACAGGGGTTATGATTGAGTTTTGGTGGGAAAACTGATACTTTCAGGTAGAGAGGCAGAGTATAGTCTGAATCTTTCAAGCCATTGGGCGTGGAGTCAAGGAAGGGAACTGTTGGTGCGTTTTCTTAATAACAGTGAGGGAACATGGAGCAAGATAGCTGAGGTTGAAGCAATTTTCAGGTTTAAAGGATGGACTGAATGCTAAAGAAAGAGAGGCAGTTAAGAATCTCTCCAACAGATTAGCAGAGAAAATCACAGGGCACTACCTAGGGGCAGTTAAGAATCCCTAGATAATTGGCCATAACAGGTGAATCGGGGTAAACATGAGCCAGGAGGAATTCAATGTTCATAACCAATTCTTTAGAGGAAAACATCAAGAAATAGCAGAAATTGAGCATAGAGAGTATTTAAACTAATTCTAGGCTATTCCTTTTTTCTGCTATTTAGATAATGGCAAACACATAAACAGAGATAAGAGGCACTTATTGCTTCAGGCCACGGCGCAGGAATTCCATCTTCAACTCTTCAGACATTCATCAAAAACATACAGTTCGCTTTCCAAGCTTTAAGCAATCTTTGATTACAGGAGAAATTCAGGTATACACAGCGAGTCTCCAGTGAAATTTGTCAATTAACCAACCCTTAAAAACTATACAGAGGGTGGTATATATAGGGCAAAAACTCTCTGCAGAGTTCCTTTATTACAACTTGACTTAATTAGGTCATAAAAATGACTACTTGACCTAATCCTATCCTGAAATAAATGCAAAAAATCTCTCGGGCCGTGCTCAGGGCCGATGTATCAAAACTGAATAAATGATGTTGTCCTTGGTGGCTTGCTGCAGTGTTTTCTGCAATAAATGAGTATGGGTTACTGCTTCCTTGCTGTCCTGGAGCTTTGAATGCCTTGATGGTGATTTGAAGGCAAGGATGGGCTAATGCTTATTGATTTGACTTTCTGGGGGCTTCATCAATGTTCAGGTGCGTCGAGCCCCTAAAAAATCATGACTGATTCTCTCTGGCGTCTTTTCTTCCACTGATACTCTCTGACAAAATCTGGACTGCTGATCTGATGTGCTGCGGGTGTATTCACCAGTAAATGGCCGTTGTTCGGCCTCTATATCATCTGGAATTGTCTTATGATCCTTTTGGTATGTTCTGTGAAGAAAACGGATCATTTTTGCGCCTTTTCGGGCTTCCTGGGGCTGCATGGTGAGAAGATTCCTTAAAGATTCCCTGAAGATTCTCCATTTCGGCCTAAAAAATCTTGCGATGAGCGATTTGCTCGATTCCGGGGCTCCGAAGTGCGACTTTTGCGCCTCTGCGCCCAAAAAAGTGCTGATGACGTCAGCATTGTACGGCAGGTGACGTCAGCAGGGCGACGTGGCGGGATGACGTCAGCATGATGTCATCACGTACGGATGATGACATGGCAGGTACGGTGGCGGGGACACGTGGCAGTGACGTGGCAGGAGGCCACGCAGGCAGGTGACTCATCGGGTGACTGGACAAGGGGTGACGTGGGCAGTGACTATGCAGGGGTGACATAGGCGGTGACGTCACCCAGGCCGGAGGCGGTTAGTGGTATGTGGCGCACCGCTTTTCGGGCAGAGCGGTTTCGGAGGGAAGGGCTCCACCACAGCCCGGCGCCTGACGTGTGGTGGGAGTACGGTGGCAAAACCGCCCATCTCCCGGACGTTAAAGGTTGGGCGGTTCGGGGATGGGGCGGCCCGCCCAGCGTCGATCTGCGGGGCTGTGGATCGGACGGCTGGCGGCGGACGCGAAGGGACGGCGGGTTAAGTGCGGGGTATATGTGGAGTATATTCGCTTTTTAATATTTGCGCGGGTGGGTTAAAAACGTAGGGAAACGGGTTTATGTGGGTTTTACTGGCGCGGGCTTAATATTTATGCACAGAAACTTTGGGTTAGTGGTGGAATATGGGTTTTTTTTTAGGGGTTTTTTAGGGTTTTTTGGTTTAGGGAAGAGGTTATTATTCTGACCAGATGTTAGAGTAATCCCTGGACACAGATGGGCTAAAAACAGTCCCAGATGGACTGTGATTTCCTTGACTTAGTAAAAATATGGCTATATTGCCAGGGGGGGAATATTTACATAAGGGGATTTATATACATGTTTTAAATAGGGGAAAGGGGAAAATTATTAGGGAGTTATATAATAAGGGTGATGAGAAAAAGGGAGAGGTTAGTGAATTCCAGCCTGAGTACCTCCAACTGAAAAACTGCCTTAAACCGAAAAATGGATTGCTTATCAAAATTGGAACACAGCAGTGGCACTTAGACTAGCACACTCTTATGGACACTTCTTTGGCCGTTTGTATCAAATATGGAGCATTGCAGCATGCGTAGTACGACATATTTGGCATGTAAAAATGTCGATCATGAAAGATGATTAACCTGCTGCAGCAGGAGGCTAACACTCGGGACTTCATATATCTCAGGAAGACAAGGCCATATTCATCTATCAAATCAAGTATATCAAACAAATGTTGAAGATATTTCAAATGGAAAATTGCAAACTGGTTAGCACTCCAATGGTGTCTGGTTGCACGTTGAGCATGGATGACATATCCAAGGATGAAGATCAAAGGATGTATATATCAATTCTTGGTAGTCTCATGTATGTGACAGCTTCAAGGCCATATTTGATGCAGGAACTTGGACAGGTAGAGCATTTCCAAGCAGCACGAAAAGAATCTAATGTTGTTGCAGTGAATCTAATATTTCAATATCTCAAAGGAACAACAAATTTTTACCAATGGTATCCAAAAGGGAATTATTTAACTATCACAACTTATACAAATACCGATTGGGTAGGTAGCGTTGATGGTTGTAAAAGCAGTAGTGGAGAAACTTTCTACTTAAGTGGTTGTCTTATATCATGGTTGAGCAAGAAGTAGTCTTCAATTACCTTATCCACAATAAAAGAAGAATACATAGCAACAACAACATGTTTTACTCAGGTTCTCTAGATGAAACAAATGTTGCAAGATCTTCAGGTGAGACTTGATGAGCCCATTCTAATGCTCTGTGACAACACCAACACCATAAAAATTTCCAAGAATCTGATCATGCATTCAAAAACAAAACACGTTCCTATCATGTACCACTTTGTTCGTGAATAGGTTGCAGAAAGGAACGTAAAGGTGGAATATATTGCAACAAAGGAGAAAATAACTCACATCTTCACCAAACCTTTACCATGTGATATTTGAGTATCTTCGAAAAAAACTTGGGATTATGCCAAGTTCACATTAAAATGATTTTTATCCAATAAATAAGACATGGTGAGAAAAGGTAGATTACAAGTACACAACAACAAACAAATTGTCAGGGGGATTCACCCTTTTCCATTGATGTCAAAGGGGGAGATAAGACAAGTCAAGAAGGTCAAAAGCATGGATTTAGGGTCAATAGTACATGTGTTCCCATCAATGACAAAGGGGGATATTGTTGGAATTTGGTTGTCATTGATGTTAACCCAAGAAACACTAGAAGATTCCCTGTATTTATTGAGAAAAATAACATGTAAAACCATGATGTTTCGAGTGTGGATCATCCTTGTTGGGATTCTCCTCGTCAATACGATTCTAGTGGTATGTGGCGTGCCCCGAGAGACCTCACGGTTTGTGAGTTATGTTTGTTTGAAGATGAAGGACCCAATTTGTGGGTAAAAACCCCAAAGGATGGTTATGTGGCACCCTATCATTGGCCAACACATTATTCAAATCAAGGAAGTAGGGTTTTCATCAAGGTTTGTGGCTAAAATATCTCATGAAGGACTTAAAAAATTATTTTGAATTTACAAGGGGTATTGGACTTCAATAAAAATTAAATTCTCATCCCCAAAGGTAGACAACCTTATCTTTTGGGCTCCAAAAGTTAAAATTAAAATGTTTGAATATGGTTTTTCCCTCCACTACTTTTGAATTTTGAATATTATCTCCCTCCAAAATTTCTATTCAACTGCCTGTTAGGAGCCCCTCCAAAATCTATAAAAAGAAGCTACATCTTACCTCCAAAGATATGCAATTCAACACTTATTCTTTATGATTGAGATGTAATTTTCTCGTCCCCTGTGGATACATTGATACATCATATGAGAGGGTAGGTATTTGTATTGTTTTGGCTAAGAGATTCATTGGTTTTGTGCAGGCAAGGAGTTATTGATGAGGCTCGACCCTTGTTAGGGAAATATTTCGGTAGAATCTCAGACTAGAGGAGGGTTACATCTTGGTATAAGATTGTCACAAGCCCATTCGAACTTGATTTTGAAGAGGACCAAGTTTATATGCATTGAAGAATACCTTTTGCAAAATTTTCAATGGGTTCTACTACAATTTTTTGTAGGGTCTCGATTTCTCGCAAGCGATAAATCTAAATCTGAAATAATGAATCTTGTGATCTGAACCATGACTAGTTGGTTATTGCAATTGCACTGGGAACATAATTCATTAAATCTATTATGAAGGTCATATTCTGAAATTGGCTGCGAATTAAATTAGAGAGTTTCTAAGTCCAAATGACTCCCCAATTGGAACTATTATATTTACCTTTTGTGACAAGGACTAGCAAAGATCCATAATTAATGGCATGATTGCGGTAGAATTGATATTGGTTGCCTTTGTGTGAAAATATTATGACTTGTATTCCTTCATTAAAGGAAAAATCTAGTGTCTAATCTCTGCGTTATCAAAATCTGAAGGAGGGATCGATAAGTAATTATAGCATCAAGACAATAGCCCCCTGAAATGATCTACAATTGTTGATACTTTTAAGCAGGGGTTTAATAGTCTTGGAGCTTTTAAAATGATTGTGGCCTTGGAGTATTTTGATGAATAAAAGCTTCAATATTCATTCTATTGTTTCAAATATTTAATGAGCACTATTGTGCAATCTCATCTCTGGGAGTTACAATCAGTGAACAAGAGATCTGTGTGGACCATCACTAGTTACCTTATCACTCTACGTCACTATTCTTGGCATCATTAAGTGTTGCAAATAAGCCAGACTTGAAGAAATGAAAGGGTATAACAAATACTTTCTTGATTCGATGTATGATTGGTTATATGGTCCAGAATTCACTACAAATAAAGGTATACTTTTATACTTATGTTGCCTTAATTGATCCAACCAAATTAAATCCACTCAAGTATGATCACTTTTATATGAATTTATTCAGAAGCATTCTTTTAATGCTTGTATATGTGATGGCCTCATTTGAAGACATATGTTTGAGGAGTTTTATAAGCTAAAACAAAGTATCAAGACATTCCTACTAAGTATATACAAGTTGAGAAAGTGCATATTACTCAAGCATACATATTTAGAGCATCTGAGTAAGGGTTTTAATCATTCCTATACTTGTAAGAGTCTCACTGTCACTATCTTCATTTTGCAACAAGAAGAGTATTCAACAAAATTTTCTTGTCATCAAGTCTTATCGTCTTGTAGTAAGTCTAAGAGTGTCACTTGTTTTACAATATATCCTAAAGAATTTGTAGTAATGTTTTCATCACGGTTTCATTTGTAAGGGTTTCATCATTTATGTAAGGGTATCATTGGAAGTAAGTTTTTTATTGATTATCTTGTAAGTGGGTCATTGTCCCTCGTACGAGAGCTCACAATAGTTTTCAAATTCATTATTATATTCATGGTGGTTGGGTGGTGCTAGGAAGGTGGTTGAAGTCACATTTAGGTTTGAGCCTTAAAACACTTCATGGTGGTAGGGTGGTTCTAGGAAGGTGGTTGAAATCACATTTATGTTTGAGCCTTAAAAAACTTCAGGGTGGTAGGGTGGTTCTTGGGAAAGTAGGAGTTTGCAGGGGTGTTGGAGCATCCTTTAAGAAGAAACCGATAAAAATAGGGCGCTAGAGTGTCCTTCTAGTTGTAGCTAGAAAGTTGAATGTTTTTCTAGAGTATTTGGGAGTTGGGGCTTCCCTTTTCAGTTGGAATTGAAGCATTGATGTACTCATAAATTATTAGAGAAGCGTTCAATGGTTTTTCTCTTGGAAGGGTTTCCACCTAAAATTTTGGTGTCTACTGTCTATTATTTATTTATTTATGCCTTGAATTAATGTTGAAGATTAATTAATGCTCTGAAAAAGATTAATAAGTTACTAATTGATAATAATAATAAAATATTGATTCACCCTCCTCTCAGTATTTCCAACAAATTTAACCCCTATTTGGATATCGAGTTGTGTTATAACCAAGTCACTAAGAGGAAAATGGGTTCAATTCTATTTACTGGAATTTTAATCCAAAGTAGAGTAAAGTATTTGAGTGTGGATAGAAAGAGAGCATAATAGAGGGGGTTTATGATCTATAGCAGTCCACAAGCCACAAGACTTGGGAAAATCCATAAAGAGTGACTTCATCTTTGTGCTTGCATCATTTCCATTCCAAACAAAAAAGAGTAGAGTAGCCTCACCTTCCAGTTTGGTTTTCTCCTGAAATGGTTTCATAGATCATATCTTAGTGTTCATTGTGGTTTGTGAGTGATGATATTTACCTATTCTCTATATTTTTCATGTTCATCCTCAAATTGACCTCATTAGGGGTTGTTGTCAAAGAATCTAATGAAAGTTTAGAAAACTTCCCGCTTTAGGTCCTAACTTGGCTTCTTGGACCAAGGGGGGTAACCCTCGATATGTCACAAATGATAAATGACCTGAACCACTTAATACTAATTGTTTATATTATTAGATATCTAGGTTAATTATGGTGTGTAAGATAAAAGGTGAAGAGTTAATAACATAGTGGAGATAATAAAAATTTGAATTAAAACATACTGACCGAAGAACCTCCAACAAGCATCATCATTTCCTTAATACATATTCCTCAAAGTAGATAGGTGATAGGTTAAGAAGAAGATATGCATAGTGGATAAGTTTGGTATTCATTGACATACATATGGACATATATATTAAACATTAATGAACTGAACAATAGTACTTCCACATCCATTTAACAATAAAAAGCGCACTAAATTTATATCAAGCAATTCATTGTATGCAAGAAAACAATGATTCTACCATTTATATCCAATCTCTCATAGGTATATCCACCATAATAGATTTGTTATAATGTATACGGAATCAATCTAGAAGTTCTAGGAAAATATATTAATCAAACCCTTTTCATTAAGCAATATATGAAAAGTATTGTATATCTCTATTTAAAAAATTAATGAAAGATTAAAGTTGTCCAGGAAACATCACAACCCAATCATAGTCTGTGAATAACTATTTCAATAAAAAAATTGTGATTTTTAACAAAGTTACATAATTTCATAGAGAGAAAGAGAAGGTTTTGAATTCACATAAGAAAATTCACAAAATCCAATCTATGACAAATGTATCCACCATGACAAATTAGTTATAATGAATACTGAACCAATCTGAGAGTTCTAAGAAGATACATTAATCAAATCATAACTCAAACATTAAAAGGTATTTATGAATTATTATATATTTAATCATTGGTTAAACATGTGAAGTAAACATTAATACACAATCAAGGTATGTAAATAATTTTTTCAATGACTATTTGTGATCTTTTACAAAGTTACACAAAATTGCATGGAAGGAAAGAAAAGGTTTTGAATTCATATAAGAAAATTATTTACATTCATAATAGGAAAAGTTGGAGTGAATCTACATTGTGGGAGACAAATCCACTGGCTGATCTTTGATCTACTGCTTTAAAATTTGGCCCATTGGGCTTTCTTGAGTGTGGTCTCTCTTTTTTCGCATTCAAAAAAAAAACTCCACTTTTGATGACTGCAAGCACTTTTTATTTCATTGAAAGTTAGTTTTTAATTTTCTCATTACATAACCCAGCTTTAAACATTTTGATGTTCTAACTTCTATAAAGTTATTAACTGAAATTTATAATATTAATTACAATGTAAGTCTAAGATTAGTTTTGTTGGTTAAAAAATCATGTGTTATTACATTATATCACGTGTTACTCAATTTTTATATTATGCTCTTGCTCTATTTTATTCACATCTTATTTCAACAAAGTTTAAATTATTTCAACCCAAAAAATTGAAAGCATCTCTAATCAACCTTATTGGATCACATAAAAAATGAGAATTAGTTTCTTATGATTTATATGATGATTTAAACACTATATTAAGTAAATTTATTTTCTTACCTCGTTAAATTAGTATTTTCTTAAAATAAACCTGAAGTAAAACTATTCGAGGTAAAACATATATATTTTACATGTCTCTCATTATACGTAAGATAACTGGGTTATTTTTTGTTTTATATTTAAGAGTAAGGTATTTGATTTAACAAAACTAAAATCATTGTGAATTTTGTTTTAATGTTAAAGTTGTTATAGTGCAAAACTGAAAAATTGGAACATATTGCATTTTAACTTTGATAAAATTTGTTTTTCAAATTTTAGTGAAAACCAATAACAAAAAGAGGAGCCCACAGCCAAAACTTTCAATGTTATCCAATAAATTAATAAAATACAATGTTGAGAAATGAGATATCAATGTAATGTAAAATTCAGTTTGACGGAAATATACCAGGATTATCATAGAGATAATGAATGATAATATATAGTTGATATATAACTGATCAAATGGATCCCATCACAAGAATAAGTAAAGTTGGGGAGGAGATGGATGGATGGTTGAATTTTGATATTGGGAAGAGAAGTGCATGAAATTTAAGAACTGACAAGAATAATAGTAGTAAAATTGTCCATGTATTGACTGTTATGTCATGGGAATGGTTTATATCCCTAGCTCAATAATTAAGTGATTGAATATTACACGAATGAGTAAGGTAATTTTTTAATATGACATGAAAAGGTTTATGTTTAAAGTGGATTTTCTTTTTTAGGTAACCTTTATGAATACGCCCTCACATTATTTACTTAATAAACCATTTTTTATAATGTGTTTACTGCTTTTTATATTATATTATTTTTTTATTTAGAGTACACCATTTCATGTTATTTTAGTGTTATGTAAATAAGAATGCATGCATGTGTATGTGTTGTAATAATATGTATGGCATACATAAGTTAAAAGTAGGTTTTAAGATTCAGGGGATGATGATATTATATGATTAAGCACGCTTGTTGAGGGAATAGTGAATGAATTGTAACAACTTTGGTGAAAATCTCATGTAATAAAAGTTGAAAACAATAACTATGATCAATGGGACACTTATTCCAATATGAATGTTGGGAAAGGCATGCTAGTGTTGTTTATTTGGTTATTTATGGCTAAGGAAATTGGCAAAGACAATGACTAAGGCTTTGGAAAGGCAAAATGACATTTTTGGCACAATTATTTATGAAAATATTGGAAATTAGGAGAAAAAGAGGTGAAGGGTCACAGGTTGCATATGAAAAGGAAAATGAAGGAAAATAATGGAAAATGAAGAAAATAGAGGCCTCATTCATAAAAGGGCTTTTGAGGATCAGTTGGTAACCTTTTGTCAGTTGAGTTTTGGAGCTCTCTCTCTCTCTCTCTCTCTCTCTCTCTTATACTCTTGGACACTTAGAGTTTCTTGGGAGCATTTTGGAATTGGAGCAAGAAAGGCAAATAAGGCAAGAGGAAGCAAAGATCAAGCAACGAAAGGCATGATCAAGCAACTACAACAGACTTCATTGAAGGTATCGACTTGCATGTGTATTTTCCTTGCTAGATTTGGCATGCATGGGATTGCATGTGTTTCTTTTCTACCATGGAATGGGTTTTGCTAGGTGTGACAATATTTTCATTCCAGCCTTGCCATTTCCCGATAGCTTTGATAAGACAGTTTCCCTCATTTAGTTTATGTGGGATGGCCGGATTGGATTTGAAGTTGAGTGGGGTGGATCTCCGAATTAACAAACACATGGTGTAATGGTCCCTAAACCAAACTGAGGATCATGAAGCCACTAGCCAGGAACCCATGAAATGGGCTGAGGATAATGAAGCCACTAGCCTAGTAACTCCTTAACTAGACTGTGGATTGTGGTAAAGCCAGATTGTGTGCCTCAGTGGGCCTAGGAATCCTTTTCGGTGAATGGCGCGATATATGGTAAAGATAAGAGGTGGATTGTCTCTCCGTTGGGCCTAGTGGTTCCAGGATGGGATGCACAGTAAATCCTGGAGAGTATGTCTTGGGGTAGGGCCTAGTGATCCCCAGATCAGACTGTGGATGCATGGTAAAGCCTGAGAGACTGGGAAGCACTCAAATTCATCACGGTGTAGGCGAAGAAATTTGGTGGCATACATATTGATTATTGTTTTCCTAATGTGTTCTATGAGTCTCACATTCATGCTTGGAATATGGCACGGGGGTGATTGGTTGAAGAGAGACTTGGCTCAACCAATCTATGGTCAGGTGGAACGCGGTAGCCCCATCTCCGGCTGGTTCATTGAATTCATTAATGGAACAATCATTCCCTTTATTTTCATGTGTAAATGTACTGATGTATAGGTGGATTTCGGCAGCTAATATGTTTATGGTATTTCTGTTCCTATTATGTGAGTTATATGTATATTTGGTGATAATAGCGATGTATGGATCTCAGCATGTTTTTACTTGTGTATGAATGGATAATGTATCTATGTCCTAATAAATGATAATTCAATACATAACACGAGGAAACAATGGTTCATAGAGATTCTCAGATAAGTATGAGATCCCTACACTTAATTATGTTGTTTACACATGTAGGTTACATGTTGATGATATGTTTGATGAAATGCCTGTCATGGCTAGTAGGGGTCTGGATATGGTCTTTTTCAATTTGTTTCTTTTGCAACATTGTTTACCTGTACTTTTACCAGTTTTAAGTTATCATTCCATTATGGGCGATGCCCTAGGCTCTGGGCTTGAAAATGTGGCTCAAATCTCGGGATGCTGGCAAAACAAAGAATTATCTTAGAGACTAACGCATTTGGTTAAGGGCTGGAGAGTGTTATAACTCTCCTGTGATGTGTCTGGGGAGCGTTACTCTGGCCTAAGTTGGTCAAAACTTCAGTAGGACCTAGGGGCAAGTTGTTTGAAGTGCTTGTTTGGTTCCTGTGATTCCTGAGGCTGATTTTGGAGGTCTGTGTGTTATGATTCCATCGATTCCACTTCCTTAAGGTCACATAGGAGGTCGAATCTCATCATAGTAGCCTCTCGTCGCATGTTTACCCTGGTTGGCTAGTTACTTGGGTAGATGTGGGAGGAGTGTGTTACAGAGTGGTATTAGAGCATGGTACAACTCTCGGACTAGTTGGGTGGTGTGTTGATCATGCATGCATGTCAGTTGCATGTGTTTCTCCTACACTTTCATACTATGTGCTTGTTGCATTTGCTTGATGATTGATTATGGTTGTAGTATGGTTATCATAGATAATTTGATGTTGATTTTGTGAAATTCATTGTCATAAGCGTGTGACTAGTTGCATATGGATTAAATGTTGCTTACATGTTGATTTTATGTTTCCTAATTACATCCTTGTATGTTAGGTTACATTCTTGAATATTTTGACTACATGTATCAGTCTTGTAGGTTGATTACAATGATTGATCGCTTATGCTCGAATACCTGCATATGTGTAGGTGTAGTTGATTTGGAATTTCTTATGCATATTGTTGGTTGCATGTGGCAATGTGTACTGTGGAGTAATGGTTGTTGCCATGCATGAGGTCATAGCATGCATTTTTTATATGACCTTGCATTGATAATTGGATCTTAACTAGAGTGATGTTTATGTGTTGATACATTTATTTGTGAATGTCTATACGTTGTTATGTTTATGATTGTACATGTATCATGCTGATTGTTGATCTTGCAGACAAGGCATCCTCCTCGATCTATACTAAGGTACGTCGGTTTATTGTGATTTGGTTTATCTTGCATACTATGCATTACAGGAAGAAATATCAATGTCTAGCAAGATGGTTGATTACAAAGACTCTCCCTATGAATCCGAAGAGAAATATGGTGTTTGGAATCCTTCTGATTTGGAAGTTACACTGAGGATATTAAAGGAAGAGATAAGGAGTTGTAAGGCAGATAATGACCAGATCATACAGGCACAAGAGAAGCGTGAATGGGTTAATGCTATACTTCTTCAGAGTTTGTTAGAATTGCAGTGACAAGGACCACTTCGGATCAACCATGGACATAAGGATGAAAATAATGGGGTATATGAGAGTAAATCTCCAAGTAAACAAAGGTCGGATAGATCTGACACAGTGAGAGAGGGCAGGTTGTTGGACACTCCAGATAGGAGGGACGATGAGTACATGTACTATTCTAGTTTTGGTTGTGATAAACATCATGATCATCATCGCTATCATCCTTATAGGAGGAATGATAGGGGATACTTGTTGGATGAATTCAAGAAAGAAAAACCACCTAATTTTGATGGAGACATGAAGAAGCCAAAAGATGCAAAGGCTTGGATACTCGGAATGAACAAATTCTTTGAGTTGCAAGAGTACACAAATAACATGAATGCCAAAATAGTTATCTCTATCACGAAAGGTAAAGTAGACATCTGGTGGGAAGATTTTAAGTGGGTTAGAGACATCAAAACAAATGACTTGAGTTGGCAAGAGTTCAAGAGGATTTTAAGGAAGAATTACTTGTCAGAGAGGTACTATGACAATACTGCTAAATAATTCTATGAGATAAGGATGGGATCAATAATAGATGAAGAGTACACGACTAAGTTTCTGGATCTATTGAGGTATGTATTGTATCTTATTGATGAGAAGGCTAAAATTCATAGATTTATCAGTGGTTTGCCATTGGAATTTAGAGATCAGATTGAGTATGATGAGCCTCAATCACTTGACGAAGTTATTAGGAAACTAAAGCATTTCTATGAACAATTAAAGCGTAAGAATGAATATCAACATGGATAGAAGGGAAATGAAAAAGGTAGAGCTAAATGGCAGCCTAAGAGAACAAGGCCTCAGAATGCAGATAGGAAGGAAAATGTGGCACTGTAAAAGAAGTCTAATGCATCTATACATGGACATGGGTCATAACAGCAACAACATAGAGGTGAGGGCATTGGTCGGTTGGAGTGTTAGACATGTGGTGAATAACACCTTAGGAGAGATTGTCTAAAACATCAGGGTGGAAGGCCTAAGATATACAGTGCACAAGAGGCACATACTGTTGGGGATGTTGGTCAAAGTATTCAACGTATCTATGCAGCAGTGGACAAGATGCAAGCAGAACACTAGGCATCTATCATCGAGATGGATGGCAAGCTTTTTGATGAAGTTATTTCTATTTTTATTGACCCTATATCTAATTATAGCTATGTTAGTCCTGACTTGGTGGATAAGTGTGATTTGAATAAGGAGTTGCATGCAGAGTCTTGGTTAGTACAATTGGCTACAGGTGCAAAGAAGCGAGTTCGTCATTGGGTAAGAGCTTGCGCATTTTACTTGAACAATATGCCTACAATAGCACATTTAAATGTATTACTGTTGGGATCATACAATATCCTGTTGGGCATGGATTGGTTGTATTTTCATAGAACCAAGGTAGACTTCTACGACAAAGCTATCGAGTGTGTTGATGAAAATGGAGAAGCGAGAGTCTTACAGGGTAAGAAGAAAGCCACATCAGTTAGGATGGTGACAACTATGCAAGAAAAGCGTAGCTGTAGGAAGGGGTGCAAGCTATTTTCAGTACACATTTCTAGTGATAAGGGTAAGGAGGTTGAGGATGCAGATGTGTTGAGCAGGTACCCATTTTTGCGGGAATTAAAGAATGTGTTTCCTGAGGAAATTACAGGGTTTCCACCTCATAGGGAGGTAGACCTTTCTATTCAGTTAGTCCCTAAGGCAGCTCCAACATTGAAAGCACCTTACATGATGAGCACACCTAAGTTGGTTGAGATAAAGTTGTAGTTAAAGTAAATGTTGGACAAGGGATACATTAGGCCAAGTGTATCACCATGGGGTGCACCAGTCTAGTTTGTGAGGAAGAAAGATGGTATCCTTAGGTTATGCATTGATTACAAGAAGTTGAACAAAGTGACTATCAAGAACAGGTGCCCTTTGTCGAGGATTGAGGACTTGTTTGATTAGCTGAAGGGAGCAGCGGTGTTCTCGAAGATTGAATTGAGATCGAGATACCATCAAGTACGCATCAAAGAGGAGGACATTTACAAGATTGGGTTCAAGACCAGGTATGGGCATTATGAGTTTGTTGTTGTTCCATTTGTCTTAACTAATGCTCTAGCTACATTCATGTGTTTGATGAATAGTGTGTTGTGTCCATATTTGAATAAGTTTTTTATTGTGTTCATTGATGATATATTGGTATATTATAAAAATGATGAAGAGCATGTCGAACATCTAGCAACTATGTTGAGGTTGTTGAGAAAGAATCAGTTGTATGCTAATCTCAACAAGTGTAGTTTCTTTCAGAGTGAAGTACACTACTTGGGACATGTTGTCTCCAAGGAAGGAATTGCAGTAGATCCATGGAAGATAAGAGCCATCATGGAGTGGGTAGCTCCTAAGAATGTGGATAAGGTGATATCCTTCATTGGGGGTGGCAGGCTACTATAGGAGGTTCATCAAGAACTTCTCACATATTTCTTATCCTATCACATCATTGCAAAGGAAAGGTAAGAAGTTTGAATGGACATAGGAGTGTGAGGCTAGTTTTGAGCAGCTTAAGCAGTTGTTGACACATGCACCAGTGTTACAGATTGCAGATCCAGACAGATAGGTTGTGGTATGCACAGATGATTGCAAGAGAGAGCTTGGTGGAGTCCTTATGCAGGGTGGACAAGTGGTATGTTATGAGTCTTGGAAACTAAACAAGCACAAGCAGAACTGCCCGACACATGACCTCAAATTAGCAACAATCATACATGCATTGAAGATGTGGAGGCACTATCTTCTTGGCAGGAGGTTTTTACTGATGAGTGATCATATTGGATTAAGGTATTTGTTTGACCAGCCGAATCTGAATTCCAGGCAGGCGAGATGGTTGGCCACAATCAAAGAATTTTATTTCGAGATCAGGTACATCAAAGGTAAAGAGAACAAGGTGGTAGATGCTCTCAGTAGACGGGTACATGTACATCACTTGGAATATATGAGCTCCTATGGGAAAAACTTACAGGATAGGATTTTGCAGGTAGGTCAATAGGATGTCAGGTATATGGAGATTGTGCAGAGGTTGCAACAGGGTTCTGGTATGAGTACATGTAAATGTAATATTACAGGTACAAGTGTAGGTACAGGTACAAGTGTAGGTACAGGTACATGTAGTTGTATAGGTGCATGTACAAGTAAAGGTGCACAGGTTATGAATTATTGTTTTACAGCAGACGGGTTGGTCAGGTTCCAAGATAGGATATATGTACCAGATAACAGTGAGCTCAATAAGGTGATCTTGAGGGAGTTCCATGCAAAACCATATTCAGGTCACCTAGGTTATCAAAAGACACTGACAATAGTGAAGAGATATTACTATTTCCTTAATTTGAAGAGCGATGTAGCAGAGTTTGTGGCGTGGTGTTTTGACTGTCAGTGAGTGAAAGTAGACGTAAACATCCAGGTGGACTGCTACAACCGATTGCAATCCCAGAGTGGAAATGGGAGGTCATTTCCATGGATTTCATAACGAGGTTGCCTAAAATAGTGAAGCAACATGACTCCATTATGGTCATTATGGATAGGTTAACAAAGGTTGCACACTTCATTCTGATGAAGTCTACGTTCTCATCTAGCGATGTGGCACAGGTATTCATCAGAGATGCGGTTAGATTACGCGGTGTTATAAAGAATATTATGTCAGACAGGGATTTGAAGTTCACTTCCAAGTTTTGGAAGGGGTTATTTGCAGGTCTGGGCATAGAGTTGGCCTTTAGCACAACTTATCATCTGCAGACAAATGGAAAGACTGAGAGGGTCAACAGGATACTGGAGGACATGTTGAGGATGTATGTGATGCATTAGTAGTGGAAGTGGGAAGAGTATCTCCTTTTGGTAGAGTTTGTATACAAAAATAGTTATTAGGAGTCACTGAGGATGAGTCCTTTTGAGGCATTGTATGGGTGGAGTTGTAACACTCCCATCAGTTGGAGTGATCCGGTTAGTAGGGTATTGATTGGACCACATATGTTGGAAGACGTGGAACAAGATATGCAAGTGATCAAGAAGAACCTAAAGCCAACACAGGATAGGTATAAGAGCTATGTAGATCGGAACAGGTTGTACAAGGAGTTTCAGGTTGGGAACAAGTGTACTTGCACATTAAACCGAAGAAGATCTCCTTTTGGATTGGATCATATGCTAAGTTGACGCCATGGTTTTTTGGACCCTTCAGCATCATTGAGAGGATTGGACCAGTAGCCTATCGACTTGCACTGCCTCCGATAGTGAAATTCCAAGATGTTTTCCATGTATCTTTTCTTAAGAAGTATGTTAAGGATGTTGATCATATGATTGACTAGTTTGCATTACAGGTGGAACCAGATGGAGAACTCCAGCTGGAGCCTTAGTGTACATTGGATAAAAAGGTACTCATGCTCCAGAACTGAGAAATTGGGCAAGTTAAAGTGCAATGGAAGCACTTTGGGCATGATGAAGCTACATGGGAGATGGCAGATTAGATGCAAGGTATGTATCCTTCCTTGTTTGTCAGTTGAGGCAAAGAAACTTTGATATGGTGGTGTGGTATATGCTTTATGGTGGTTGGTATTGCTTTATGGTCGTTTGGTATTTGCTTTATGTGGTTTGGTATCTGCTTTATGGTGGTTTGGTATATGCTTCATGGTGGTTTGGTATTTTCTTTATGGTGTTTTGGTATATGCTTTATGGTGTTTGGTATATGCTTTATGGTGGTTTGATATACGCTTTATGATGGTTTGATATATGTTATATGATGTTTTGATATATGCTGAGCTATGGTGTTTTAGTATATGTTTTAACATATGTTTAGGTATTTGATTTGATATATATTTTGGTATATATTTGTGGTAATGTTGTTGTATGTACATGAGTATATGGATGTAAATACCATAATGAGCTATGTTATAAAGCTCCACTATGTGGTATGGGTGTCATATGAATATGTTTTCATGTTACTATGCTATCATGTGGTTATGTTATCATGATGTTATGATGTCATGTGGGTTGGTACTCAGCAGGATGATCGTTGTAAATGTCGTAATGAGTTGTGTTATAAAGCTCCACTATGCGGTATGTTGTCATGTTGTCATGATGTTTTGTTTTGAGAAGATATTTCATTGTAAATACTACATCGGGCTATGTTATAAATCTCCACGAGAAATATGTCTTCTTTCAGCAGGCTATTGAGGTATATGTGTGATTGAAAACCGAGGATGGTGTCTCCCAAGGGGGAGGGTTCTATAACAGCCCTCGTGAAAATTCCATGTAATGAAAGTTAAAAACAATAGCCACAATCAATGGGACACTTATTCCAAGCTGAATGTTGGGAAAGACATCCTAGTGTGTGTTCATTTGGTTGTTTATGGCTAAGGAAATTGGCAAAGGCAATGGATAAGGCTTTGGAAAGGAAAATTAGCGTTTTTGGCACAATTATTTATGAAAATAATGGAAATTAGGAGAAAAAGAGGTGAAGGGTTATAGGTTGCATGCGAGGAGGAAAATAAAGAAAATAGTGGCCTCATTCATAAAAAGGCTTCTGGGGATCAGTTGGTAACCTTTTGTTAATTGAATTTTGGAGCTCTCTCATTATTCTCTCTCTCTCTCATACTCTTGGACACTTAGGGTTTCTTGGAGAATTTTAGCGTTGGAACAAGAAAGGCAAAGAAGGCAAGAGGAAGTAAAGATCAAGCAGGGAAAGGTAGGATCAAGCAGCTACAACATGATTCATTGCAGGTATCGACTTTGGTGTGTCTTTTCCTTGCTAGATTTGACATGCATGGGATTGCATGTGTTTTTTTTATACCATGGCATGGGCTTTTCCAGGTGCGATAGTATTTGCATCCTAGCCCTGCCAGCTCCTGATAGATTTGATGAGATGGGTTCTCTCATTCAGTTTATGTGGGATGTTCTGAGTGGGGTGGATCTCCTAATTGACAAACACATAGTGTAGTGGTTATCTTTAGCATGAAAGGTAAAGCAGACATCTAGTGGGAATATGTTAAGTAGGTTAGGGACATCAGAACAAACGACTTGAGTTGGAAGGAGTTCAAGAGGTTTTTAAGGAAGAATTACTTGTCAGAGAGGTACTACGACAATAATGCTAAATAATTCTATGAGATAAAGATGGGATCAATAATGGATGAAGAGTACACGACTAAGTTTCTAGATCTATTGAGGTATGTACCGTATCTTATTGATGAGAAGGCTAAAATTCATAGGTTTATCAGTGGTTTGCCATTAGAATTTAGAGATCGGATTGAGTATGATGAGCCTCGGTCACTTGAGGAAGTTATTTGGAAACAGAAGCATTTCTATGAACAATTAAAGCATAAGAATGAATATCAACATGGATAGAAGGGAAACAACAAAGGTAGAGCTAAATGGCAGCCTAAGAGAACAAGGCCTCAGAATGCAGATGGGAAGGAAAATGTGGCACTGCAAAAGAATTTTAATGCAGCTAGACATGGACATGGGTCACAACAGCAATATCATAGAGGTGAGGACATTGTTCGGTTGGAGTGTTAGACATGTGGTGAATAACACCTTAGGATAGATTGTCTGAAACATCAGAGTGGAAGGCCTAAGATATACAGTGCACAAGAGGCGTAGACTGTTGGGGATGTTGGTCAGAGTATTCAACGTATCTATGCAGCAATGGACAACAGGCAGGCAAAACACTAGGCATCTATCATTGAGATGGATGGTAATCTTTGTTATCAAGTTATTTCTATTTTGATTGACCTTATATCTAATTATAGCTATGATAGTCCTGACTTGGTGGATAAGTGTGGTTTGAATAAGGAGTTGCATGCAGAGTCTTGGTTAGACAGTTGGCTACAGGTGCAAAGAAGCGAGTTCGTCATTGGGTAAGAGCTTGCGCATTTTAATTGAACAATATGCCTATAACAGCACATTTAAATGTATTACCGTTGGGATCATACAATATCCTATTGGGCATGGATTGGTTGTATTTTCACATAACCAAGGTAGATTTCTACAACAAATCTATCGAGTGTGTTGATGAAAATGGAGAAGCAAGAGTCTTACAGGGTAAGAAGAAAGCCACATCAGTTAGTATGGTGACAACTATGCAAGAAAAGCGTAGCCACAGGAAAGGGTGCAAGCTATTTTTAGTACACATTTCTAGTGACAAGGGTAAGGAGGTTGAGGATGCAGATGTGTTGAGAAGGTACCCATTTTTGTAGGAGCTCAAGGATGTGTTTCCTGAGGAAATTACAGGGTTTCCACCTCACATGGAGGTAGACTTTTCTATTTAGTTAGTGCCTAAGGCAACCCCAACATCGAAAGCACCTTACATGATTAGCACACCTAAGTTGGTTGAGATAAAGTTGTCGTTAAAGGAAATGTTGGACAAGGGATACATTAGGCCAAGTGTATCACCATGGGGCGCACCAGTCTAGTTTGTGAGGAAGAAATATGGTATCCTTAGATTATGCATTGATTACAGGCAGTTGAACAAAGTGACTATCAAGAACAGGTGCCCTTTGTCGAGGATTGATGACTTGTTCGATTAGCTGAAGGGGGCATAGGTGTTCTTGAAGATTGAATTGAGATCAGGATACCATCAAGTACGCATCAAAGAGGAGGACACTTACAAGATTGGGTTCAAGACCAGGTATGGGCATTATGAGTTTGTTGTTGTTCCATTTGTCTTAACTAATGCTCTAGCTACATTCATGTGTTTGATGAATAATGTGTTATGTCCATGTTTGAATAAGTTTGTTATTGTGTTCATTGATGATATATTGGTATATTATAAAAATGAGGAAGAGCATGTCGAACATCTAGCAGCCATGTTGAGGTTGTTGAGAAAGAATCAGTTGTATGCTAAGCTCAACAAGTGTAGTTTCTTTCAGAGTGAAGTACACTACTTGGGACATGTTGTCTTCAAGGAAGGAATTGCAGTAGATCCATAGAAGATAAGAGCCATCATGGAGTGGGTAGCTCCTAAGAATGTGGATAAGGTGAGATCCTTCATTGGGGGTGGCAAGCTACTATAGGAGGTTCCTCAGGAACTTCTCACATATTTCTTATCCTATCATATCATTGCAAAGGAAAGGTAAGAAGTTTGAATGGACATAGGAGTGTGAGGCTAGTTTTGAGCAGCTTAAGCAATTGTTGACACATGCACCAGTGTTACAAATTGCAGATCTGGACATATAAGTTGTGGTATGCACAGATGATTGCAAAAGAGGCTTGGTGGAGTCCTTACGCAGGGTGGACAAGTGGTATGCTATGAGTCTCAGAAACTAAACAAGCACGAGTAGAACTACCTGACACATGACCTTGAATTAGCAGCAATCATACATGCATTGAAGATGTGGAGACACTATCTTATTGGAAGGAGGTTTTTACAGGTGAGTGATCATATTAGGTCGACGTATTTGTTTGACTAGCCAAATCTAAATTCCAGGCAGGCGAGATGGTTGGCCACAATCAAATAATTTTATTTCAAGATTAGGTATATCAAAGGTAAAGAGAACAAGGTGGTAGATGCTCTCAATAGACAGGTACATGTACATCACTTGGAATCTATGAGCTCCTATGGGAAAAACTTACAGGATAGGATTTTGCAGGTAGGTCAGCAGGATGTCAGGTATATGGAGATTGTGCAGAGGTTGCAGTAAGGTTCTGGTACAGGTACATGTACATGTAATATTACAGGTACAAGTGTAGGTACATTTACATGTAGCGGTACAGGTACATGTAGTGGTATAGGTAAAGGTGCACAGGTTATGAATTATTGTTTTACAGCAGACGGGTTGGTCAGGTTCCAAGATAGGATATATGTACCAGATAACAGTGAGCTCAATAAGGTGATCTTGAGGGAGTTCCATGCAAAACCATATTCAGGTCACCTAGGTTATCAAAAGACACTGACAATAGTGAAGAGATATTACTATTTCCTTAATTTGAAGAGCGATGTAGCAGAGTTTGTGGCGTGGTGTTTTGACTGTCAGTGAGTGAAAGTAGACGTAAACATCCAGGTGGACTGCTACAACCGATTGCAATCCCAGAGTGGAAATGGGAGGTCATTTCCATGGATTTTATAACAAGGTTGCCTAAAATAGTGAAGCAACATGACTCCATTATGGTCATTGTGGACAGGTTAACAAAGGTTACACACTTCATTCTGGTGAAGTCTACATTCTCATCTAGCGATGTGGCACAGGTATTCATCAGAGATGTGGTTAGATTACATGGTGTTCCAAAGAATATTATGTCAAACAGGGATGCGAAGTTCACTTCCAAGTTTTTGAAGGGGTTATTTGCAAGTTTGGGCATAGAGTTGGCCTTCATCATAGCTTATCATTTGCAGACAGAGTGAAAGACAAAGAGGGTCAACGGGATATTGGAGACATGTTGAGGATGTATGTGATGCATTAGTAGTGGAAGTGGGAAGAGTGTCTCCCTTTGGTAGAGTTCGCATACAAAAATAGTTATTAGGATTCATTGAGGATGAGTCTTTTTGAGGCATTGTATGGGTGGAGTTGTAACACTCCCATCAGTTGGAGTGATCCGGTTAGTAGGGAAAAATTGGACCACATATGTTGGAAGACATGGAACAAGATATGCAAGTGATCAAGAAGAACCTAAAGGAAACATAGGATAGGTATAAGAGCTATGCAGATCGGAACAGGTTGTTCAAGGAGTTTCAGGTTGGGAACAAGTGTGCGTGTGCATCAAACTAAAGAAGAGCTCCATTTTGGATTGGATCATGTGCTAAGTTGACACCATCATTTTGTGGACCCTTTAGCATCATTGAGAGGATTGGGCCAGTATCCTATCGACTTACACTACCTCTGACAGTGAAATTCCATAATGTTTTCCATGTATCTATTCTTAAGAAGTGTGTTAAGGATGTTGATCATATGATTGACTAGTCTGTATTACAGGTGGAACTAGATGGAGAACTCCAACTGGAGCCTCAGTGTACATTGGATAAAAAGGTGCTCATGCTCCAGAACCAAGAAATCGAGCAAGTTAAAGTGCAATGGAAGCACTTTGGGCATGATGAAGCTACATGGGAGATGGCAGATTAGATGCAGGCTTTGCTTCCTTCCTTGTTTGTCAGTTGAGGCAAAGCAACTTTGATATGGTGGTGTGGTATATGCTTTATGGTGGTTGGTATTGCTTTATGGTGGTTTGGTATTTGCTTTATGTGTTTTGGTATATGGTTTATGGTGGTTTGGTATTTTCTTTATGGTGGTTCGGTATATGCTTTATGGTGTTTGGTATATGCTTTATGGTGGTTTGATATATTCTTTATGATGGTTTGATATGTGCTATATGATGTTTTGATATATGATTAGATATGGTGTTCTAGTGTATGTTTTAACATATGTTTTGGTATTTGATTTGATTTATGTTTGGGTATATATTTGTGGTAATGTTGTTGTATGTACATGAATATATGGATGTAAATACCGTAATGAGCTATGTTATAAAGCTCCACTATGTGATATGGGTGTCATATGAATATGTTTTCATGTTACTATGCTATCATGTGGTTATGTTATCATGATGTTATGATGTCATGTGGGTTGGTACTTAGCAGGATGATCATTGTAAATGTCGTAATGAGTTGTGTTATAAAGCTCCACTATGCGGTATGTTGTCATGTTGTCATGATGTTTTATTTTGAGAAGATCTTTAATTGTAAATACTACATCGGGCTATGTTATAAAGCTCCATGAGAAATATGTCTTCTTTCAGCAGGTTACTGAGGTATATGTGTGATTGAAAACCGAGGACGGTGTCCCCCAAGGGGGAGGGTTCTATAACAACCCTGGTGAAAATTCCATGTAATAAAAGTTAAAAACAATAGCTACGATCGATGGGACACTTATTCCAAGCTGAATGTTGGGAAAGACATCCTAGTGTGTGTTCATTTGGTTGTTTATGGCTAAGTAAATTGGCAAAGGCAATGGATAAGGCTTTGGAAAGGAAAAATAGTGTTTTTGGCACAATTATTTATGAAAATAATGGAAATTAGGAGAAAAGGAGGTGAAGGGTTATAGGTTGAATGTGAGGAGGAAAATAAAGAAAATAGTGGCCTCATTCATAAAAAGGCTTCTGAGGATAAGTTGGTAACCTTTTTTTAGTTGAGTTTTGGAGCTCCCTCATTATTCTCTCTCTCTCTCATACTCTTGGACACTTAGGGTTTCTTGGAGAATTTTGGCGTTGGAACAAGAAAGGCAAAGAAGGTAAGAGGAAGTAAAGATCAAGCAGGGAAGGGTAGGATCAAGCAGCTACAACATGATTCATTGCAGGTATCGACTTAGATGTGTATTTTCCTTGTTAGATTTGGCATGCATGGGATTGCATGTGTTTTTTTGTTACCATGGCATGGGCTTTTCCAAGTGCAACAGTATTTGCATCCTAGCCCTGCCAGCTCCTAATAGATTTGATGAGATTGGTTCTCTCTTTCAGTTTATGTGGGATGGTCGGAGTGGGGTGGATCTCCTAATTGACAAACACATGGTGTAGTGGTCCCTAAGCCATACTGAGGATCATGAAGCCACTAGACTAGTAACCCCTAAACCAAACTATGGGTTGTGTTAAAGCCAAATTGTGTGCCTCAGTGGCCTAGGAATCCTTGCCGGTGAATGGTGCAATATACGGTAAAACCAAGTGGTGGATTTTTTCTCCGTTGGGCCTAGTGGTTCTGGGATGGGATGCACTATAACGCCTAGAGAGTATGTCTCGATGTAGGGCCTAGTGATCCTTGGATTCGACTGTGGATGCACAGTAAAGCCTGAGAGACTAGGAGGCACTCAAATTCCTCACGGTGTAGGCAGAGAACTCCAGTGGCATCCATATTGATTGGTGTTTTTATGATTTGTTCTATGAGTCCCACATTCATGCTTGGAATATGGCACAAGGTTGATTGGTTGAAAAGAGACTTGGCTCAGCCAATCTATGGTCGAGTGTAACGTGGTAGTCCCATATCCGGTTGGTTCATTGCATTCATTAATGAAATAGTCATTCCCTTGATTTTCATTTTTAAATGTACTGATGTATATGTGGATTTTGACGGTTGATATGTTTATGGTATTTTTGTTCCTATTATGCCAATTATATGTATATTTTGTGACAACATATATGTATGGCCTTCAACATGTTTTTACTTGTGTATGAAAGAATAATGTATCTATGTCCTAATAAATGATAAGGCAACAAATGCCATGAGGAAACAATGGTTCATGGAGATTCTCAGATAAGTATGAGATCCCTACTCTTAATTCTGTTGTTTACACCTATAGGTTACATGTTGATGATATGTTTGATTAAATTCCTGTTATGGCTAGTAGGGATCTAGATATGGTCTTGTTCAGTTTATTGCTTTTGCATCATTGTTTACCTCTACTTTTACTTGTTTTAAGTTATCATTCCATTATGGGAAGTGTCTTGGGCTCTGAGCCTAAAAAGGTGGCTCAAATCCTGGGATGCTGGCAAGACAAAGCATTAGCCTAGAGACTAACGCATTTGTCTAAGGATTGGAGAGCATTATAACTCTCCTAGGTTATGTCTCGGGAGTGTTACTCTGGCCTAAGTTGGTCAAAACTTCAGTAGGACCTAAGGGAAAGTTGTCCGAAGTGCTTGTTTGGTTTATGTGAGTCTTGAGGCTGATGTTGGCGGTCTGTGTGTTATGATTTTGTCGATTCCACTTCCTTAAGGTCACATAGGAGGTCGAATCCCATCATAGTAGCCTCTCATCACATGTTTACCCCGGTTAGCTAGTTACTTGGGTAGACATGGGAGAAGGGTGTTACATGAAGCGTGTCAATACTTAGGGATAAGAACAACATACCTTGTAATAAATTTATGATAGCTCATTGATTGGAACCGTAAACCTCCATTAATAACAACACATCATCGAGAAAGATGCATTTTTAAAATGTAGAATATGTCCCAAGAAGAGAGAATGTAAATACTTTAGTTTAATTGGATGGTGATGGTGAGATTCATCTAGAGAGAGAGAGAAAAATTGTAGTTATGATTATTAATAAATGTGAAGGGGATTTTGATTAAGTTTCCAAGGTGTCACTAATGATGAAATATGGGGAGTAGGAAAAAAAATCGAGGGTCAATTTGAGCTACAACATCTTCCTTCTATTGCGGATGGTGCCTACTTGTGAGGTGGAAAGAACTGTAGACCCTATTCCAACTTTAAACATTGGGCATGGAGTTGATTTTTATTTGAAGATCATGTCTTTAACTATCAATTTGAAAAATACTTCTTTTTTAAATGCATTAATACCGTGTGATTTTTATTAATAGTGGACTACAACTAGTAATCATTGATATCTCTACCATATAAGTAGATAGTCATAACTATTGTGAATTGCATAAATTTCCACAATGACTAGATGAATGTGTTGCAAATATATTTTGTTCATAATTTGTTACCTACAAAGCTTCATAATTATGATGGAAAGATCCTTTCTATAGGCAACCAAGATTAGTAACACATGTTAATCAATGAAATATATAAAATGTTCCATTTTCATTGTTATAAGAGAAACAAAACCTTCTTATGGTTAAGAACCTTTGCTTATTAACAACTTACAAGAAGGGAAAATTCTAATGCATAAAGATGAAAAACATCCTTCATATCTTATTGTCATATCTTATCAATGGCAATAATGACATTGTAATTAATTGCATAAGATGTAAGTATAAAAGCTTGATGAGCCTAGTTGTTAGTAAAATATAAGTCATTCTTTCCTACCTTTCAATTAATAGGTCATTACTCAAGGTAATTGGTTGTAATGATTAGGTCTAAGAGGTTGATTCCAATACTTTATGATCATAACTCAAAGTAGTTTATGGTGGACATTCATTTACCTATAACAACTTTAATATGTCAAGTAGGATTAATTTCAAGAGAGAAATCTAATGACTGAGAAAGTAAAGTAATACTTCATATGAGTACTCTCTTTTTCTTCTGGGTGTCGCTACACTACTAAAGAGTGTCCATAGCCCATGGTGTAGTCACCTTGGTATCACAGGCTTTCTCTATTACTAACAAATGTCCATATCCCCAACAAAAATATATGCATTCCCCTATTTAATAATGTGAATATACCATAGTATAAATTTGTTTTAAATTGAGATATAGTACAACACACATTGCTTCACTATCGATAAGCATCTATAACCCCAACAAAGGTTTCTGCATCTCTTGATTATATGTGTGGTATCTTCTTTATTATAGCAAAGATGGATGATGTCTGATAATGAAGGTAAGATGGTGTACTCATATCATCAAAATTTCTCATTAAGTATGTCAATCTCCCATAATTTCAACTTTACCCATGCATAAACTAGTTATATTTTAATGTTGTAGATGGATGTAAAACTTTCAGTTGACTAAAAGTGGTTAGTTAGAATCAAGTATTTGAGGTTGTTTTAGAATATGGTTACCAAAAGTAAATCCCCTTTCAACCTATTGGCATGAACATAATCTCTTTAGTGACATTTCCTAAACTCATCAAGGCGATGTATACTAAGTGGGGGTCATCAATCAACAAATCATTCTCACTAGGATCAGTTAAGGTATTTAAGATACAAGGATTCCATCTTTATTCATTTTAACTTTTAAAACCCTAAAGTATATGTGATCAAAATTGTAAAAAGGTTTATTTATGTAAAATCTATATATATTTTATGGTTTCAATAACAAATTTAATCAAAGAAATCAAACAACCAATGAAACCAAGTTGGAATATTACCGACTTCATACCTCTTACCTGAATGTTGCATGCTTATCTAGAATAATGACATGTTAAGTTGCTACAAAAAGAGGAAGATACCTAGTTTAACATGCTTCTAAAAAATAAGTTGATGTCTCGGTGATAATATGTTGATATTATTTTAAAAAGCCAGTCCATCCAATCCTCCACAAAGTCATGGTACTTTGTGTGAATGTTTGATTGATAACACCTTTTTGACATAAAGTTCTCTACAATAATTTCATAGGAGGGCTTTTCATAGTTTCCTTTCTAATGGTTATTTGAAACTGTAACAAATATAGTCCTATGGCAACTCAAATCCCTTTGTCATTCTTGGATATAACAACATGGAGATAAATTTGTGATAGAATTATCCTCGTGAGGTAAGAAAAATACCCCAATTATATTTTCATCGCAATTTTTATTATGTTCCAGTTCTTGTTTATAATGAATAATTGAGTTATAAAAGGATTGGAAATTTACATTAGTAAAAGTAGGAGTTGCGGTAAACATAATACTAATAAATACGTTTATGTTATAATTTACATATTCAAGGAGACAAATAACATGAATTTATGGAAAATATTGTTCATCTAACATAATTTTTTTTATAATTACAGATTTTTGGCAGATTTTGAGATATCTCACAATGAAGAAAATATGGAAATGTTTCAACAAAATCATGCACAATAGTGAAAATTTTCTTGTCTTTCAAACTATTTGAAGAATTATTCAAATTTTCATTTTTGTCTAATAAGGGTCGAATATTGATGTGTAGAAATAAGATATGCATGTAATTTTAAAACACGGTTTAAGACAAATTTTGAAAAGTGTGAGCTTCAAGAATTCCTTGCAATATTTTCATTTGTTGATCTATGATATCAGTTGGTATTTGTTCTTCTTCAACATCATTTTTAATAATTGTGTTCTTGTATGAATGTGTAATTTATATGGTATTATCAAGGCCTTGATCAATAAATGGTAAACCAGAGAGGATCATATATTTTGATATAGAGTTATGAGATGTGTCATTCGCAGTTCCATTTACTAGAATGTTTCAAAAATATTTATTATCAGTGAGAATGTCTTTTCCAATATCTTTAAATTCCCGATCCAAAACATTTGAGAAAATATGAAAATTTTCAATTGGTTTTATAAAAGGATGAGTATCTATCCCAAAGAAATATAAACAAGTTTAATTCCCAATTGTTTCATCTTCTTTAGATCATTTATGATCTAAATAAGCTTCTACATAATGATTTTTCTTGTGCTATAACAATCAAGAATGTCAAATTCATCGTCCTATTTATAATCATCATGGATAGGTTAATGATTAGGAGAATCGAAGTGTGTTAAGTCAGCTACATGTTCATGATCATTATGCTGATAAGTATTGAAAGCATCATAGTAGCACAAAGATCGTAAATTTGCACTTGTAAATGAATTATCATCTGTTTCAAATTAAGTAACAAGTTAACGGCTTATCTTCATATTCATCATATAATGGTTGTTTAAAATAGTTAATTTGAAGATGAAATGAAACAAAATTAGAGATATTAAAGACATTATCATATGTTGTTTCCTCTTAAGAAGATGATTGAACAACCGAACCACTTGTTTGAAAATAATCTTCATCAGTTGATGGTTGACTTGCATATTCATGAATGTATAACATTTTTTATTCCTTATCAAGTATCTTAGATGCAACTTATTCCTCAACCTTTTTTTCTTCACAAATTCCATTTTTTCTATGATCACGAGAATGAAATATATATAAACCAAAATCAACATTAGTCATAATATTTTGAGCTTATTTAGGATGGTAATGTAATTCTCGATATTTTGTTAGAGTAGAAGGGTACTCTTGGAAATCAAAGCTAGATATTATCATATCCTTTTCATTGAAACAATTGGTTTGTAGAGAAAGAGAAGATATATATGATTCCTTAAAACCCTCAAGTTCATATTCATCCTGCAAACTTACAATTTCAGATTCTTGATCACTAACATAATGTTTATTTCCTTGAAACCATAGATTAGCATTACCAAAATGTTGATTCAAATCACAACAATATTCAAGGAGTAATTTTGTTAGATAATTTTTTTTATAATATATATGAAAGATAAAATGAAATTCTCTTGCTAGCAAGAGGAAGGCTTCTGTACCATTGTCTAGCATATGCTTCTAAAGATATCATGAACAATTTCATAATGACGTCTTCATGATAAATCCCAACTTTATGAATGCAATCATGAAAATAAATTAGATGTTGAGTAGGGTTGTCATCATTATCTTCTTGAAACCGAGGAAGATATTTATCCCATATGTCTATGTCAGACATAGTATTAGGAAAACTATTTTTTTATTTAGAAAAATCCAAAGGAGAAAATTGTGTAGGTGCCCAAGAAGCAACCATTGCAGCACTATTAAATGATACAAATAAATTGAGTCACCAAGTGAAAAATTTAAAAACCAAATATTTCCTTGAAACCTACCAAGTGCATGTTTTTCTTCTCCTAGTCACCACTAAGCTACTAAATCAATCATTTTTCATTAACCAGGTACCTAGCAACGGTGCCAAAAAGGGTGGTGGTCCCTGGATTGACCCTATTAAGGGTTGATGCCAAGGAATCTAATGGAATTTTAGAAAAATTCCTCGCTTTAGGTCCTAAGATGACTTCCTGGACTAAAGGGGTAACCCTCGATATGCCACAAATGGTAATTTCCCTAAACTATCCCAAATCAATCATTTAAACTGCTATATAGGTAGGTTAATAATGGAGTGTAAGATAAAAGGTGAATATTTAATAACATAGTTGATATAATAAACACTTTAATTAAAACATACTAACCAAATAATCTCCAACAAGTGTCATCACCTCCATAACACAATTTCCTCAAAGTAAATATGCAATGACTTAAGAAGAAGGATATAACCAATGGATGCTTTTGGTATTCATCGATATAGAGAGGGACACATATATTAAACATTAAAGGACACAACATTAGTATTTCCACATCCATTCAATAGCAGAGAGCACACTAAATTTATATCAAGCAATTCATTGTATGCATGAAAATAATAAATCCACCATGTAAATTTAATAGCTTACAAAACATTTATCTACCCTGCCAGATATGATCTCTCATTGACATATCCACCATGATAGATTAGTGATAATGTATATTGAACCAATCTAGAAATTCCAGGAAAATACATTAATCAAAACCTAACACAAACATTAAAAAATACATGGAAAATATTGTGCATCTCTTTGTAATAAATTAACGAAAGACTAAAATTGTCAAGGAAATATCACAACATAATCATGATCTGCAAATAATTATTTCAATCAATAAATTATGATCTTTTTCAAAGTTGTATAATTTCATAGAGAGAAAAAAAAAAGGTTTTGATTCACATAAGAAAATTCACAAAGATCCAATTTGAGAAAAATGTATACACCATGACAGATTAATGATAATGATTATTGAACCAATCTAAAAGTTATAGGAGGATACGTTAATTGAACCCTAACTTAAATATTAAAAAATATTCAGGAAAAATTGTATAATTTTTTTAATAAATTAATCATTGGTCAAAGTTGTCAAGGAATCATTGGTACACAATTATGGTCTATGAATAATTCTTTCAATGACTAGATTGCAATCTTTTACAAAATTATTGTAACCCCCCCCCACACTTACCCAAGCTTACCAGTCTACCCGGTTAAATATGTGACGAAGAGTTACTATGATATGATTCAACTCCCAAAGTATAGTTAAGGAAGTGGAATTGACAAAAACAAGACCAAATTGAACTTCCTCAGGAGCTACAGAACCCCCAGGGGCTAACCAACAACTCCAGGTGCCCAACCCCTGAGTTAACTTTATTTTTAACCGAACTAAAATCTTTTCACTCCCATGACAAGCCCTCCAAGTGACTGTAACCCTCAAGATTCTCCCACAACAAGGCCTCCATGTGAATGCAATCTTTTTCAGGCAGTTATGTGCTAGCGACACCGAAATTTGAGCCACTTTTCAGGGCTAAGACACAGGCCTTTGCCCAGAACTTAATGAAATTCTCGGAAATGATAAATAACATTAACAAATGCCTCTAATGCAAAACGTGAACAAGGAACTAACCTAACTTATCCTAACCATGACAGGAATTTCATCAAACACATCATGAACATGTAATGTACAGGTCATAAAAACACATCTGAACATAGGTATCTCATACTTATCTGAGATTTGTCAAGGAGGTTTGATGTCCTCTCAAAATAGCTGCATTATCATATATTAGGTCATTCATTCATTAACATTTCATCTACTAACCAAAACATGATGAGAGCCGTAACTCAAGATTGTAATAAAACCATAATTATAACCAACATATAATCAGATAAATAACAACAATAGAACAACCAGCAAAGGCATGTGATAAAAAGTACATTTACACATAGAACATAATAGGAAAATATCTCTTATTAACATATGCAAATCCAACCAAGTCAGGGGCTTCCACGTACCACTCGATCATAGATTGGGATGAACCAAATCTCTCTTTCAACCAATCACCCCATGCCATATTCCAAGCATGAATGTGGGATCTCGTGGAATAACCAATCAAAACCAAATCAGGGCTTCCAGAGGCCAACCACCTCAAATTTCAACCAATGATTCCAGCTCATGGTCAGACATCACCAACCATTGCCAAATCTATCTCTATCCAAGTTGTACATGACTCCAGAGCTTTTGTTCCAACCCAACTTCCAGAACTAGTAACTCAACCCACAGATACCTATGGGCTCCAAAATGTTTGTCCAACCAAGGCTTCCAGGACTAGTATTTCAACTCACCAAGGGCTCTAAAGTGTTTGTCCAATCAAGGCTTTCAAGGCTAGTAACTCAACCCAAGTTATTACCGGGCTTCCAGAGTGTTTGTCCAATCAAGGCTCCAAGAACTAATAACTCAACCTATAGCCATAAGGAACATGAGCACCAACCAGAAAACAAAAGATAAAATCCACAACACCATGGCTATCCCAAAAATGGAAAGTCTAGGCAAAACCATTGTAAATCCAGGAATTCCTCCATGCCAATGATAGATCATAACCAAGAAACCACATGCATGTTCCATGCATGCCAAAACTAGCAAGGAAATCATACATGAAACTCAGTACCTGCAAGCAAAACTTATTATAGCTACTAATCTTTCTATCCTCTTATGCTTTCCTAATTTGTCTTTGCCTTCTTGCTCCAAATAACAAGTAAGCCACACTCCTCCAAGAAAACTCTAAGTGTCCAAGAGTATGAGAGAGAGAGAATAGAATGAGAGTTATGAAGACTGAACTGACAAAAGCTATGTACTGATCCTTAAAATAATTTTTATTAATAAAAGCCTCTGTTTTATTCATTTTCCTTATTTTCCTTCACTTTCATCCTCACATGCACCCTGTGACCTTTCACCTTCCTTTTCTCCTATTTTCCATTATTTTCATAAATAAAATGCCAATAAATGCCTCATGCCTTTCCAAATCCTTTTCCATTTCCTTTGCCAATTTCCATAGCCATTAATTAATCACAAGTGAACTTGGAATACGTGTCCCATCATCTTGGTTATTATTTTTCCTTTATTAACTTTATTACATGTATTTTTAACCTTGGGATGTTATACACCCCTCCCCCTTAAGGGAACACCATCCTCGATGTTCAATGACAGCTACAACCAGCAAGACCATTGAAAATAAAAACATACTTCCCATGGAGCATTATAACTTAGCTCGTTGCAGTATTTAGAATGAACAACTTGCTGAAAAACAAACCAACATGAAAAACATAGCAACATGACAACCATATCGATTATTGGAGCCTTATATACACAACTCATTGTGATATTTACATCCATATACATATATACCTATACCAACGCTGCTTTACCTCAACCGTCAAACAATGAAGGATACATAGCCCGCATCTGATCAACCATCTCCCATGTAGCTTCATCGAGCCCAAAGTACTTCCACTACACTTTAACTTGCTTGATTTATGGGTTCTAGAGCATGAGAATCTTTCTCTGCAAAATGCACTAAGGTTCCAATTGGAGTTCTCCTTCTTGTTCCAGCTACAATACAGACCAATTAATAACATGATCAGCATCCTTTACATATATTTTAAGCAATGAAACATGGAAAACGTCATGGACTTTCACTGTTAGAGGCAGTGCATGTTAGGCCCCTAAACTACTAGTGTAAACCCACTTGTTATGTTGATGTACCCATGTAGTGCCCATATTGTTACTATTGTGACCCATAGAAGCCCACTATTGTTATTATTGTGTCCTTACATTATTATTGTTAGGTCGGCTCTGATTATGTTATAACCCCTTGGACTCCTATATATAGAAAGGAGGTCTTTTCATTTGTATCATCCAAGAATTGTTCATTTATGTAATGTAAAGGAGGCTGCCCCCTCGAAGAGGCTGAATTCTAAGGCATTGATCTAACTTTTCTATCTTCTCTTGAGTTGGTTTCATAACATTTGGTATTAGAGCTTTGGATTCTAGGGTTTCGCTGCTCCAAACAGGTCATTGTGGAATTTTCGCTATAACTTTTTTTTGTGACGTTTCAGAAGTTGCAAAAAAAACCCATTTTAGAAGAAATCGCGCTAAACCTTGGGTCCGAATTTCAGAGCTTTTCGCGCAATATTTGCGGAGATATGATCTAAGGAAGTTGGTCTTTTTGCAGACTCCTGAATTACATTCCAAACAGGTGACCTAGGGAAAATCGTCATAAATTTCTCTCTGGGGATCGGATTGAAATTTCATAAAAAGTTACAGAAATAGGACGGACTTTAGTTTCTTGTATGCATTTTTCATATCCAAAGGTCGAAACAGTGACTCGTGGCACGTCGTACAAATTCGCTCTACTGAACTAGTCTATAATCAAGTCACTGTGGGAGATTTCGCATAACTCTTCCTTGGAGAATCCAAATTGGGTCAAACTTGCGGCATTGGAAAGAGGACATAGAGGGCTACTACAGGTCACAATTTCAGAACTTAAAGATCCGAAAATACAGAGTTATATTCATTTCAAGATCGAGCTCCTAAAATCAAGAAAAAACAAGATGAGGAAGTTTGATGGCAAGGATCCGGTAAATTGGATACTTCAGATGGAGAAATATTTTGATTTACATGGTGTACAACTGTTAAAAAAGATATGTATTGCATATTCATATTTAGAACCAGATCAATTTTTATGGTATGAAGGGCTTTGTTCTCGTAAACAACTTGTTATGTGGTCAATTTTCACGAAGGAAATGATAGCACATTATGAGGATACAAAGAGCAACACCTTTTTTAGAGTAACACCACAACAATTGGAAAGAGTAAAAGGGATTTGTGACATATTGGAAAGAAAAATTATGGAAAACGGGAAGCATACCCCTCACAACCATAAAGATGGAAGTGTTGTTTCTCCTAGACTTCCACAGCCTACAAGGGTTACACCACAACAATTGGAAGAAAAAAGAGAAAAAGGGTTTTGTTACAATAGTGATAACAAATGCACTAAAGGTCATAAGTGTGCTGAGAAGAAATTATTTTACATAGAATATGAAGAGGAGGAAGAAAAGGATCAAGAAACATCAAAAGAAGAAGATATACGCCAGGACCCCACCCCAGAGAAGGAAGAAATGAATCAAACCATATCTTGTAAAGCATTGGCAAGAATTACCACTCCTCAAACGCTCAAGATAGAAGGACATATCAAGAAGAAAAAGGTGCAAGAAGTGAAAGATCACATCGAGAAAGAAGAAATGAATCCAACCATATCTTGTAATTCATTGGTCAAAATTACCACTCCTCAAACCATCAAGATAGAAGGACATATCAAGAAGAAAAATGTTCAAGAAGTGAAAGATCACATCGAGCATCAAGAAATGTATCCGACCATATCTTGTAAAGGATTGGAAGAAATTACCACTCCTCAAACTCTAGAGATAGAAGGACATATCAAGAAGAAAAAGGTTCAAGCAGTGAAAGATCACATTGAGCATCAACAAAAAGTTCTCCAACTTTTAAAGGATAATGCCACTTCGGTGCAAAATCAAACAAAACAACAGGTAGATCAACATCGTAGTGAAAAATGTTTTGATGTAGGTGATTGGGTATTTTTACTACTACATCTCAAGCAAGCTGTTTATGAGAAGGAAATGTTGGCAATACTACATGCACTTAAAAAATGGCGACCTTACCAAAGGGGAAGACTCTTCAGGGATGAGGATGTGGAAGCATTGTTTTGTGCTATTTCTATTATCCAACTAGATTGGATAAATGAAGCAAGGGATGAATGGAAGAAGGACGAAGAAGTATGGCCACTTATTCAAAAGTTGCAAAAGACCCCAATTCAAACAATATTGCCAGAAATTGAAGAGGAAGGAAAAATCATATTGGAACCTGGAGCAGTCACAGAAACAAGAACCCAACAGCTACGAAATCGATCAATTTAAGAGTATCTCATCGAGTGGAAGAACTTACCTGCTGAAGATTCCACATGGGAGGACAAGAATTTTATACAAAAGCATCAAGAACTACTCAGGCGTTGAGGACAACGCTTTTTGAAGCAGAGGGGCATGTTAGGCCCCTATACTACTAGTGTAACCCCTTATTGTTATTAGTACAACCCACTTATTATATTGATGTACCCATGTAGTGCCCATATTATTACTATTGTGCCCCATAGAAGCCCACTATTGTTATTATTGTGCCCTTACATTATTATTGTTAGGTCGGCTCTGATTATGTTATAACCCCTTGGACTCCTATATATAGAAAGGAGGTCTTTTCATTTGTATCATCCAAGAATTGTTCATTTATGTAATGTAAAGGAGGTTGCCCCCTCGAAGACGCTGAATTATAAAGCGTTGATCTATCTTTTCTATCTTCTCTTGAGCTGGTTTCATAATAGTGAAATTCGATAGGCCACTGGTCCAATCCTTTCAAGGATATCGGAAGGCTTGTAATACCGAGGTGTCAACTTCGCACATGAACCAATCCTCAAGGAACTCTTCTTGGGCTTGATGCACAAGTACATATGTTCCCCAACCTAAAACTCCTTAAACGACCTGTGTTGATTTGCATAACTTTATGCCTACCCTATGTTGCCTTTAGATTCTTCTTGATTACCTGCATTTCATGTTCCATCTCTATCAACATGTCCAGTCCTATCAATACCCAGTTCATTGGATCTCTCCAAATGATGGTAGTATTACAACTTCGCCCATAGAGTTCCTTAAACTGACTCATTCTTAGTGACTCTTGATACCCATTGTTGTAAGCAAACTCAACCAGTGGAAGATACTCTTCCCACTTCTGTAACAACCCTTGTGAAAATTTCATGTAATAAAAGTTAATAAAGGAAAAAAATAAGACCACGGTTAAGGGGCACTTATTCCAAGCTAAATGTTGGGCAAATATATCCTAGTGTGCATCATTGGATGTGTGTTTTAGCTAAGGAAAATTGGCAAAGGCTAAGTGGTGAGTGCCAGTATTGCAGCAAGGATGTTGCAACTCCTAGGCTACTAGCTTTACTTATCAACCCAGGGTTCGTACAAACTTGGAGGTGATAGTGTTGTATGCACAAGTAAAAGTGATGGTTCTGCCTGTTGTCATTGTTCAGCTAGTGAGAGACCACTGGGGTTCCAAGCCAGACTTCTATAGAGTTAGAAGAAGCTTGATTCCTTGATGTAAGAAGGGCAAACCTACTCTAAGAGAGTTACTCTATTGCAGCAATCGAAAAGACCAACATATAATGCTAAACCACACCATACCCTAGTTAACCATTTAAGAAGCTATGCTAAGTAGAATTGCTAAATCAATAATAAAAAAAATTCTACTATCTAAGTTGCAAAAGTAAAAAGCATCAAACCATACTAATGTGCAAGTAAAGAAACTAAACTAAATATGTTTTCACTTTTTTTGGTTTTTTATGCAAAATAAAGTATGCAAACTAATTGTTCTTGTGGATGTGACGGGTGGATGGAATGTGTCTGAGGATGGCTAGAAGGTTTATGAAGTGGTCGATGGTGTGGAGGGGTCCTAGGAGGATTTTTTTGACTTCCTAGAGGTTTCCTATCAATTCGGCCTCAAAACAAGCCATTTCAGGAAAACCTACAAGATGTACTAGAAACCTACAAGATGATCCTGTAGGAATTACAGGAAACCTACAAGATATAGATGAGAGCTAACTATGAGGCGTTGGAGGTGTTGGGAAGCTTAGGAAAGGCGTGTGATGGGTGGAATGGAGTGTTAGAATGTCTAGGAGCACTCAGGAGTCAATATCCAAGATAAGAGATGGCTAAATTCGCTCAATGTGTTTAGGATAATTTCAATGAAAAATGATGAAAAACTAGTGAGGGTGGTGGTGAAACAAGGAATGGAAAAGGTGGATGAAGTGGAAGGTGGCCGTTGGTTATGAAGTCTTAGTCTCCTCCTAAAGTACCTACTCTGCATAAAACATGTGTGTCTTCCAAAAAGAACTATGCAACAAGATACATTTTCATAAACTAGAAAAGCATGAATCAACTACCTATATTATGCATGAAGAAAGTTGTTGAAGGGAATGAAAGCATGAGTGAGATCTTATTGCATAAATGGAGATGGAAAAAGATGACAATGAAATCTTCCTTGCAACATTAACCAACTACTGAATTAAAGACAACAAACTCCAAAGCTCATAAAAGAACTAGAAATCTGTGTTTTTGGGGTTGCTGAAGGGTCCCTTCCTCAAGTCATGGTCCCAGAGGGAGGAAGTGAGGCCAAGACACCTGCTAACAACCTTGTGGTGATCCTTTTTCTCCTTGCTAACTTGCTACTTGAAAGAAGGCACAAATGGAAGCAAACTATCACACAACCAATCTAATCTACACTACTTGTAATGGAAATGCATCTACTAAGAAAACTAACAACTAAGCTATGAATCTACACTAAGAATACATGTACAATAAAGAGGAGCCTTGGCTGCTAGGGTTGGGCCCTAACCCAAGAGCTTCAGCCCTCTGAGTTAACTCAGTGCTGGCTCAAAACAAAACTCATTCTTATTACCAAAACAACAGATTACATCAAAAGAATTGTCACAAGTCTTGCAGCTCGAAAAATAGAGTAGAGTTTTACAATCCAAAAATAAAAATCATACTGAGGTCTTAGGCCTCTCTACTTATACATCTGAAGTCTCCAATGACTTCCTTAAAATTAGGGAGGCTCGGCTCCCAAACTCGAGATAAACTGGTGCTTTGTCTTTCACTTGCTCGGTTGCCTTCTAGTCCTCATGATTTAGTTGTTTGCATTCTGAGCTAAGGGAGGAATATTCGAATGGAGGGGTTGTAAATGAGGAGGATTTACCTCCTATAATCCCTCTCCCTTGTCCCATTTGATTTTTGACCTTGGTCTTTGCCAAAATTCCTTGCTTTTCTCCTTTAATCTTGCATTAAATGCATATTAGACCACAAAGCAAAATATCCAACTCTAACTCATCTCATAAACAAAATATAATCAAAAGTATGCAATAAGTTATTAGAATAGTTGGTTTGACTAAGCTAGGAGGTGAATTAAGGCCCATATAATTACCCAATGATGAGGCTCATCATCACACCCTACTGAAAGTGTTGCTCATCCTCTGAAAAACTTAGTCAATATCCATATCCTTCATGGCTTTGGTAGCCTCTCTGATATCCCATGCCTCTGTTGTGGTCTTCTCTTCTGGTTCATAGAAGCCTGCTTTCTTTTCTACCTCTTCCCACTGCCTTTTTCCTTCTTCTTCTTTTCTCCCTTCTAGCATCCCTAAGAGTAGTGGTGGACTGAGTTTTAGGCCTATCCAATTGACCTTCAACCTTTTCATAGATTGCTTATACATAGGTGTCCTGTTGAGTGCCTCTCTCAACCTTTGAGGGGAGTGATATTCTCTTATCTTTAAGCTGCATGGCAGTGTGTTCCATATCCTTAGGCAAGCATGTATACTATCATCTCCTAACAGCCTAAACATGTCCTGAAAATGTGAAATTGCTTGCTCTTGGGCAGCAAGATATCTAGGTGCCAGCTGAGGGTCATTTGCAATCAAATTATGGGTATTGATGAGGGCCATGGGATTTGATTTTTCAACTCTGATCAAAAGAGGTTCAGTTTTATCTCTTGCCAATATCCTTTTCATCTCTGCAGCCCTTGACTCCTCATGGTTCATCCATGATGCCAAAGCCATTAATTGTAGGTATCCTAGCTTGGCATTAGGATCCCATACATTCATGTATGTGAGGACCCTGTTGTGCAAATAAAACTCAGCCATTTTGGCCCTATCCTCTAGTGTACTTTGATCACAAAGATCAATAAATTTCTTGTAGTCCTGAAATGGCATGGTTCCCCTCTGTGCTAGTGTCTTAATCTGAAATTGCAGCCATTTTTCTTTGAGGTAGAGAGCATAGGATTTAGCTAGCATCCTACACTAGATTGCCTCCAAGGAGAGGCTAGCCATACATGCTAATTGGTTCTCTCTTTCCTACAGTTGTCCTCTCAGCCATGCATTTTCTGTCTCTAGTTGATTTCTCATTATAGCTTCTATGTCCCTTAAGCCACTTAGCTCTCTGCCCATTTCTTTGAGTTTCTCCTCCATGTGCCCAATGTCTTCTACCCCCTTTGATTTGGTGATCTGCATCCATCGGTGAGTTCTGGCCCTCTCCTTCTCAAGCTCGAAGAATAATGGGATGACAAATTTTTGAGGTATGACCCTGCCTCCTTCAATAAACCGGTAATAGGAGTCTAGGTTAGGTTGGGGGTTGGGTTCTTTTGTCTCTGGGTCCTCCTCTTTAGCTTCTTATTGCTCCCCTACCTTTCTTTCCAATTTTTGTGCCTCCTGTAGATTCAGCAGAGTATCCTGTAGGACTATTTTTGCTTCCTGTAGATTTTGTTGTAGATCCTATAGGATTGCCTTACCCTTTGAGGAAATTTATCTAGTAGTAGGCCTCCTTACATAGGTGATAGGGGACTTAGGGGAAGGCATTTTGTCTTTTTTTGTAGGGGAATATTCAATCTCAATAGGAATTTTGGTTGATGTTTGTGGCTTCCCTTGTCTTATTCTTGTGCTCTTTCTTGTCCTGAAATATAGTGGGGTCTGCCTCTGCCTTTTTCCTTTTTGCTTGATTGGGGTGCTGAGAGCAGTGAGGGCAACTGCTTCCTCTCTCTCAGTGGCCTCTGGAGACACCCTAGGTGACTCCTCCTTGTGTTATGTCCCCTCTGTTCTATTGCCTTCTTCCTCTCTGTCTTTCATGTCTTCTTCTTCTTGTAGATCTTCATCATCTCTATTAGTTTCCTCCTTAATTTCCTCCTCTGTTTCTTCATCATCCTCCTTCTCTTCTCCCTCTTCTTCTTCATCTTCATCATGTTCCTCTGTGTCAGTTCCTTCTTCATCCATCTCATCCTCATCTCCTTTTGTATCTTCCTCTTCCTATTTTACTTCCTCTTCACTGATAGTGGGACTAACATCATAAGCGAGAGCTTTGATGTCATCTTTTGTTGGCATGTCTCTGAAAACTGACCATTTTATAGGGGTTTTGAGGTTTTGGAGGGCATCTTCAATGAGGATCCTAATCAACCCATGGTGAGATAATTGTTGGGAATTCCCCTCCTTCACTTTGATGCTTGAGTCTATGAGTGATTGAAGCAAGAAATATGGTATGCTGAGCCTTTGGTGAGGGGGTGTTTCTACTCCAAATCTTAATTCTTCAAGGATCCTGAAATGATAGCCATAGACAACACTATATCTACCCTCACATGAGATGTATTTGATTAGTTGGTAGCCTACCTCACTCCATGGATATGGAAGACTTTCCCTCCTTACTCCATTTTTGTCCTTAGTGGGTTCCTCACCTTCTAAAAAGAATTTTCTTTTGGCAACCTGGCTATCTCCTTTGTCTTCTTTTCTCCATGGGACTCCTAGGGGAAGTGTGGTGACCCTGCTAATGAGCTCAGGGGTGAGATCTATAGTGAGGCCCCTTATTACAACAGTGGCATGTATTCTGGTGTGTGGAGTGAGGGAGAGAGAAAATTCTTGAGCCACCTCATCATCATACCCTATGAATTTTTCGAAAAACCCCATCCAATTGGATTCTTACAGTGTTTGTGGGCTCTCTCCTATTAAACCCTCCTATCATCTTGCTGGTGAGGCTTGAGGAGAAAATGAGAGGGTTGAAACAACTTTCAAATGCAGGAGAAAAACAAAGATGATTGTGTATTTAATTCCCTTCACACAATTGCTAAATTCACTTAAATTTAGAGTATCCTTCGTTCATTTACTTGCAAAGGGGAATGTAATTTTAGAGCCTACCTCTTTAGACTAGTTGCAGTGGCAAACTCCCGTGATATCCCTTCTGAACTCTTCTCTGCCAATCCTATAGACAGTCTCTGTGTATCCTGTAGACTGTATCCTATAGGAATTCCTGTGCAACGAACGATGGATCTTTGCTTCCGGTGGGTTACCTGGGTTATGAGAGTGACTTGAGTGAGGGAGTTTCGAGGAGGTGAAATGCATGAATGCATGCGAATGATGTTTTATTTCCTCTTATGGTGATTCAGGGTGAGGTGGTGTGCTAGAAACAAAGGTATGTTTCCATTTTTGGACCGTTGGTCCCCACTACCACCTCATCATTTTCCACTCCTCGTAATCAGCTCCCACCTCGTAGATCTGTAGTTTAACCGCTTTTTGTCCTACTCCTTCTCTGTCTTTGAGTTGACTGCAGCCACGTGTGAGAGGACACCCGGTTGTGCATGTGTTGACTGAACGAAGGTGGCCAAGTTAACTGGCCACCTTTTCACTTATAAACCAACTATCTTGTAACCCTTACAATTTTATTTTTTTAACAAAGTCGGGTACTTATATATTATAAAAGCCAGCAAAACAGAGTTCTAGTACAAAAGGGAAATGGATCTGAGAGCTGAGGATCAAAAGCGGGTTCGCAGACCCAGATTCCTCGTTGCTTCTCTTGGTTAAACATAAAGCAAAATACAAACGGCTATATTGCCTAACGAAGGAGCCACCTATCCAGCTAAATTTACAATGCATATCCTTTATGGGAAATGTTGAGTAACTGAATCATCAGGAAGCGGGTCTTTCCTGACACTTGCCTTGGTTGAAGCTTCAGCCTGGTAGCTCTGGGTAAGGGAGCGGATGTGCTCAATTGCCGCCTCCAAGTGGCTGCATCTTTCCTTCAGTGATTCGATCTCAGTCTTTCTTTTTTCCAATTTCTTGCGCTTTGAGTTCCTGTCTGCATGATAATCATCTTTCAGCTCATTGAGCTGCTGGGTCAAGCGGTTGATCATGATCGTGTGGGCCTTGCACATGTTGCAGTCCTTGTTGTTGAAAATATTTCCTAAAGGGTTGCCGGGCTGAGCCTGATTGGCTGATTGGTTTTGCTGATCGGCCATTCGAGCAAACTGAATACCAGGGTCAGAGGGATGAGAGGGCTCGAGAAGAGCTGGGATTAGAAATATAGAGGGAGGGGAGGCGGTGGCACGGAGCTGCTGACGCAGAAGATAGGGGATCGAAGGACTCAGAGGATTGGGGAGAGAGATCAGCCGAGGATTTCTGGGAGCTCTGCAGAGATCAGGAAACAAATTGTTAATTGTAAGTAGAACAACAGAACGAGAACCAGGGTTTACCAAGAGCAGAGGGCGGAAGTCTGGATCCCGATGCGAGCTGAGAGATATAGAACGTTGCCAAAGCTTGGAGAGAGCGGAAATGAGATTCCTTGCTGGTCTGCGAGCTGTGGAGTTCCTGTGATCTGAGCTGCAATATATAGATGGAGGGAGGCTCCTCTTGTGATTAATCCGATGCTGGAGGGATCTTGTCTTGAGAAGAGAACGGTCCTTAGGCATGATTCCACTGCTGTCCAGAAACGTGCGAGAGGGATGGGCTCGGCCGCCCCCCCAGAGAATGACTGCGCTGCTTAGAAGGTGTTTCATTATGAGGAAGAGAATATTGTTGTGCTCAGGATCTTGGGGGCGATTATGATTTCCTTGGTACCCGATTATGCAGTCGAGAAGATTTGGGGAGAGGAGTGGAGATTTTGGGGGAGGTCTGAAGTGATGGACATTGTGCCTGAGGTGACTGTTTCCCTGGGATGAGGCGATGGGAAGGAACTTTTTATGGAATATCCTTTTCATATACTTCATCGTTCTCTCTTACCTGTCCTGGCTGTCTTCTTGTGGCTTGGTTTGCTTGCTCATCCGCCTCCATGTTGTTGCCTCTTAGTACATGCTTGAATGTAACTCCGCCTAGAGCCCTGATGTTTTCCATTAACCTGCTTTTGATATTATTCAAGGCCATCTGTTTGAAGTCTTTCCCTGAGGTCATGGCCGCAATAATAATTGCTGAATCGCCCATAATAAGAAGATTCTGGAGGCCAAGTTTCCGAGAGATGAGTGTCCCCAGAAGGAGGCTGTAAGCCTCTGCCTTATTGTTTGTCATTGTGCCTAAACCCCATTCATAAGTTACTATGATTTTCCCTTGAGGATCCTTGATGATCCCACCCGCTCCCGCTTGTCCCGGATTATTCTTTGAAGCCCCATCAAAATGGAGGACGGGTCTTCTTTGATTTTGGATCCACTGTCTGACTTCTTCCTTTGTCCCTCGTAGCTTCCAGTCCAAGTTGCCTTTCCCTGTGCTTATGCTTTTTCTTGGCTTTGATTTATAATTAAATTTGCTCATCCACTCTTTTATTCTTGCATCTGCCGCATCCAAATCCATCTGAGTTATACCATTGGCTTCGATAGTCTCGGAAATGAGAGCAGTTGCTTTTGTCAGGGTGCCAGATATGCTTGGTTTCTCATTGTTGAATATACACTTGTTCCGGGCGATCCATATCTGCCAGCAAAGGTTTGGGGGTATACTGTTCCAGAACCTTGTAGCTAGGGTCTTGCCTTTTTTGATTTGAAGAAGGCTTTTTTCCCAATTTTTCTGAAGAAGAGTAATCTGATTAGGAAAATCACCTGTGATTATAGGACTGGTGATGAGTTTCCAACAAGCTCTTGCAAACGAGCACTCAATAAAGAGGTGGATGCTGCTTTCCTCCGCAGCCCTGCACATGCAACAGATTGAGGGTCCTTGTATGCCTTTCTTTCTGAGATTCTCTGCCGTGAGAATTTTACCATGGAGAAGGGTCCAGTTGAACAGTTTAACCTTTGGCAGACATTCAGTTCTCCAAGCGACTTTGTATAGGGACCAGTTATTTGCTGCTGAGGCGTTTTGAAGTGCTTTATATCCTTCTTTGACCGTGTATCTTCCTCCATTGGGATCCCAAACAAATTTACTACATGATGCATATGAGAGATTGAGCGGGTTACTTACCTGTGGTTTCAATGCTATGTTGCAGTTGTCGAAGATCAGAGGTGCTATTGTGTATATTTGTTGCATGCCATTCTTATTCCTCCTCTTGTTGTCTGCTAATGGTTTCTCTATTTTTGCAAGTATCTATGGTTGAAAATATAATGTTGCTGCTTTGGAGCTCCTAGATCATCCTGTTGAAGACTTGTTGTTGGTGTGATTGGCATTTTGTGGGATAGGTTGCTATAGGATTTCCTAGAAGATGTCTTGTAGTTGCTTCTCCCCCAAAATTATTTAATCATTTTGCTTGTTAGGGCTGTGAGGATGGTGCCATGGATGGAAAGAAGGAGTGGGAGTGTGAAGAGTAAAGGATGCTCAGGTGATGTTGTTTACTCCTCTTTGTTTCCCTTTTTTCTTTGAAGACTAAAAAAAAACTGTTGAAACTGATCTTTTTTTTGGATGATGAGTGCAGGGATGATGATGGTGGATGAGGTGAGGTGCTAGATCATGGAGAGGGTGTATTTTAGGGACCTAAAAAGTCCATCATTTGCCTTCGGATTGCTTCCTGTAGGATTTCTGGGTCACTGTAATTCCTATAGGATCATCCTGTAGGTTTTCAGGGGATCCTGTAGAAAACACAGTCTTTGTATAAATCGAAGCAATGGAGTGGAAAAATGACAAAAATGATGGAGGGATGCATGGTAAGGAGTGAAAAAAATGAATATGTGAGTGGCAGGGGTCTCCTTGGGATCCTCTTTTGCTCCTTAACTATCCTTCTCGCCCACCTGCAAATGGAATTTTCATGAAAGAAATAATATTTTTTTTTAAAACAACTAGGCTACCTCAGAGAGGTTTTCACCCTAGTTGTTTGCCCTGGGCGCCTCAAGGAAGGTTTTCACCCAAGGATCTTCTTATTCTCCTTTTTTTTTGTCATCACTAGGCCACCTCAAGAGGTTTTCAACCCAAGGATGGGACTCAGGTGCCTCATGGAGGTTTTCACCTGAGTCCTTATCATTTCTTGTTTTCCTCAGTGATTTGATGAGGGAGGAGCTGGAACTTGCTCCACTATCATCATTGTTTTATTGATATCATCAATGAACTATTGTTTTGATAAAGGTCTCTTGTACAGTTTCAATCGGTGTCGATTAACAAGCAAAGGAATGGCTTCTTCATCTATGGTTCTAATTTGCAATGAACCATTATTATGGCATCTCTCCACAACATAAGGCATGAGCCATCTTGTCCTTAACTTACCCTTGAAGTCATTATACCTAGAATCATATGACAATTCCCAATCACCTTCCTGAAATTGCTTCTCCTTGATATTTTTATCATGCTAGATCTTCCTTTGAAGTTGAACTACCTCTATATGTAGGAGGGCTTACATTCTGAATTCATCCAAACCATTCAATTGGAACAATCTCTCTTTTTGTGCACTGCTGAGATCCAAATCTAGTTGGGTTGCCATCCTTAATGTGTTATATTCAAATTCAATGGACAGCAAGGCCTTTTTCCCATAGACCATCTCATAGGGTGTGAATCCAGTGGTGGTCTTCCATGTGGTATTATAGGCCCAGGTGGCCTCAACTAGCCTTTCTTCCCAATCCTTCCTACTACTGCTCACCACCTTGGTTAAGATGCCCTCCAGTGCTTTGTTGGTCACCTCCACTTTCCCATTAGCTTGTGGATGATAGGGAGTGGAGGTCCTATGCTTGATCTTGTGATGGCTAAGCAAGTCTTCGATCATGTTGGAGGTAAATTGGCTGCCTTGGTCTATGACCAGCTCTCTAGGGTACCCAAATTTGTAGAATACATTCTCCCTTAGGAACTCAGCCACCTTCTCTTCTGTTGTTGCCTTAATTGCCTTGGTTTCAGCCCACTTAGTCAAATAATCAGTGCACACAATAATGTATTGTTTTTGCTTTGAAGGAGGGTCAATAGGCCCAATGAAGTCCATGCCCCACTTATCAAATGGCTTGAAAGTCACTTGAGGTTGTAGAGGCATTTCATCTCTTGGAGTAGGCCTTCTCATCCTCTGGCACCGATCACACTGACTAGTGTATTTTTTCATATCCTAATGAAGAGTGGGTCAATAATAACCAGCTTGTAACACTTTGAATGTTGTCCTATTTTCTGCAAAGTGGCTTCCACAAGGCCCATCATGATAGGTCAGAAGGATGTCAAAGACTTCCTCTTCCCTGACACACCTTCTCAAGATTTGATCTGGGCCAAGTTTGAAAAGATTTCCCCCAATCCAAGTGAAGGGGGTGCTTTTCCTGACTATCTTGCTCTTTTCTTTGGAGGACAAGTTTGGTGGGAACTGTGTTGATACCAAATAGTTTTCTATATCAGCAAACCATGGAGAGAGAACTGAAATAACAAATAAGTGCTCATCTGGTAACTGGTCATCCACCATTCCTTCTTCACCTGCAGGAAAATTTACCCTAGATAAAAATTTTGCAACAACATTTTCCTTACTAGGCTTATCAACAATGGTTAGATCAAACTATTGTAATAAAAGTAACCATCTTATAATTCGATCATTCACATCTGGTTTATTCATTAAATATTTGATTGCAGCATGGTCAGTATGCACAAATGTTTGATAGCCTGTAATGTAATGCCTGAATTTGTTTAATGAATGCACAACAACCAGGAGTTCCTTTTCGGTCACTATATAATTTAGTTCAGCCTTTGATAAGTTCTTACTGATAAAATAAATAGCATAAGGCAGTTTCTCATCTATCTAACCTAGGGATGCTCCTATGGCTTTTTGTGAGGCATTAGCATGAATATGAAAGGGGAGGGTCCAGTGTGGGCCTCGGAGAATTGGTGTAGTGGTTAACTTATCCTTTAGAATGTCTAAGGCTAGGGAAAATTTTAAGAACCCCCCCTAAATTTACATGTATAATAAATGGGTGAATCTCCATGGTATATAGGAAAAATGGAAGGCGATTATATCAATAATATGATATGTATATATAATTTTTTGGTGAATCTCTCACCACGCATGGCGAATATTTTACTCAATTATAAAATCTTGCGTTTATTGAATACACAACTGAAATCATTGCATTTCTTTAAAATATCTTTTGAAATCAAAATTACGGAAATTACATATCGATAACCTAGTGGGTGTAGGATAAAATTCACCCGTGCCATTCATAGAAAGCATGAGAAAAAACCTAATACTATATAAAACCAAGAAAAATTCAAATTCATCACTTCTATCGTAACCACCCTACCAATACACAAGTATTTTCCTGTTTGCAATTAGAAAAATTACCCAAATTACAATCTGTTTACTCCAGCATATGTTGGAAAGTTATAAAAGGATGACTAGTGCAATCAATCCATTCCTTTTAGCCCTGGATTTGTTTCAGTTTAAAACAGAAGTATACAAATATACTTGTCCAATGTCTATGCTTTAACCATTCACCTTAAGATGTTTTTACAATATAATTTCCTAGGTCTATTTAATATCTTTATTATCATAAAAACCAACCTATATCCATCTTAACTCCACATCTACCACTCTTAGGGGGATGAAATCTATTTATCCCTCTGAGCACTTGGTAGACCCAGAATTAAGATGGATCTAAGATGATAGAATTTCCCCTTTAAATAGTCTATGCTCACATGAATACCATGGTATTACCATGGGTCAATACCATGGGTTATCATAAACCTGGAGCTTAAAAATTACTATTAGTAAGTTATAAAAATTAATAGTTGATTTTTATTTTAACCAAGCTAAAATGTTTAACATACATTAAATTACAACATCCATTTTTACTCTTGATCGGATCAAATATTTTTCACTCTATGCTAGTTTGCATATCACAATATTTGATACCTCTCGGGGGTTAGTAGATCCAGAGTAAAGATGGATCTATGCTGGTTTAATTCCCCCATTTAAATAGGCTACATTCCAGGTGAATGCCATGGGTCAATACCATGTGCCATTTTGGTGAATACCATGGGTCAATACCATGTGCCATTTTTAGTGTTTATTAATACTAATATTGGGTTAATAATGTTTTTTTGCATGGTATTAATAACAATCTAGTCCATGGTATTTGTCCCATAATATTTTGCCCATAGGTTTCACCTAAATATAACGCATTTTTTGAGTGTTCGTAAATATAAGGTGACTTATAGAGTAAATATAAAAAAAATGTTTTATTTGTTTACCATACCTCTCGTTTATTTATATTTTTATTAATTTACCATACCTCTTTTACAAATATGGTATTTGGTCCATAGGATTCACTTAAATAAAACCTCTTTCTTGAGCCTTCATAAATAGAACGAGGGTTATGGACTAAATATAAAAAGAGGTTTTATTTATTTACCATGCGTCTAGTTTATTTATATTTTTATTTATTTACCATACCTTTTGAGTAAGTATAAAAAGACGTTTTATTTATTTACCATACCTCCACTTTACTTATATTTTTATTTGTTTACACCCTTGCATGTATATAAGGTGACTTATGGAGTAAATATAAAAAAATGTTTTATTTATTTACGATACCTCTCATTTATTTATATTTTTATTAATTTACCATACCTCTTTTATAAATATGGTATTTGGGCCTTTGGCCCATAGGATTCACTTAAATAAAACCTATTCTTGAGAATGGGCGAATGGATTCACTTAAATAAAACCTATTCTTAAAAATGGGCGAATGGAAGGTTGTAACTCCTAATTTCAAGGGCTAAATTTACCTTTTTTACCCTCTCCCTTAAAATAAGGTGAGCTATTTGAGGTGATTTGTAAAAATGTACTATGATACAAAATATTCGCCCACTAAAAAATTAAAACCCCTTAATTTCGCCAAAGGGCGAACATTCGCCCCTAAAATTTTCTATGTCTAAGGCCTCTTGACAGCTTTTTGACCATATAAACTCAGAATCTTTGGCCAACAAACCAAATAAAGGAGAGGCCAACTTGCTAAAGTCCTTTATGAACCTTCAGTAGTATCCAGCAAACCTTAGGAAACTTTTGACATCTCTTTGCTTTTGAGGAGGTGGGACCCTTTGGATGATGGCTATTTTGTTTGGGTCCACTTGTAGTCCTTGCTGGGATATTAAATGACCTAGCACGGTCCCCGCAATCATTAAGAATTCACATTTTTCAGGACTGAGAGACAGGTTCATTTCAATGCACTTGTGCAGTACTTGGCCTAGGTTAGACAAGGATTCTTGAAAATCACATCCATAAGGTGTAAAATCATCCATATAAATATCCACCGCATCATGGACTAATTCGGCGAAAATACTCAAGACTACTCTATGGAAAGTGGCAGGAGCATTGCATAGGCCAAAAGGAAGGACCCTATAGGCAAAAGTACCCCAAGGATAGGTGAATGTGGTCTTATCCAAGTCTTCTGGGCAGATCTGGATTTGGTTGTACCCACTGAACCCATCTAGGAAATAGACAAAACCTTTTTCCTGCCAAGCCATCTAGCACTTGGTCAATGAAGGGTAGAGGAAAATGATCATTCTTTGTGGCTTTGTTCAACTTCCTGTAATCGACACAAATCCTCCACTTACCATTTTTCTTGGGAATTAACACCAGAGGAGATAACCACTCACTGTCGGAGATAGGGTAAATGAATCTTGCATCTATCAGTTTTTGTAGTTCTTCTTTGACTATATCTTTAAGAGTTGGATTCATCCTCCGTTGTGGTTGATGAACCGGCTTGCAACCTTCTTTGATGTATATGTGGTGAGTACACACTGAGGGGTGTACTCCCTTCATTTCCTTGTAACTCCAAGCGAAGGCTTCTATATTTTCCTTTAACATGTTGCATAGCTTCTCCTCTTCGAGAGCAGAAAGAGATGGATTGATTTTCAAGGTTCTCTCTGGGCCGAATTCTATGGTTTTGACACGGAGTGGGTTGGAATCGACCAAGCATAAGTCAATTGGATGATTGTTCTGGGTTTCCTTTACTACTTCTTCTAAAGGTAATGAACTGGGAGTTGGACTTTGGAGCAGGTTTTCAATCAAGTCATCCTCATCTTATTGTCCTCCTCCCATGGTTGCTTCCAAAGCATAAAGTTGGGCAGAATAAACTTCATCTTCTTCCTCCTCCTCCAACCATAAAGGTAAATCATGCTCTAGAGAAGGTTGAGCAGGAGGGTATAGGACTAACTACTTGGACATATGCCCATTCTTGATGGTGATATTCCCAACTCTGTAACTAATATAAGCATCAGCATTAGCCAACCATGGCCTCCCAAGGATGAGAGGATAACCAGTAAGCTTAGCCTTGGGCTGGAGAACTAGGAAATTTGCAAGGTACTCACAGGAGTCAATGGAGACCATCACATCCTCCACAATTCCCTCAAGGGCTATTGTGGAATGATCTACAAGTTGCAGAACTGTTGTGGTCTTCCTCAATGAACCTTGGAGGTTGAGCTTAAGTTTGGTGTCCTTGGTCATCACATTAATGGCAGCCCCAAGATCAATCAGAGTGTGTAGGATGATGGTGCCATTGATGTGCACATCTACTACAGGGCTTCCAGGGTCCAAATATTTTTGACATATTACCTGCCCCAGCATTAAGTCGGATAACTGCCCAATGACATTAATGGTAGGGGCATCCCTTTTGGATGCTTGAAGCACTTCTCCTTAATCAACTTATTATAAATGGGAACATCTTTTATTGCCTAGAGAAGGGGATATTTACACATAGATTTTTCAATTCTCCCAGAAGTTCAATCTCTTTTGGGGTAGGCTGGAGTGGTTAGGCTAATCTCTCAGGAAAGGGTAGATTTACTTTAAGGTTGCTTTCCTCTCTTTCTTCCTCAACCTCCCTAGGTGGAGGGGGAGGTTGGTTATCCAGGATAACTCTCCCCGATCTCAGTTTGATCTCTTGGATTTCCACAACATAAGTTGGATATGATGTCTCTCCACTGTATACTTACCGAGCCTACCTATTGTTCGGGTTCGGATTTGGTTAGGCAGGCATCTGGGGTTGCTTGGGTAGAGTAGAGTGTAGGAGTTGTGGTTCGGCAGGTGGTGGAGGCAATAGAGCTGGAGCATTGTTATATTGGGGTCTCCACCCCTGGAGTGTTGTATTCCGCTTAGGTTGTGGTGGAGCATAAGGTTGAAATGACTCGTTGGCTAGATGGGAATGATACTGAGATGCATAGGACCAAGGAGGGGGTGTAGACCAGGAAGGATGAGCAGGGGATCCCCAAGAAGGTATAGTTTTGGTTTGGTTGGGGTTGTAATATGCATGGGATGACCCTTGCATGCCCTACTGATATGGTCTAGGCCCAAGAGGTCTCATATGTTTAATGTAGCAAATTTGCTCAGTGACCCCTTCAGCTCCTTGGTATACAAATTTGTGTCCTTGTAAAGAAGTTTACTTGTTTTTGGAGTGGTTTTCCTCACAGACCGAGCAAATTTCAATATATTTCAATGGACATTCATTCCTAGGATGCCTCCTGGTGCATCTAGGATAGAAGCTGGCCAAGGCTCTCTCTGCTTCCTCATGCTTCCTTTTAATGTTCATGGTGTCCAGTTGCAAGGAAAGGGTTTGCAGCATCTCACTTTTTAAATCTTCCAGCATGTTTCCAATTTCACCCTTGATGGATGAGTTGGAAGATGATGTATTGGCCATAGGTTGACTACCCCTACCCTTTTTCCTGGGTGCCCTATAATGGTTTCTGAAAATAGTCTTGATATCCTCATAGGATAATTGGTAGATATCTCCTCCTACTAATAAATGTAAGGTATCCAGGAGATCTTCTCGTACTCCCTTAAGCAGGACTAACTTTAGTGACTTAGGGTCAAGTGTGCACCTGGCCCTTTTGTAACTGAGCTGGAATCTTTCTTCATAGACTTCTAAGGATTCATCATGGCCTATGGTCATCTTGAAAATTTCTTCTTTAGTATCCTTTGACTGACAATAGTCTCGATATTTGTTGTTAAAGGCCTACTGCATCTGAGCCCAACTTGTGATGTTATCTCCAGGTAAACCCATGAACTAGCGCAAAGTTGCATCCTTGAGGATAGATGGAAATAGTTTTAACTTTTTCTCATCATCTATATAGTCATAGGTTCGGCATATAACAACAAAATCAAACAGGAAAGTGTCAGGGTCCTCTGTGGTCAAGCCATGGAAATTAGGTAGGGAAGAGGGGCTTATATTTTTCATCTTAGTGTCCCCATTGGTTTCCCTGATGGTTCCTCTAGTTCACAACCACCGAAGAAGAGAGAAGGTTGGTTCTTGGATGCAGTGGGGGTATTTGGCAAAATTTTCCTAAGTTGTCCCTATTCCTATGAAGCATGAAAGGAAATATTTTTGGGTTGGTTTTGTATTATTTTTAAAACTTGGAAAGTACTTGCAGAATTGAAATTGCTAATTGAATGAAAATTACTGACAGAATGAAAAAGATACTTGCTGAATTGAAATCCTACTTGCAGAATGGAAAGGAAAGAAGATAATTCAAATTGAAAGAAAGGAAACAAATAGATTACTTTTGCATAAATAAACTAGTGGCAGAATATTGAAGAAAGAAATAGAAGAAAAGAAAGCAGTAATCACATTCTACTCAGACACCTCCCCAGCAACAGTGCCAAAAAGTGATGAGCGCCAGTATTGCAGCAAAGATGTTGCAACTCCTGGGCTACCAGCTTTACTTATAACCCCGGGGTTCGTACAAACTTGGAGGTGGAAGTGTTGTATGCACAAGTAAAAGTGAAGGTTCTGCCTCTTGTCACTGTTTAGCTAGTGAGAGACCTCTAGGGTTCCAAGCCAGACTTCTATAGATTAAGAATAAGCTTGATTCTTTGATGGAAGAAGGGAAAATCTACTCTAAGAGAGTTACTCTACTACAGTAATGGAAAAGGCCAACATGTAATGCTAAACCACACCATACCCTAATTAACCATTTAAGAAGCCATGCTAGGCATAATTGCTAAATCAACAATAAAAAAATGCTACTATATAAGTTGAAAAAGTAAAAAACATCAAACCATACTAATGTGCAAGCAAAGAAACTAAACTAAATATGTTTTCACTTTTTTTGGTTTTTTAGGCAAAATCAAGTATGCAAACTAATTGTTCTTGTGGATGTGACAGGTGGATGGAAGGTGTCTAAGGATGGCTAGAAGGTTTATGAAGTGGTTGGATGGTGTGGAGGGGTCCTAAGAGGATTTTTGTGACTTCCTAGAGGTTTCCTATCAATTCGGCCTCAAAACAGGTCGTTTCAGGAAAACCTACAGGATGTACTAGAAACCTACAAGATGATCTTGTAGGAATTATAGGAAACCTACAGGATACAGCCGAGAGCTAATTGTGAGGTGTTGGAGGTGTTGGGAAGCTTAGGAAAGGTGTGTGATGGGTGGAATGGAGTGTTAGAATGTCTAGGAGCACTCAGGAGTCAATATCCAAGATAAGAGATGGTTATATTCACTCAATGTGTTTAGGAGAATTTCAATGAAAAATGATGAAAAACTAGTGAGGGTGGTGGTGAAACAAGGAATGGCTAAGGTGGATGAAGCGGAAGGTTCTTGGTGGTTATGAAGTCTTGGTCTCCTCCTGAAGTACCTTCTCTGCATAAAACATGTGTGTCTTCCAAAAAGAACTATGCAACAAGATACATTTTCATAAACTAGAAAAGCATGAATCAACTACCTATATTATGCATGAAGAAATTTGTTGAATGGAATGAAAGAATGAGTGAGATTTTATTGCAGAAATGGAGATCGAAAAAGATGACAATGAAATATTCCTTGCAACATTAACCAACTATTGAATTAAAGACAATAAACTACAAAGCTCATAAAAGAACTAGAAATATGTGTTTTTGGGGCTGTTGAAGGTTCCCTTCCTCAAGTCATGGTCCCAGGGGGAGGAAGTGACGCTGAGACACCTGCTAACAAACTTGTGTTGATCCTTTTTCTCCTTGCTAACATGCTACTTCAAATAAGGCACAAATGGAAGCAAACTATCACACAACCAATCTAATCTACACTACTTGTAATGGGAATGCATCTACTAAGCAAACTAACAACTAAGTTATGAATCTACACTGAGAATACATGTATAATAAAGAGGAGCCTTGGCTGATAGGGTTGGGCCCTAACCCAAGAGCTTCAGCCCTCTGAGTTAACTCAGTGCTGGCTCAAAACAAAACTCATTCTTATTACCAAAACAATAGATTACATCAAAAGAATTGTCACAAGTCTTGCAGCTCGAAAAATAGAGTAGAGTTTTACAATCCAAAAATCTGAATCCTACTGAGGTCCTAGGCCTCTCTACTTATACATCTGAAGTATCCAATGACTTCCTTAAAATTAGGGAGGCTCGGCTCCCAAACTCGAGATAAACTGGTGCTTTGTCTTTCACTTGCTCGGCTGCCTTCTAGTCCTCATGATTTGGTTGTTTGCACTCCGAGCTGATGGAGGAATATTCGAATGGAGGGGTAGTAAATGAGGAGGATTTAACTCCTATAATCCCTCTCCCTTGTCCCATTCGAGTTTTGACCTTGGTCTTTTCCAAAATTCCTTGCTTTTCTCCTTTAATCCTGCATTAAATGCATATTATACCACAAAGCAAAATATCCAACTCTAACTCATCTCATAAACAAAATATAATCAAAAGTATGCAATAAGTTATGAGAATAGTTGGTTTTGCTAAGATAGGAGGTGAATTAAGGCCCGTATAATTACCCAATGATGAGGCTCGTCACTAAGTCAAAGGTATTAAAAGGAAAAAATGATTTTTTGGCACATTTATTTATGAAAATAAAGGAAATTAGGAGAAAAGTAAGGTGAAAGATCACATGTTGCATGTGAGGAGTAAATTGAAGGAAAATAATGGAAAATGAATAAATTAGAGGCCTGATTCATAAAAGGGCTTTAGAGGATTAGTTGGTAACCTTTTTTCAGTTCAAGTTTGGATCTCTCTCATTATTCTCTCTTTCTCTCTCTCTCACACACACTCTTGGTCACTTAGAGTTTTCTTGGAGCACTCTAGCTTTGGATCAAGGAAGGAAAATAAAGCAAAGGGAAAGGAAGGAAGAAAGCATAAAGGAATAAGAGAAATATCAAGCCGCTTCAGTAGGAATACTTGTAGATAACCTTTTGCATGTGTGATTTCCTAACTGGTTTGGACATGCATGGCTTTGCATGTTGGTGTATGGTTCTCTTGTTGTCGGTGGCATGGTTTTTGTTATGAAACTAGCTCACAAAAAGAGAGAAAAGATAGATAAACGCCTTCAAAACAAGCCTCTTCGAGGGGGAAACCTCATTTACATTACACAAATGAACAATTCTTGGATGATACAAATGACAAGACCTCCTTTCTATATATAGGAGTCTAAGGGGTCATAATATAATCAGATCCGACCTAACAATAATAATGTAAGGGCACAATAATAACAATGGTGGGCTTCTATGGGGCACAATATTAACAATATGGGGACTACATGGGCACAACAATATAATAAGGGGGTTGTACTATTAACAATAAGGGGTTACACTAGTAGTATGGGGACCTAACATGCCCCTCTCCTTCAAAAATTGGTGTCCTCAATGCTTGAGTAGTTCTTGATGCTTATGTATAAAAATTTTATCCTCCCATGTGGAATATTCAGCGAGTAAGTTCTTCCACTTGATGAGATACTCTGAAATTGATCAATTTCGTGGTTGTTAGGTTCTTGTTTCTGTGACTGCTCCAAGTTCCAATATGATTTTTCCTTCCTCGTCAAGTTCTCGCAATATTGTTTGAACTGGGATCTTCTGTAACTTTTGAATGAGTGGCCACACTTCTTCGTCCTTCTTCCATTTATCCCTTGCTTCGTTTGTCCAATATAGTTGGATAATAGAAATAGCATAAAACATTGCTTCCACATCCTCATCATTTCTTGAGAGTGTTTCTGCAACAATATTTTGATTCCTTTTTTGTAGATGATTTCAAAGTCATAACCCAACATATTTGTGACCCATTTTTCTGTTCTTCTAAAGATAATCTTTGTTCGAAAAATTATTTAAGACTATCATGATCCATTTTTACCTTGAAGTGTCTTCCAATTAGGTAAGGTCACCATTTCTTAAGTGCATGTAGTATTTCCAACATTTCCTTCTCATAAATAGCTTGCTTGAGATGTAGCCGTAAAAATACCCAATCGGCTACATAAAAAATTCTTTCACTGCGATGTTGATCTACCTGTTGTTTCATTCGATTCTGCACCAAAGTGGCATTATCCTTTAAAAGTTAGAGAACTTGTTGTTAATGCTCAATGTAATCTTTAACTAATTGAATCTTTTTCTTCTTGATATGTCCTTCTATCTTGAGAGTTTCAGGAGTGGCAATTTCTTCCAATGCATTACAAGATATGGTCGGATTCACTTCTTGATGCTCGATGTGATATTTCACTTCTTGAACATTTTTCTTCTTGATATGTCCTTCTATCTTGATAGTTTGAGGAGCGGTAATTCCGGCTAATGCATTACAAGATATGGTCAGATTCATTTCTTCTTTCTCGACGTGATCTTTCACTTCTTGAACCTTTTTCTTCTTGATATGTCCTTCTATCTTGAGAGTTTGAGGAGTGGTAATTCTTGCCAATGCTTTACAAGATATGGTCGCATTCATTTCTTATTTCTCTGGGGTTGGTTCATGGTGTATATCCTCTTCTTGTAATGTTTCTTGATCCTTTTCTTCCTCCTCTTCATAATATATGTAAATAATTTCTTCTCAGCACACTTAGTACCTTTAGTGTATTTGCTATCACAATTGTAACAAAGCATTTTCTCTTTTTTCTTCCAATTGTTGTGGTGTAAACCTTGTAGGTTGTGGAAGACTAGGAGAAAAAACACTTCCATAATTATAGTCGTGAGTGGTGGGATTCCTTGTTTCCGTAATTTTGCTTTCAATTTTTCTTTCCAAACTGAATGCCTTCTCCAACAAATCAAGTTCCCAAAGACGAACCTCATGTTGAATGTTATCCTTTAAAGTCCCTATGAAGACATCAATTCTTTGCTTCTCTGGAATATCATTTACCCTTATATTCAATTTCTGAAAGTCCTTAATGTGCTCTTCCATTGAACCCTTTTGTTTTAGATTTATCAATTGGCTAAAGAAGGTGTTTCCCTTTGTATCCTCATAATGTGTTATCATTTCCTCCGTGAAAATTGACCACGTGATAAGTGGCTTATGAGAAAAAATCCCTTTATACCATAAAAATTGATTCGGTTCTGTTGTGGCCACCAACAACCCCCCTCCTTATCTAGTGTTATTGCTAATACTAAATAAATGGGGGCCCTTAGTCAAAAATTTAAAAAATCAATTAGTGCTTATATTTCCTTTTGGATAAAACTTACCATCATGGACTTAGGAAAATACTTTTGAAAAATCTAAAAAGCTTAAGTTTCATGATGAAGAAATTAAAGTCACTCCTTAAGAAATATCGCATCACGCAAAGAATGATAGGGTACCTTCTTATGAGCCAAAATGATAAAAAATGCGAGATTGCGACGCGAAACTCCATCGCATCGCATGCATTAATGAGCACTCACATTGGAAACCTCAAAATCTCCGATATGTGATGTCGCATATCGCAAAATCACAATTCGCATAAAGCACATCAACAGTAACGATTAGACGATATTGCAATCTTGCGATATTGTGATATTACGATCAAGCAACCTTGCGATAGAACAGCACGATGATATTGCAGTAATGCGATGCATCGATCTGCGATATTGCAAACCAAATCGCAAAATCTCTCCATCGCAGTTGGTTCTGGCTCATTATTCAAAAAGTTTTTTCCATAAACCAAGAACCGGTTACGCGCTCTAATGATAATTAATGAGTTACATGCCAATTGTTAATAAAATATGGTTTTGTGTTTTCCGAAGAGCCAATTCACGTAAGGTGGTGTGTTTTTGCATATCCTTGGCATTTAAAGCTTTCCTGTCATTATTTATTATCATTACTCTCACCTCACTTGTGAACTGCAGGAACAAAGAACAAAAGTTATACAAAGCAATGTGCAGGAAACTATGGGGAAAAAGGGCAAGGCTCCAATGACCAAAGACAGAGAAATGGCGCCCTTATACACAGACACTGCATGCAACGGAACCGCAGATTCACATAATTCTGTTGAGCCATCCATTACAGATCTCTCATATACAGCCATGGTTAAATGGGTATTGAACGATGTTGATATCAGAAACAGACAGTTTAATGCTCAGGGTCAAGAGCTCACGAAATCATTATTTTTAGAAATTTTGAGCTTTATACTTGATAAAAGAAAGAGGCGCAAAAGGCGAAAAACGCATCAGAGAAGCCCGGATCAAGGAACGGAGGCAGTTTTCGATGTGCAATTAGCGCCTAGCACTAATCGCGCATCGCTAAGAAAATTGCTCGAGAAGGAAAGCTTCTAATTGCTCAAGTCACCCGCAAGCCCCGAAAATTGCAAGAAAGCAACGATAAAAACAAACTGGAAACAAAAAGCTAAAGAAAAGGCAGAAGCAATCCAAGGGTTAACCAAGTTGAACTAGGATTATTACTGGGCATACACAGTAAAGCCACATAGTCAGTGGATGACTCTCAAGTATATCATCGATTTTGCTGAGAATATGGTGCCAGTTCTTGCCAATTCTGTTTGCTTAGCTCAACTAAAAGTGGAAGACAGTCAGCCGACTCTACTCAAGCAAATATTGAATGCTTGCAACGTTAAGGAGCAAATGCAAAAATAGTTAGATATTAGATTTAATTTTAGAAATAGTTTTGCTTTATTTTTGCTTAGAAAAAGGACGGTCATTTAAACCGCATCCTGAATTTTTGTAAATAAGTTATTTTTAGATTTAGTTAATAGTATTTAAACCCTTCTCATACATTTAGAGAAGGGTCCAGAAATTTTTCAAAAACTTGTCCTCAGAACATGCACTTTTTCACCCTCCGAGGAGGTTTTTATGAATGAATGGAACATGATTTGTTGATGTTTGCATTTAATATCTGCTACTGATGTTGCACTTTTGTACTCTTAGTGGATGTTAGAGCAAGGAGAGATAAATCATTGTCGCTTGAAGCTCATGAGCAGGACTAGTTATAAATGGTACTTTTGTCTCTTAACCATTTCTGCTTATGTGTTAAAGTGATATACAGTTTTTAGTTGTTTATATATTACTGCATGAATGCCTGAGTTATCATTTGGCACTTTTGTACGGTGATAGCTATTTATTTATGCTTAATGTATGAATAGCTCATTATGCGATATGTTTTTCACAACTGTTTCGTCTAACTTTTTATACGAAGTGGTTCATCCTTATTGATTTCTTTTCTCATAATAGCTTAATGATCTTTATTACCAGTTGTTATTTGAAATCTTTTTAGATCGCATAATAGAAGAATTACACCCGGGGCTAGTATAGACTTAGATGTTGCTGCTTATTAGAATACAATAGCATAGCATTAGATTAAAGTTAGAATTAGAATATCTTAATTAGGAACTGTTAGATCAGGAACATCAAATTCTACACACACACACTCATAAATTGGGAAACTGGTCCCATATCCCCAGTCGGACCCGCTATACAAAACAGATAAGGAGATGCCAACCAAGGTCCAGACCGGGCAGCTATCCCCCTTGTTGTAGACCTGATTTTCAGGCCTTCAACATATTTGGCGCGAGAAGGAGGGCCTAAATTATGAATGGCAAGTAAATCTAAATCTAAATACCATTCTGAGAGTAAATCGCCCTCACCATCTCCCACAACTTCTCCATTACACTTAAATCCAGATTTAGAATTCGCTGGAGCATCAACCGCTGCTACAAACCCTGACATTTCAGAACAATCTACTATTGAACCTCCTGAAGTCGAATCTCTGATTCACAAACTTCAGCGATTTTCTATTTCTCCTCAAAGATCTGATAAATCTCAAGGCAACGTGACTTCGCAATATAACCCTGCTCATCCCCTGACCAGATTAAAGATTGAAAATTTTGGCGCTCAACCAATCAAATTACCTCTTCCCAAAAGGAAAAGAGCAAGGAAATCACCTAAAGAGTACGATAGTGAGACTCTTTCATCATCATCATCCATCTCAACCTCTTCACCGCGAATTCAACCATCCACTCCTCCACTTCAGATCATTGTCCATCTGCCCACTGGAACCCCCAAAACTCCTCCTCAATCATCTGCAATCGTAATATCCTCATCCTCCCAACCACGGGGATCATCTTCTGCACTTTCCTCTGTTAGTAGTTCAGCAATGGCCCAAACTCCATGGAATAACCCTGGAGCAGTCTTAATGCTTGCACCCTTGAGTCAAATACCGGCCCATCCTGAGAAATGGCTGCCTAAGTTTAATCCCGAGGCAGGCATGCTAGCAGAAGAGCATATAAACAACTTTATGCTATCCATTAATCTCAATGGGGTTACTAATGAAGATGTTGTTGTTCAACTTTTTCCTTATACTCTGCAAGGAACAGCCGGATCATGGTATTTCTCATTACCCTTTGTATCTATCACTAGTTGGGACATCTTCCAAGAGCAATTCCTGACCAAGTTTGGTGATGATAGGTCTACGACAACACTAATCAACGACCTATCTAACCTTAGGGCCGAGTCAAGAGATCCTATCAAAGATTTCAATTTACGTTTCAATAAAATCCTAAACAAAATTCCTACTGCTTCCTAGCCTAGCGAAGAAGTACGAAGTGAATGGTATATCACTGCTTTACCATCAAACATAGCAATCTTCGTGGACAGGGCTAATAAAACAACCTTAGCCGAAAACATGAAAGAAGCAATAGCAGTAGAGAAATGTATAATAGCCCTAGAGAAGAAATCCGCGATAGAGGAACGAAAATCCAAGAAAGTCACCTTCAAGGAAGATTCCAAGAAGAAAAAAACAAAAGATCCATTCGATTTGGAAGGATTGCAAAAAGTTCTGAAGACCATGTCCAACAAAATGGTTGACATCAAGAAGCAAGTAGCAGAAACTTCTTCAAAAAAGCCCTACAGAGTTTTTAAAAGAGGCCCTTCAACGGATTCAATGCCACCCAATGCTATTACAAATGTTGAATCCGAAGAAGAGGAAGAGGAAATTGCCACTGAAGGGCAAACCGATGAAGAAGAAGTTGTAGAGTTACAAGGAATGTGGGATTTCATCCTCCCACACGAAGGAGATCAAGAAGTATTCCTAGTTAGCACACGAAGTAGAAATCAGCTTGATCCTCCCCAAACTATCCCTAAGCCAAAGAGCGCAAGCTCTTCAATAAAGGATAAAGTCGCAACAAAGAAAACGACATCTAAAGCTACTCAAACCAGCCCAGTCCAAATAGATTCATCAACTCCATCTAAAACGCTGATCGTTTCAGATGAAATGGAGTACAATATTATAGAAGATATGAAAAAGACTAGGGCCAACATCACTCTTTACGAATTGAGCAAGTTAAAGCATCAACAAAAGATAATGTTGAAAGAATTACATGTTGTGCCAGTTGCACCTTTGCCTGTCGCTGTACTTTCTCAAGCTTCCCATAACATGGGAAGACCTCCAACTAATGCGACCAATAAGATTGATCCAAATGACATCGCTTTAATTGGAGGAAGATCGAGATCTCATACTCCCCCGTTTCTCCTTACTTATGAAATTTTCAATAAAAATGTGCATAATTGTTTAGTGGATTCTGGTGCTTCATCGAATATTTTACCAAAGTCCATATGTGCCAAATTAAACGTTCAACCACATAAATTCGTTGTGCGCATAGTTCAGCTAGATCGATCTCAAGTCGAAGTGATTGGCGAACTAAATCAAGTAACCATAAGGCTGTCATCCAACCCAAAGGTATGTCAAGTTATTGACATTTTAGTTGCTGATATTCCAGAATTTTATGGCTTAATTCTTAGTAGGGATTGGTCAGAAAAACTTCATGGATACTTCGCAACTGACTGGTCGCACATGTGGTTGTCGTACAATGGTAAACCAAATCAAATAAAAGTTGAACGAGAACTACATCAGAAATACATAGTAACGGAGCTAGAGGGGGAAAATGAACCAGTAGCATATAACAATAGCATTATTGGCAATTACTCAGTAGATTCTTTCCTCGGCAATTTTAATGCTCATACGTCACCTTACTTAGAACATTTTGTTTTGTCCCAAGTCGAAAATTTTTCTCAAATGGATAGTTCAAAATGTATCAATTTTTTAGATAGCCCTGTAAATAAATCTTTGTTTTGGAAATTATTTTTTGATGGTTCTAAATCTAACGAAGGAGCAGGAGCAGGATGCGTTCTAATTAGTCCAGAAGGAGATAAAATTATGCTAACATGCAGACTCGAATTTGATTGCACCAACAATACAGCAGAATATGAGGCTTTAGTCCAAGGGTTGTACAAAGAAATCGGGTTAGACGTCAAGTACCTTCAAGTTTTCGGAGACTCTGAAATTGTAGTTAGACAGGTACGTAATACTATACATTGCTTATCAGGTCATTTAAAACATTATCAATCCTTAGTTCAAGATCTAACTGAGCATTTTATAGCATTTAATATTTCTTCAATTCCCAGACTCCAGAATGCAAGTGCAGACCTTTTAGCTAATGTAGCTTCTAAGCTTATTCCTTTAGAAGATTTTAGTAGATTCTCAATAGAATTAATCTTTAAACCATCTATTCCTGATAACATCACAAATTGGAGAATATTCAACGACGATCCTGATATCATAAATTTCCTCACATCTGAAGGATCCTACTCCAATCAAATAATTGACAAAGACCAACATGATCGACAATTGCAAAAAGATAGCACTAACAATGCTATACCTAAGTCGGTAGTCAAGTTAGAAGACCTGTACGATTTGAAAGATCGGTTTAAAAGGTCTAACAATTCAAAACTCCAAAGTTCAACTTTAAATTACGAATTAGTAAACCTAGGAATCGATGCCAAACCACAAAACATTAATCTAGGTCTCGGCCTAGCCCCTGAAGAAAAATTAGCGTATATTTGTCTTTTGAGACAATATAAAAATGTTTTTGCTTGGAACTATGATGAACTCAAAACATACGACACTTCCATCATCCAACATACTATTCCAATGATCGATAATGAAAAACTTGTCCAACAAAAGTTAAGAAAGATCCATCCCAATTTAGAAAATCAGATAAAAACTGAACTCAATAAGTTATTGAAAGCCAAAATAATCTTTCCCGTCAGACATTATAAATGGGTCTCCAATATGGTACCTGTTAGAAAGAAAAATGGAGATATTAGAATTTGAATTGACTTTCGAAACCTTAACAAGGCCTGCCAAAAAGATAATTTTCCTTTACCACCTATGGAACAGATATTGCAGGCAATGGCGGGTTCAGAATTAATGTCTTTCTTGGATGGATTTTCAGGATACAATCAAGTGTTGGTACATCTTGATGATCAATTAAAAACCACATTCAGAACTAAATGGGGCACATACGCATATCGAAAGATGCCATTTGGTTTGATTAATGCTGGTGCCACATTTTAGAGATCCATGGACATCGCATTCAAAGGTTTAGTCAATAAATCTGTAGTAATTTATTTGGATGATATAAGAAACGAAGCGACCATCTTAGAGATTTAAAACAAATCTTCCAACGTTGTTTAAGGTATGGAATTTCACTTAACCCGAAAAAATCCTTTTTCGCATTAAGTGAAGGGAAACTTCTAGGATTCATAGTGTCAAAATCTGGAATTCACATCGATTCTGACAGAATCAAAGAGATTTTTGAAATATCCTTACCTCACAACAAAAAAGCCATGCAATCTTTCCTTGGTCAGATCAACTTTGTAAAGAGATTTGTTCCAAATTTTTCACGAATCATGTCTCCTTTGCAAGCCATGATTAAGAAGAACTCAAATTTTAAATGGGGCCAAGATGAACACGAAGCATTCAACCTGATCAAACAAGCTATTATTAATGCTCCATCTTTAGCAACTCTGAATTTTTCAGAGCCTTTTATTTTATATACATTTGCCTCAGATAGGTCATATGTTGCGATACTCACTCAAGCAAATCAAGAAAAAGCAGAAGCCCCAATTGCTTTTTTCAGTTCAAATTTACAGGGCGCTGAATTAAATTATTCAGATGTGGAGAAACAGGCTTATGCTGTTTTCAAACCAATCAAATATTTCAAACCTTTTTTACTCAAAACCCATACTAAAATTATAGTACCATTTCCAGCGGTAAGGAATCTTCTAGTACAGAAGGATGTGGGTGAGAAAAGGGCCAATTGGGTTACTGCCTTATAGGAATATGACATAGAAATTAAACCAGAAAACATTGTAAAAGGTCAAGGCTTTTGCAAAATGCTGGCTGGAGCGTCGCAAATTTCTGAAATTCCATCTACAGAGGTACAAATGTGCGAGGTAAGCCTAAACGATGCAGAATCATTATACGCTGATATCGTTTATTATCTTAAGAACGGGTATGCTCCTTCGCACCTCGATCATACTAAGAAAATAGCTCTAAGGTTGAAAGCCAAACAATATCAGCTCATAAATGATATTCTTTTTAGAATAAATTATGATTATGTTCTCCTTAAATGTCTTGAGAAATCTGAAGTTGAAAAAGTTTTGCAGGAACTCCACGATGGGCCAGTAGGCGGACACTATGCTAGAGATGCTACTGCACATAAAATCTTGCGCGCAGGCTATTACTGGCCCACGTTATTCAAAGACTCGCACAGTTACGTGAGGAAATGTCAAGTCTGCCAAACTACTACTAGGAGACAAAAGAAGCCATCCTTGCCACTACAACCAGTTAACATTGAGCAACCTTTCAGTTAGTGGGGATTGGACATAATAGGTGAGATCGTTCCTCACTCTTCTAAGCAGCATAGATATATCCTTACAGCAACAGATTATTTTACTAAGTGGGTAGAAGCAGTTCCACTCAAGACGGCTAATGCTGAAAATATCATTGAGTTCATAGATCAATTTATAATCACCAGGTTTGGATTGCCTTCCGCTTTAATGTCTGATAATGTATCATACTTTTCTGAAAATGCAATGACTGAATTTGCACTTAAAAGAGGATTCAAACTTAAATATTTGGCCAATTATTACCCACAAGGAAATGGATTAGCTGAGTCTACAAATAAAAACCTAATCAGGATTATCAAAAGAACAGTTGACCAAAATCATAAAAATTGGCATAAGACTTTAATATATGCTTTATGGGTAGACCGAATAACGCAAAAAGCTTCTATCAGCACTTCTCCCTTTAATTTAGTTTATGGGAAAGAAGTGGTTCTTCCGACTCATGTAGAAATTCCCTCTTTGTCTCTAGTTCAATACATTGATGAAGTACCAACTTCCTCCTTACAACTAAGACAAATGGAAATAATCAAATTAGAAGAACAACGAGAATAGGCTAAGAAAACCCATTCTCATCATCAAGCACTAGTAAAATCCTCTTTTGATTCAAACATAATGACCAGAAAAGATTTTCAGATGGGATACTTAGTTTTAAAATGGGACAAGGCTCATGAAGAGAAATGGAAACATACAAAATTTCAAAGAATGTGGCTTGGTCCTTTTCAAATTTTAGAAGTCATAAGTCCATCAACATTTGTGTTACAGGATTTCACAGGTAAGAAAGACTCTTTGCCTGTTAACGGACAAATTCTCAAGAAATATTTTCCATAGAAGATTATTCTTCTATTTTGTAGAGTAATTGTTTTTCTTTTCATAATAAAACCAGTTGTGAGTGGTTACATTAGGCATTTACGAGTAAGACACCAATTCTCTTTCAGATTTTGATCTTTTCGCTTGTATAAATAGCAAATCTTTTGGAAAATTGATCTTTATTATTGAAAGATACAGTTAAAGACTCTAGCCTAGATATGATACTAGTTTCAACTTCATAAAGTTTTATGAAAACAACCTTTAGTGAAGAAATTGTTTTATGTCAGTACAATGAAAGGTATCAATAACAAAATAAAGGTTCTCTGTAGAATAGCTATTTCCAAAAACTCTACTATTGTCATCCAGAGCTATCTTAAGGAAACAATGACTTCCTCCCTGCTAAGGAAATCACAACTTTCAAAGGAACAACCCAAGGATACACTTCATCTTGAAGAATAAGAGGTCTCATCACGAGTCGGCTTATCATAATCATAGATATTATAACTTGCTGACTTTGCCAAATACTGTACACCACAACAGGGCAATGACTCAAGATTGTTGCAATCAAAAGACAAGGGGTCTCATCACGAGCTAGCTTGTTCAGCAAAGTTATAAATCAAGTGAATGATTGCGTCATAAATTGGCTATCAAACCAAGACATTGTTCTTTAAGAGTAAAGAGAAAATCAAAGCAATAAGTGTGGATGTGGATTCTTCTTTGAGAGTTGTAGGTTGCTTTAAGTAGGATACATGATCATTGCTGGGTAACAGGTAACCCTGTCGAGGCTATAAACGCCTACTGGCAGCAGAGGCTCTACCTACGACAAATGAGCATATTTAAAACTGGTTTACAGAGAAGACTTTGTTTTATCTTTACAGACCAAGTAATGACTGATGTAAATACAAGGACTAGCCTGAGGGAGAAAATAATCAAAGTTGAAAATAGTTGAAACAAAATGTCATTGACAGGTTAGAGCATAATGTACTTTATCTTTCCATAATAAAGTTTAACTTTCTGAAAAATTTTCTGTTTTGGAAGTTTAGAAAATTCAATAGAAAAACAGAGATAACTGGTTCTTCCAAGTGAATCGCCAATTGTTGTGGCCACCAACAACCCCCCTCCTTATCTAGTGTTATTGCTAATACTAAATAAGTGGGGGCCCTTAGTCAAAAATTTAAAAAATCAATTAGTGCTTATATTTCCTTTTGGATAAAACTTACCATCATGGACTTAGGAAAATACTTTTGAAAAATCTAAAAAGCTTAAGTTTCATGATGAAGAAAGTAAAGTCACTCCTTAAGAAATATCGCATCGCGCAAAGAATGATAGGGTACCTTCTTATGAGCCAAAATGATAAAAAATGCGAGATTGCAACGCGAAACTCCATCGCATCGCATGCATTAATGAGCACTCACATTGGAAACCTCAAAATCGCCGATATGCGATGTCGCATATCGCAAAATCGCAATTCGCATAAAGCACATCAACAGTAACGATTAGACGATATTGCCATCTTGCGATATTGTGATATTATGATCAAGCAACCTTGCGATAGAATAGCACGATGATATTGCGGTAATGCGATGCAGCGATCTGCGATATTGCAAACCAAATCGCAAAATCTCTCCATCGCAGTTGGTTCTGGCTCATTATTCAAAAAGCTTTTTCCATAAACCAAGAACTGGTTACGCGCTTTAATGATAATTAATGAGTTACATGCCAGTTGTTAATAAAATATGGTTTTTTGTTTTCCGAAGAGCCAGTTCACGTAAGGTGGCGTGTTTTTGCATATCCTTGGCATTTAAAGCTTTCCTATCATTATTTATTATCATTACTCTCACCTCACTTGTGAACTGCAGGAACGAAGAACAAAAGTTATACAAAGCAATGTGCAGGAAACTATGGGGAAAAAGGGCAAGGCTCCAATGACCAAAGACAGAGAAATGGCGCCCTTATACACAGACACCGCATGCAACAGAGCCGTAGATTCACAGAATTCTGCTGAGCCATCCATTACAGATCTCTCATATACAGCCATGGTTAAATGGGTATTGAACGATGCTGATATCAAAAACAGACAGTTTAATGCTCAAGGTCAAGAGCTCACGAAATCATTATTTTTACAAATTTTGAGCTTTATACCCAATAAGAGAAAGAAGTGAAAAAGGCGAAAAACGCATCAGAGAAGCCCGGATCAAGGAACAGAGGCAGTTTCCGATGCGCGATTAGCGCCTAGTGCTAATCGCACATCGCTGAGAAAATTGCTCGAGAAGGAAAGCTTCTAATTGCTCAAGTCACCCACAAGCCCCGAAAATTGCAAGAAAGCAACGATAAAAACAAACTGGAAACAAAAAGCTAAAGAAAAGGCAGAAGCAATCCAAGGGTTAACCAAGTTGAACTGGGATTATTACTGGGCATACACAGTAAAGCCACATAGTCAGTGGATGACTCTCAAGTATATCATTGATTTTGCTGAGAAGATGGTGCCAGCTCTTGCCAATTTTGTTTGCTTAGTACAACTAAAAGCGGAAGACAGTCAGCCGACTCTACTCAAGCAAATATTGAATGCTTGCAACATTAAGGAGCAAATGCAGAAATAGTTAGATATTAGATTTAATTTTAGAAATAGTTTTGCTTTATTTTTGCTTAGAAAAAGGACGGTCATTTAAACCGCATCCTGAATTTTTGTAAATAAGTTATTTTTAGATTTAGTTAATAGTATTTAAACCCTTCTCATGCATTTAGAGAAGGGTCCAGAAATTTGTCAAAAACTTGTCCTCAGAACATGCACTTTTGCACCCTCCGAGGAGGTTTTGATGAATGAATGGAACAAGATTTGTTGATGTTTGCATTTAATATCTGCTATTGATGTTGCACTTTTGTACTCTTAGTGGATGTTAGAGCAAGGAGAGATAAATCATTGTCGCTTGAAGCTCATGAGTAGGACTAGTTATAAATGGTACTTTTATCTCTTAACCATTTCTGCTTATGTGTTAAAGTGATATACAGTTTTTAGTTGTTTATATATTACTGCATGAATGCCTGAGTTATCATTTGGCACTTTTGTACGGTGATAGCTATTTATTTATGCTTAATGTATGAATAGCTCATTATGCGATATGTTTTTCACAACTGTTTCGTCTAACTTTTTATACGAAGTGGTTCATCCTTATTGATTTCTTTTCTCATAATAGCTTAATGATCTTTATTACCAGTTGTTATTTGAAATCTTTTTAGATCGCATAATAGAAGAATTACACCCCGGGTTAGTATAGACTTAGATGTTGCTGCTTATTAGAATACAATAGCATAGCATTAGATTAAAGTTAGAATTAGAATATCTTAATTAGGAACTGTTAGATCAGGAACATCAAATTCTACACACACACACTCATAAATTGGGAAACTGGTCCCATATCCCCAGTCGGACCCGCTATACCAAACGGATAAGGAGCTGCCAACCAAGGTCCAGACCGGGCGGGTATCCCCCTTGTTGTAGACCTGATTTTCGGGCCTTCAACAGGTTCTAAACATAAAGATTTCATACGTACCTTTTGTAACAGTTGCACCTCATGTAGATCAAAATATTGCTCCATCTGTAGTATCCATTTTACCGAATCTTTATGACCAAACTTCCTCATATCATTTTTTCTTGATTTTAGGAGCTTGATCTTGAAACGAATGTAACTCTGAAATTTCAGATCTTTAAGTTCTGAAACATTGGCCTGTGATATCCATCTAAGTCCTCTTTCTAACCCCATAAGTTTGATCGTAGTTGGATTCCCAAAGAAATCGTTATGCCCAATTTCGCGGGATGACCTGATTATAGATTGGTTCAATAGAGTGAACTTGTACGATGTGCCATGTCTCACTTTTTTTACCTTAGTTTCTGAACTGACACCCAACAAACTACAGTCTGTCTTATTTCTGTCACTTTTTATGCAATTTGAATCAGATGCTCCGAGAGAGTGTTATGTCGATTTTCCCAAGGTCACCTGTTTGGGATGTAATCCGGGAGCCTGCAGAAATGCTAAATGTCTTGGACTATATCTCCAAAAAAATAGCGAAACAATATTTGAAATTCGGGCCCGAGATTCACTAAGTTTTTAAATCAAATGGATTTTAATTTCAGAGTCTAAAACTGTGTAGAAACACAATTATAGCAAACATTCCACGATGACCTGTTTGCGATGGAATTCTGGATCTTGCCAAAACCATAACTTCCTCATATCATATCACTGAAAATATTGTGAGACAGGATCTAAAATTCGGACACGAGGTTCAGCGATATTTCTTCTCAAATGGGTTTTTTTTTACCTTCTGAAACATCGCAGACAAACTGTTATAGCAAAAATTCCACGATGCCCTGTTTGGAGCAGTGAAACCCTAGAATCCAAAGCTTTGATACCAAATGTTATGAAACTAGCTCACAAAAAGATAGAAAATATAGATAAAAACCTTCAAAATAAGCCTCTTCGAGGGGAAACCTCCTTTACATTACAAAAATGAACAATTCTTGGATGACACAAATTACAAGACCTCCTTTCTATATAGGAATCTAAGGGGTCATAATATAATCAGAGCCGACCTAACAATAATAATGTAAGGGCACAATAATAAAAATATTGGGCTTCTATGGGGCACAATAATAATAATATGGGGACTACATGGGCACAACAATATAATAAGGGGATTGTACTTATAACAATAAGGGGTTACACTAGTAGTATAGGGACATAACAATTTTTTCGGGATATGACAGTGGTTTTCAACCTAGCCTTGCCCTTTTTTAGATGTCATGGTTTGTCGGGATGTTTATTTCAGTTTTGAGCTTTGGTTTTCTGGATGGATTTCAGAATTCGTGGCAGAGGTGGTCTCAAGGTTCATTCCCAAAGGCCTAGGAATCCCTTGACCGGTTTTGGCAAGATACACAGTAAAGCCTAAGGGAGAAGTCTCGGTTTAGGGCCTAGTGATCCATGTTTAGATTGTGGTAAATCCTGAGAGACTGGTCTCAGTTTAGGGCCTAGTGATCTAGGATTGGGTTGCGGTAAAGCCTGAGAGACAAGGAGACTAGAAAATTGCTCAAGGATAGTAATGGATTATGGATGGCATTCAAAGTTCGGTTGGGTTTTGATCGGAGCACCGGGTTTGGTGTGATCACGGTTTGGAGAGGGTGAAGGTGGTTTAACCTCTGGATCCCCTTGGTTGTTCATGGATTTTTTTTTATGAGATCCCACATTCTTGTCTGGAATATGGCACAGGGGTGACTGGCTGAAAGAGTGATTTGGTTCAGCCATGTCTATGGTCGGGTGGTACATGGAAGTCTCAAACTTGGTCGGATTTTCCAATGATTAATAAAAGCTAATTTCTCTTAGTTTTGCACTGATTTATATGTGGATTTAAACGTTGTCATATCTATGATATTTATATGGTTTTATGCTGGCTATAAGCATGGTTAAATGATTGGTTCATGTCATGGTCATTTCATGTATTTACTTTTAATTGTTAGATGGATGGATGAAATACCTAGTTGATGTTATAATAGTTCAATGGAGAAGGTGGTGATCCTTCCAGTTATGTTTTATAAGTTCTTTCAACCATTTATGCTATGTCTTATATCCTAGACCTGTAGGTTGCATTGGTTCCAAGTGTTTGACAGAATGTCAGTCCCAGTTGGGGATGCTCAGGTCAATTGCTGAGGTTGATTTTTGATTTGTTTATATTTTCATCATGTCTTTGATGGATTTTGAAGGTTATAGCAAGTTCTCGATAGAGGTCGGCATTCTGGTCTAGAAAAGTGGCTCAAATCTCATGGATGTTGGCACAGGTTTGATGGAAAAAGTCCAGGGATGCTAGCAAACAGGCCTATGACAATGACTTTGGATTCTGGTCATTATCTTGCCTATAGCATGAGAGATACCAGGGGTTAAAATGCTTAAATAATCAGTGGGACTCAGGGACAGGATGTCTAAGTGGTTGACATGTCTCCTGAGTGTGTGGTTGCTGATGTGGATGGGGTTTTTTGGATATGTTCTGTCGATTCCATTTCCTTAAGGTCACCAAGGAAGTTGAATCCCTTATAGTAGCCTCTCTCATCGCATGTTTACCCCAACTAGATGGTTTCTTGGGTGGACCTGGGAGTAGGGGGTGTTACAACTTCCATTATTGATGCATCACATACATCCTCAACATTTCTTCCAGAATTCTATTGACCCTCTATTTTTTCCCATATATTTGTGGATGATAAGTTATATCGAAGGCCAAATTTGTACCCAAACCTACAAATAAATCCTTCCAAAACTTATAATTGAAATTAGCATCCTTGTCTGATACAATCTTCTTCTATACTCCATGTAATCTTACTACATATTTGATGAAGACTTGTGATACATCATTAGTTGAATAAGTAGACTTAATTGGAATGAAGTGTGCTACCTTTGTCAACCTGTCCACTACAACCATGATAGAATATTTTTGTTTAGATGTCCTCGACAAACCTGTAATGAAATCCATGGAAATGACCTCCCATTTCCACTCTAGGATCGAAATCGATTGTATTAAACCGCCTGGATGCTCACACTTTGCTTTTACCTGTTCACAATCAAAATGTCTAGCCACAAACTCTCCCACTTCCTTACTCAAATTTAACCAATAATAGAACTTATTCACTGTTGTCAATGTCTTATGATATCCATGATGACATGATTTTTCTTGGCATGAAATTCCCTCGAGATAAGCTTCCTGAGATCACTATTGTCCGACACATAGATCATGTCCATGAATCTGACCAAACCATTTGTTGTGAGCTGATAGTCCACATCTTGATCACTTGTATCTTGCTGTAACTGATGCCTAACTCCCTATACCTAGCATCCTTTTGTCCTACCTGTAATATCTGATCTTGTAGATTTGTCCCGTATGAACTCATAACTGCTATATGATTTACTTGTACCCTTCAGCTAAGAGAATTTGCGACCCAGTTTTCTTTTCCCTTAATGTATTTGATCTCAAATTCAAACTCACTAATCGTGGCCAACCATCTAGCTTGCATGGAATTCAGATTTGGTTGGTCAAATAGGTATCTCAATCCATTGTGATCCTCATCAATACAAACCTCCTACCAAGAATATAATGCCTCCACATCTTCAAAGCATGGATGATCATTGCCAACTCAAGATCATGTGTAACATAACTCTGCTCATGCTCATTCAATTTCCTTGATTCATAACACACTACCTATCCTTCCTACATCAATACTCCACCAAGTCTTCTTTTGCAAGCATCTGTACACACAAAAAACTCTTTGTCTGGATCTGCGATTTTTAGAACTAGAGCAATTGTAAGCAATTGCTTCAACTGCTCAAAACTAACTGCACATTCTTATATCCATTCAAATTTCATACCTTTCCTTTGCAATGATGTAATAGGATAAGAAATTTGTGAGAATTTCCTTATGAACCTCCAATAATAACCTGCTAACCCAATGAATTATCTAACCTCATCCACATTCCTAGGAGTTTCCCCTTCCATGATATTTCTTATCTTTTCCAGATCCACTACAATGCCTTGGTTGGAAACAACATGCCCCAAGTAATGTACCTGTGTCTAAAAGAAACTAAATTTGCTAAGCTTGGCATACAATTGATGCTCTCTTAGCAATCTCAACACTGTTGCTAAATGTTCGACATGTGCTTCCTCATTCTTAGAATATATCAATATATTATCAATGAACACAATAACAAACTTGTCCAGATAAGGACACAACACACTATTCATCAAGAACATAAAAGTAACTAGAGAATTAGTCATACCGAAAGGAACTACAACAAACTCATAATGCCCATACCTAGTCCAGAAAGTAGTCTTGTAAATATCCTCTTCTTTGATGTGTACCTGATGGTATCCTGATCTCAAATCAATCTTTGAGAACACCACTTATCCCTTCAACTGGTCAAACAAGTCATCAATCCTCGACAACAAATACTTGTTCTTGATCATCACCTTGTTGAACTACCTATAATCAATGCATAAAATGAGAGTACCATCTTTCTTCTTCACAAACAACACTAGTGCACCCCAAGGTGACACACTTGGCCTAATGTATCCCTTGTCAAGCATTTCCTTCAACTGCAACTTCAATTCCACTAACTCTAGTGTGCTCATCCTATATGGTGCCTTTGATGTTGGTGATGCCCCTAGTACTAACTCAATAGAAAATTCCACTTCCCTGTGAGGTTCTAACTCTAGAATCTCTGCACAAAATACATCCTGAAACTGCTATAAATTTGGGTACATGTTCAAGACTTTTTCATCGTCAATATCATTACCTTTATCACTGGAAATATGTATTGCAAATAACACACACCCTTCCTCGCAATTATGTTCTTCATGCATAGTTTTCACCATTCTAATTGATGTTTCCTTCTTATTACCCTGCAAGATCGTCTGTTCTCCATTGTCATCGACACACTCAATATCCTTGTCATAACAATCCACCTTGGTCCTATGAAGATACAACTAATCCATACCCAACAACATAATGTATGATCCCAATGGAAGCACATTCAAATGAGTTGATGTAGGCATATATTTCAACTCAAATGCACAAGCTCTTACCTAGTGATGAACTCTCTTCTTAGTACTTATAACCAACTACACTAACCAAGACTCTGCATGTACTTCTTTCTTCAAACCACATTTATCCACCAGGTCAGGATTAACATATAATTAGATCTAGGGTCAATCAAAATAGAAACAACTTGATCACAAAGCTTACCATCCATCTCGATAATAGATGCCTGGTGATCTGTCTACCTGTTATCCAACGCTTCATAAAGCCAAGGAATACTTTGTTGAACATCCCCCACTATTTGTGCCTCCTAAGCACTGTATATTTGTGGTCTACCACCTTGATGTCGTGGAAAATATCTCCTGTGATGATCTTTACCACAAGTCCAACACTATAAAGGCTTCCTACCCTCCATCAGAAGCATTTAACTTCTTAGGCAGCATTGCATTCTCTTTGTTACCTATGTCCTAAGGTATTGTTTGCTTCTTATCCCATTTTCCTTTATTCCTCTCATTACCTTTCTAATCCTGCTTAGTTTTATATTTGTGCTTCAATTGCTCATAATAATGCTTTAGCTTTCTGATGGCTTCCTCCAATGATCTAGTCTCATCAAACTCAATCATGTACTTTAACACTACCGACAATCCACTGATGAATATTTAAATCTTATCTTTCTCCTCCTTCAAATAAGGCATGTATCTCAACAACTACAAGAATCTACTAGTGTACTCCTCATTGGTCATGGATCCCATCTTCAAATCATAGAATTATTTTTCCCTATCATCATAGTATTTCTCCGATAGATACTTCTTCCTAAAAAGTCCCTCAAAGTCTCTCCAAGTCAACTCCTCTTCATGAATACCTCTGACACTATTTACATCTTCCCACCAAATGTTCATTTTACCTTTAAGAATGAACGTAGTTATTTTGGCCTTCATGTTCTCTGAGTAATCATGTAATCTGAAGAACTTATTCATCCAAAGAAACCACGCTTCTGCCTCTTGTGGCTTCTTCATTTCTCCATCAAATGTAGGTTACTTTTCTTTCTTTAACTCATTTGGAAAATACCTCCTGACACTCCTCCTTTAAGGATGATAGTGACAATGACCATGGTACCTATATGAACTAGAACTAGAATAAATCCCATGTCCATTTCCTCGTCTATCAAGTGTTTTTGAGAACCTACCATCTCTACCCATGTCATCTCTATCCGACCTATGACCACCATAAGACCTGCTACCATATGCTCCACTAGTCCTGTCCTCTTGTCCACGACTGATCCTAAGTTTGAAAATATCTGAAGGATGACTACATTGAACTCTACTTGTTTCTCTTGTGCCTTGGAAATACTCTCTCATGAATGAATGATTTTTTCATTATTTTCTTTGCAACTCCTTATTTCTACCTTCAAACTTATGAAAGTGTCTGTAATTTCAGGAGAGTACCGATCACCATGCTACTCATCTGATCTATAGGGAGAATCTTGTGAACTATAATCCACCATTTTTCTAGTCATTTGTCATCTTCTTCTTCATGCAATGGTACCATGTCAGATAAACCAAAACATAAATATAGCCAACATACCATAGTATAGTTCAAGGGCGGATATCTCATCTGCAAGGTCAACCAAATTAGCACAATACATGTATAATCATGATCATAACAGTATATAGGCATCATCTCAATCATCATACTGTTACCATGCATGATGCCACAACTATAACACCAACTAGACACAATGCATGCATAACAACATATAGACACTAACATGCATAACCAATACATATACAACCGACATGCATTCATGAAAAACACATCTCAACAACAACAACATCAACTTATACATGACAACACAATTGTAACAATGATTACTTCCATTCATACATAACAAACACAAAGACCACAAACATAACGAACACATATGCAACTGACATGTATGCATGACAAACCCATTCCATCCATCTAGTTTAAGGGTTGAACCATGCTTTGATACCTTTGTAACACCCCTCCTCCCACACTTACCCAAGCTTACCTATCAATCGAGGTAAATATGTGATGGAGAGTTACTATGATATGATTCAACTCCACAAGTACAGTTAAGGAAGTGGGATCAACTAAAACAAGATCAAACTGACCTTCCTTAGGAGCTACAAGACCCCCAGGGACTAAACAACCACTCTAGGTGTCCAACCCCTGATTTAACTTACTTTTTAACTAAACTGACCTCTAGTTTCTCCCATGAAAACCCCTCCAAGCAATTGTAACCCTCCAGTCTCTACCACAACAAGGCCTCCATGCAAATGCAGTTTTTTTAAAGCAGTTTTGTGCTAGCGACCTCGAAAACTGAGCCACTTTTTCAGGGCTAGGACTCAAGCCTTTTCTTACAACTTGATGAAATTCTAAAAAATGATAAATAACAAGAAGACAATGACTCTAATGAAAAACTTGAACAAGGACTTGACCTGGCTTATTGATGTAGGAGCATGAGGCTTGAAGACAAAAGGCTTTCAATTTATTCCAAAAATACAAAAAAAGTTTACAAGTAAAGGAGTGGGATCCTTTAGTTGTCACTTTACAAAGCTTTCTAGATAGGATTGGAGCTAGAATTCAGTGATTTGTATTATCTTATAATTATTTCAAGTATTTAGGCTTAGTTGATATTCTTGAGGAGAATATCATGCAGATTAGATTTTATCTAGGATTAGACATATTTGATCCATTGATTGAGCATATGATTGTTGTATGTACTGGTACTTATGTAAGTTTTGAATTAGTAGAATAGGATTTTGATGGATTTTGACTGATTTGGAATCTCTCTGTATCTCTGTGTATACTGTGTATGAATGGTCAAATCCCGAAGGGTTGAATTTCCTTCGAATTATTTATGAGTGTTGTTGATTTCCAGTTTGGCCCCTGTAAAATTAGAGTTTTGTATAATCTTGTGTTATCGCATTTAAATATTCATTCACTATGCATTGAATTAATTTCAATGTATTTCGAAACCACAGAGTTTAGTTAGTGACATCCTGAATATAACTTAGAGATAGATTAACCTTGGCGGAAGTGTTAAACTTGGCAAAAAGAGGAAAACCTGATAAATTTGCGAGAAACCCAAGAAAAGATCTGAATCACCTGATCGACAGATCAAACAGTTCTAATGGTCATCGTGTGCCAACAAGTGCATTTGTTAGTCAGAATAGAAAAGTGGTCTTCGTAGGTGTAAGTTGTATCTCGTGCGGTCTCAAGGTGGTAAGTGGTATCGTGAAAATTCACGTGATTATCTTTAATGTCCAACACGTAGCACGATAAAACCACTTTTCTCACGTGCTCTCGGCTCGTTATACATCATGCAAGATTCCACACAATATTACGCCCCAGCTGTTGGATCAAGTGAGATTGATCAATGGTGGAGATCGTCCGGACTAATTGGTGAGCAGGTGGAGCGATAACCGTCGGATTGAGGAATGAGATCGACAGTGGATACTTAATGTGCTAAAGGTTTGGGGAATGGTGGACACGATAAGGTTATGAACTAGGGTTTTATTTCTTTTTTATTCTGTGGAAAATATAAAGGTTTTCCAAATAACAGGTAAATTAAACAGTTCTGCTATTTTAGCAGAATAACTAAAATTGGAGGTTGATGACTGATTCTCCAAAGGAAACCCGAGAATAAATTCCACCTGAACTTGAACGAATAGTTTCAAGATTTGAATGATTATCCTTAACGCATGCGACCAACCCACCATTAGTGGTATCAGAGCAGCCTACTGACACTGAGCAAGATCTCAAAGATCAGAAAAAGAAATCCAACATGGCCTTTAGAGTTGGAGGAAGACGTGGTGGTGGTCGAAGAAGAGGAAGACCAGTTGCAAATGTTGAAGTGTTGGAAGCTATGCAACATATGCAAGCTAGATTAGAAGCAGTGGAAATGGGAAATCAAAGAGATGGAGATGTCATTGAGACTGAAGTTGAAGCTACAGAAGAAGAGGAACTTGCAGAAGTTACTCCTAAAATGAGATTCTTTAAATCAGTGTTGGAATCCACATCTAAACCAAGACTTGAAGGTTCAGTTTATACAGGAGGTTTAAACCCTGAGGAGTTGATAGAATGAATTAATGACATGGATAAATTCTTTGATTATGAAGAAATAGAATAAGGAAAGAGAGTGAAATTTGTTGTCACAAAATTTAAAGGACATGCAACACTTTGGTGGGATGGAGTGCAGGCAGAAAGAAGGAGACTTGGTAAGCTGCCAATTAAAAATTGGAATAGGATGGTGGAAAATTTGAGAGGTAAGTTTTTGCCAAGTGATTATCAACTTTCATTATATAGACAGATGTAGAACCTTAGACAGAGGTCTTTGACAGTGAAAGAATACATAGAGGAATTTTACAAAGAGAGCACAAGAGCTAGACAAATTCAAGATACAGATGAGAAGGTTACAAGATACATAAATGGTCTCAGGATGGAGATCTAAGATGAGATAAGTGTGTTGTCTCCTAAAATAGTAGAAGAGGCTTATCAAATGGTATTGAAGGCTGAAGAAAAACTCATGAGGAAGAAATCTGCCAAAAGTAGAGGTACTTTCCAAGGAAGAGGAAGTCAAGGAGGTAGAGGAAGATCTACAGCACCTAGAGATGGAGCTAGCAGCAACTCGAGTCAACATACACCCACAAAAGGTGATGTAAGTGATATTTTTCAAAGGAAGAGGAGGCAGAGGCAGAGGAAGAGAAATCAGATGTTACAGATGTAATAAGCTGGGACACAGAGCCTATGAGTACCCAGAAAATGCAGGAACAAATCAGAGAAATGTAATTGTTGCTCAGACTTAAGAGAAAGCAGAAAAGGTGCTAGAAGAAGAAAATGTACTAGAGAAAGGGGAATCTTTAGTAGTTAACAATTTTTTGTTAAAGCCAGCAAAGGAAGTTGTTGAACTAGCATAGAGAAAGACTTTGTTCAGGACTGTGTGCAAAGTTCAAGGAAAATGTTGTCAAATGATAATTGATAGTGGCAGTACTGATAATTTGGTTTCTACAGAAGTGGTGGAAAAGTTGAAATTAAGGACAAAGAAACATCCAACACCTTACAAGGTTTCATGGCTTCAAAAAGGACATCAGTTGTTAGTGAATGAATAGTGTGAAGTGGAGTTGTAATTGGCGAAATACAAAGAAAAAATTATGTGTGATGTGATGCCTATGGATGTGTGTCACATATTACTGGGAAGACCTTGGCAGTATGACAGAGGAGCTATGCATGATGGGAAAAATAACACATACAAATTTGGTAAAGATGGTATTAATCATACATTGCTGCCTATGGAAGAGGAGGATGCATCAAGAAAATTTGATCCAAAGACTCTATTGTTGAGTGGAAAAGAATACTTGCAGCAGATTGAAGAGGATGAGGTAAATTTTGCATTGATTTGCAAACCCAAGGTAATAATTACTTCCACTAAAATTTCTGATTTTCCAATTGAAATTCAAGAGATGTTGGAGAATTATTGTGATATCACTGTAGAAGATTTGCCTAATGAGTTACCACCCATTAGAAAAATCAGTCGTCATATAGATTTGATTCCAGGGATAAATCTGCAAAATAAAGCAGTTTACAGGATGACTCCCATAGAAAATGAAGAAATCAGAAAACAAGGTTCAGGAACTTTTAGATAAAGGATTGATTAGAGAGAGTTTAAGTCCTTGTGCAGTGCCAACAGTGTTGAGTCCAAAGAAAGATGGAGGTTGGAGAATGTGCACTGATTCAAGAGCAATCACCAAAATAACAATCAAGTACAGATTTCCTTTACCTAGAATTGAAGATTTGATGGATTGTTTAAGTGGAGCAAGATATTTTTCTAAGCTGGATTTAAAAAGTGGTTATCATCAGATAAGGATTAGAGAAGGAGATGAATGGAAAATTGCTTTTAAAACAAATGAAGGATTGTATGAATGGATGGTAATGCCTTTTGGGTTATCAAATGCTCCTAGTACATTTATGAGGCTTATTAATGAAGTGTTGAAAGAATTTATTGGTAAATTTGTAATAGTATATATGGATGATATATTAGTTTACAACAGATCTAAAGAGGAACATATGAGACATCTGAATTATGTCTTACAGAAGTTGCAACAAGAAAAGATACTATTAAATTTAAAGAAATGTTCGTTCATGAAGGAAGAGTTGGTATATTTGGGGTTTGTTGTTTCTGTTGATGGATTAAAAATGGATCCAGAGAATATAAAGGCAATCATAGAGTGGCCTTCACCAAAAAGTGTGTTTGAGGTAAGAAGTTTTCATGGTCTTGCTAGTTTTTATAGAAAATTCATAAGGAATTTTAGTAAGATCAATGCTTCTATTATTGATACTATAAAGAAGGATAAACAACCATTTAAATGGACTGCTAAAGCAGAGAAGAACTTCCAACTGTTGAAAAGAAAGATCACTGAAAAACCTATTTTAATTTTGCCTGATTTTAATTAACCTTTTCAAGTGAAGTGTGATGCTAGTGGAGGAGTTATTGGCGGTGTTTTAAGTTAGGAGGACAGACCTATAGCTTATTTCAGTGAAAAACTGAATGAATCAAAGAAGAAATATTCTTCTTATGATAAGGAATTTTATGCAGTTGTACAATCATTGAAGAAGTGGAGACATTACTTGATGTCTAAGGATTTTATACTTTATTCAGACAATCATGCATTGCAGTACATTATGCAACAGCCAAAGCTTAGTCAGAAACATGCAAAATGGGTAGAATATCTTCAAAGTTTTAATTTTGTATTGAAGCATATAAATGGCCAATCAAACAAAGTAGCAGATCCCTTAAGCAGGAAAAGTATCTTAGTTCAGGAAACTCAAATTCAAGTGTTGGGTTTTGACTTTATTAAGTAATTATATGAGAAAGATTTAGATTTTAAAAAGGCATTTGAAGCTTGTAAAAATCCTGGTTTGTTAGACAAAAGTAAGTGGATGGATTTTTTCTTGCAAGAAGGATTGTTGTTTAAAAGAAATCAGTTGTGCATACCAAACTATTCTATGAGGGAAAATTTAATTAAGGAGAAACATAGTGGTGGACTTGGAGGACATTTTGGTGCAAACAAGACATATGAGCATGTGAGCTGGTTTTATTTCTCGCCAAATATGAGATCTGAAGTGGAGAAGCATGTGAAAAATTGTAAAGTCTGTCAATATGCGAAGGGAAGGAGCCAAAACACAAGTTTGTATGTTCCATTACCTATTCCAGATAGACCTTGGGATATGGTAAGTATGGACTTTGTTTTGGGTTTACCAAAAACTCAAAGAGGAAATGATTAAATTTATGTTGTAGGTGATAGATTTTCTAAAATGGCACATTTTATTCCATGTTATAAAACCAGTGATGCTACTCACGTTGTTAATTTGTTTTTTAAGGATATTGTAAGGTTACATGGGTTACCTAAGAGCATTGTTTCAGACAAAGACACCAGATTTGTTGGTCATTTTTTGAGGACCTTGTGGAATAAACTTGGTACTAAACTGAGTTTCAATTCAGCTTATCATCCTCAGACTGATGGACAGACTAAAGTTGTAAACAAAAGCTTGGGTAATCTTCTGAGAAGTCTTGCAGGTGAACATCCAAAACAATGGGATCAAATTTTGGCACAGGCTAAATATGCTTATAATGATTCTTTTAATAGGAGTACAAGGCAGAGTCCATTCCATATAGTTTATGGAATGCACCCAAGAGGAGTATATGAATTAAGAGACTTGGGAAAAGCATAAATGAGAAGTGTTGAAGGAGAAGATTTTGCTTCAGAGATTCAAGCAATAGATGAACAGGTAAAACAGCAATTACAGGATAGAAACATAAATTACAAGAGCAGAGAAGATTTGAAGAAGAGAGAAGTTAATTTTGAGGTTGGAGATTTGGTTTTAGCACACCTGAGGAAGGAAAGATTTCCAAAAAGGGAGTATAACAAGTTAAAATTTAAGAAAATTGGACCATGCAGAGTCTTGAGGAAATTTTCTGCAAATGCATATGAAATTGAATTACCCCCTGACATTGGAATATCTCCAATTTTCAATGTTGCTGATTTGTACAGGTATGAAAGTGGAAATGCAGATGATATAGCAGAAGATAAAGAAGAACAAGGGGTTGATTGGGTACAAAAATTACCTACAACAAAGGAATTGCAGCCAGAAAAGATTTTAGATAAAAAAAATATTTAAGAAGACAAGAGGACATGAGTATTTTCAGTATTTGGTCAAGTGGAAGGATCAACCAATTGTTGATGTTACTTGGATGACATATGACATGATACAGAAGTTGGCCAGTTCTGTAGAAGAGCTCATGGACATGAGCCCATGAAGAATTTTGTCCTCAGGAGTCTAATGCAGAAGCATGAGGCTTGAAGACAAAAGACTTCGAATTTATTCCAAAAATACAAAAAAAGTTTACAAGCAAAGGAGTGGGATCCTTTAGTTGTCACTTTACAAAGCTTTCTAGATAGGATTGGAGCTAGAATCTAGGGATTTGTATTATCTTGTAATTATTTCAAGTATTTAGGCTTTGTTGAGATTCTTGAGGAGAATATCATGTAGAGTAGATATTATCTAGGATTAGACAGATTCGATCCATTGATTGAGCATCTGATTGTTGTATTTACTGGTACTTATGTAAGTTTTGAATTAGTAGAATAGGATTTTCACAGATTTTGACGGATTTGGAATCTCTCTGTATCTTTGTGTATACTATTTATGAATGGTCAAATCCCAAAGGGTTGAATTTCCTTCGAATTATTTCTAAGTGTTGTTGATTCCCAGTTTGGCCCCTGTAAAATTAGAGTTTTGTATAATCTTGTGTTATCATGTTTAAATCTTCATTCACTATGCATTGAATTAATTTGAATGTATTTCAAAACCACAGAGTTTAGTTAGCGACATCCTGAATATAACTTAGAGACAAAATAACCTTGGCAGAAGTGTTAAACTTGGCAGAAAGAGGGAAACCTGATAAATTCGCAAGAAACCCAAGAAAATATCTGAATCATTCAATCGACAAATCCAACAGATCTAATGGTCATCGTGTGCCAACAAGTGCATGCATTAGTCAGAATAGAAAAGCGGTCTTCGTAGGTGTAAGTTGTATATCGCGCGGTCTCAAGGTAGTAAGTGGTATCGTGAAAATTCACGTGATTAGCTTTAGTGGCTGACACGTAGCACAAGAAAACCCCTTTTATCGCGTGCTCTCAGCTTGTTATACATCGCACAAGATTCCACGCAAGATTACGTACCAGCTGTTGGATCAAGTGGGATTGATCAACGATGGAGATCGTCCAAACTAATTGGTGAGCGGGTGAAGTGATAATTTTTGGATTGAGGAATGAGATCGACGACGGAGACTTAATGCGCTAAAGGTTTTTGGAATGGCGGATGCGATAAGGTTATGAACTGGGGTTTTATTTCTTTTTTATTCTGTGGAAAATATGAAGGTTTTCCAAATAACGGGTAAATTAAACATTTCTGTTAATTTAGCAGAATAACTAAAATTGGAGGTTAATGACTGATTCTCCAGAGGAAACCCAAGAAGAAGTTCCACCTGAACTTGAAGGAATAGTTTCAAGTTTTGAACGATTATCCTTAACGCTTGCGACCAACCCACCACTTATCCTAACCATGACAGGCAATTCGTCAAACACTTCATGAACATGTAATGTATAGGTCATAAAAACACATATGAACATAGGGACCTCATAATTATCTGAGATTCGTCTAAAATGTCTGATGCCCTCTCAAAATAACTACATTATCATCTATTAGGTCATTCATTCATTAACATTTCATATACTAACCAAAACATGATGAGATCCATAACTTAAAATTGTCATAAAACCATACTTATAACCAACATATAACCAAATAAATAACCACAATAGAACAACCATCAAATCCATATAATAGCAAATACATTTACACACAGAACATAAGAGGAAAAATCTATTATTAACATATGGAAATCCAACCAAGTATGAGACTTCCGCGTACCACCCAATCATAGATTGGGCTGAACCAAATCTCTCTTTCATCCAATCACCCCCATGCCATATTCCAAGCATGAATGTTGGATCTCATGGAATAACCAATAAAAACCAAACTAGGGCTTCTAGAGGCCAACCACCTCAACCCTCAACCAGTGATTCCACCTCACGGTTAGAAATCACTAACCATCACCAAATTGGTCTCTATCTAAGCTACCCTGGGCTCCAGAGCATATGTTCCAACCTGGCTTCTAGGACTAGTAACTCCACCCATAGTTATTGTCAGGCTCCAAATCGTTTTTCCAACCAAGGCTTTCAGGACTAGTAACTCAACCCACCAAGGGCTCCAGAACATTTGTACAACCAAGGCATCCAACACTAGTAACTCAACGCAAGTTGTTATGGGGATTCTAGAGTGTTTGTTCAACCAAGTCTCCAGGAACTAATAACTCAATCCACAACCATAAGGAACATGATCCCAACCCAAAAAACAAAACATAAAACCCAAAAGACCATGGTTATCGAGGAAGTGGAAAGGCTAGGAAAAATCATTGTCAATCCAGGCATTCCTCCATTCTAATGACAAATCATAACCATGAAACCACATGCATGTGCCATGCATGCCAAAACCAACAAAGAAATCATACATGCAACTCATTACCTGCAAATGAAACCCGTTGTAGCTATTGATCCCACTGTCCTCTTGAGCTTTCCTGCTCTTCCTTTGCCTTCTTACTCCAAATCCTAAGTAAGCCAGATTTCTCCAAGAGTGCTCCCAGAAAACTCTAAGTGTCCAAGAGTATGAAAGAGAGAGAATAGAATGAGAGTGCCAAAGGCTGCACTAACAAAAGATGTGTACTAATCCTCAGAAGCCTTTTTATTAATGAGGCCCCTATTTTCTTCATTTTCCATTATTTTCCTTCAATTTCCTCCTCACATGCAACCTATGACCTTTCACCTTCATTTTCTCCTATTTTCCATTATTTTCATAATTAAAATGCCAATAAATGCCTCATGCCTTTCCAAATCCTTTTCCATTACCTTTGCCAATTTCCATAGCCATTGATTAATCACAAGTATCCTCGTCACTATCTTTTTTCCCAACATTCAGCTTGGAATACGTGTCCTGTGACCTTGGTTATTATTTTTCCTTTATTAACTTTATTACATGGATTTTTAACCTGGGTCTATTACAATTATGTAAAATTGCATAGAAAGAAAGAAAAGGTTTTGAATTCACATTATAAAATTATTCACATTCACAATAGGAAGAGTTGGAGTGAATCTGCACCATGGGAGACAAATCTACTGGCCAGTCTTTAATCTATTGGATTAAAATTTGGCCCACTAGGCTTCCCTGTGTGTGGTCTCCTTACCCCGCCCAAAAAAAAAACCTTCACTTTTGATGAATTTGTGCCCTTTTTATTTCATTGAAAGTTAATTTTTTAGTTTCTTGTTACATAACTAGTATTTAAACATTTTAATGTTTTGACTTTTACAAATTTATTAAATTAAACTTATATATATATATATATAAAAGTTACCTAAGACAACAAAACCACTCTTAAGCTTACATCATAACTAATATTATAAGTATATAAAAGTTACCTAAGGCAACAAAACCACTCTTAAGCTTACATCATAACTAATATTATAAGTTTAATATATATATATATATATATATATATATATATATATATATTATAAGTTTAAGAGTGGTTTTGTTGCCTTGGGAAACTTTTGTGTGTGTGTGTGTTTTCCTCAAATTTTATATTTTTATGTTTCAACAAAGTTTAAATTATTTCAACTTAGAAAATTGAAACTATCTCTAATCAGCTTTCCTTGATCACATAAAAAATCAGAATTAGTTCCTTAGAATTTACACAATAAAAAATGAGAATTAGTTCCTTAGAATTTACATAATGACTTAGACACAAAGTTAAGTATATTTATTTTCTTACCTTTTCACATCACTATTTATTAAAATAAACTTGAAATAAAACTAATTGAGGTAAAATACATATTTTATGTGCCTCTCGTTATATGTAAGCTGATAGGTTTAATTTTTATTTTTATATTTAAGTGTAAAAAAATTGCTTTTACAAAACTAAAATCATTGTGCACTTTGTTTTTATGTCAAAAGGTTGTCTCCCTAATTAACCCATATATGGCAAAGTTAAAAAGCTAGAACATATTTCATGTTTAACTTAGATAAAAAAATTGTTTTTCAAATTTCCATGAAAACTAATAACAAAAGAGTTTACAATCAAAACTTTCAATGTTATTTCAAAAATATATAAAAGAGAATGTTGCGAAATGAAATATCAAAGTAATGTAAAATTCAGTGTGACTGAAATATACAAGGATTATTATAGGGATGATGAATGATAATATAAAGTGGACATATAACTTATCAAATAGAGCCCATCACAAGAATAGGTAAAGTTGGGAGAAGATAGATGGATGGTTGAATTTTGGTATTGGTTGTAGAGATGCATTAAATTTAAATGTGATGTGTGAGCCCACTCTGTCAAAAGGCTAAAAACTGACAAGATCAACAACGACAAAACATATCGGGTAGAAAATTTTCCATGCATTAACTCTTATTTTGATCCCAATGGGTTTTCATAGGTGTGGATATCTTAAGTCATGGGAATGTTTTATATCCCTAGCTTAATAGTCAAGTGATTGAATATTACATGGGTGAGTAAGGTAAATTTTTATGACAATTAAGAGTATGACAAGTAAAGCTTTATGTTTAAAGTGGATTCATTTTTTTAGGTAACATTTATGGATATACCCTCACATTATTTACTTTTTTACTCCTTCACCTTTTATGATGTGTTTATGCCTTTTTATATTATATTTAGAGTACACCATTTCATGTTATTTTAGTATTAGGTATATAAGTATTTGTGTGTGTGTGGCGTGTACGTGTGTGCATGAATACATATACTTATGTATGTTGTACAATAAGTTAAAAGTAGATTATATGATTTATGGGAGGATGATATTATATGATTAAGCACACTTATTAAGGGGATAATGAGTGAACCATGTCAATACTTGTGTATAAGAACAATATACCTTGCAATAACTTTATGATAGCCCAATGATTGGATTCGAAAGCCTCACTTAATAGTAGCACATCAACGATAAAGGTAAATTTTTAAACCCTAGAATATGTTCCAAGAATAGAGAATGTATTCACTTTAGTTTAATAGGATGGTGATGGTGAGATTCATCGAGGGAGAGTGAGAAAAATTGTATTTATGATGATTAATAAATGTGAATGGGATTTTTTTTTAGTTGGCAAGGTTGAGTCACTATTTAGTGAAACATGGGGAGTAGGAAAAATCTTTTCAAGTAGGGTCAATTTGAGCTACAACATTGCCAATGATAATAATAAAAATAATAATAATAATAATAAATCTGCCATTTAAAGGAATTAACCCTCATAATATAGATTTTGGTTTATATTTACAAATCCGTTATGACAAATTGTCCGCTGAAAAATCTATGATTGTTTATAGATTGATATAATATGACAAATTTCCAGTGGTTAAGAATATCTTGCATCTGGCATATTATTGATGCTTCGTGACACCATTAAGAAGCTTTGAATCCATAAGTAGGGAATAAAATCAATCAATTACATCAAACAAAAGTAGTGAGAGACATTGTTTCAACTCAACAAATGAAAATACCACAACTTCATTGATCATTAAGGCTCATATTATCATTACAGCTAGAACATTACATGGTCTCAAAGTTGTAAACTTAAAATTGACATTCTAGTAACTTGTGGGTCAATGTATATTTTATTATATACTTCACCTAATCTCCTAGTAAATAAATTAGAAAAGGTTTGATAGTCTATAAGATACATTTTAAAAAAAAAAAGGAAAAAAAAGAAACAAATTAAGTACCTAATATGATATTTTGTTGTGTATTGGTTCTCCATTTCCAACATTTCACGCATGATTTTATGAGAACAATAGTAGGTAACTATTACCTTCATTTTAAATGATTTACAAAAGCATGGAATAATAAATATTATCAAATAAACTTCTATTACATCTCTTTTAGTAACATGCACAAGAACAACAAAGTTCATGCTTTATGTAACCTTACAACGTACATAATTACACCGTAAGGCATTTCCCTTTGAAATGAATTGCCCCAGCCGATGTCGTGTCCTATTGTTGACCGTGGATTTGTGGTGTTAGACGATTGAACGAAGATTGATCATTGATCCTCACACTATCTTTTTGTCTCCCAACCCAATGGCCTCTCTGTCTTTAGAGTTATTGTTCGGGGATGTTTCCTCTGGAGGTATGCGAGCTAGGGCTGCAGCACGCAAATCTTCTTTGGCGGCAGAGAAAAATCCAGAATCTGTTCCCCCATGAACTAGCTAGTTACGCCGTAAGGCGTTTCCCTTTGAAATGAATTGCCCCAGCCGATGTCGTGTCCTATTGTTGACCGTGGATTTGTGGTATTAGACGATTGAATGAAGATTGATCGTTGATCCTCACACTGTCTTTTTGTCTCCCAACCCAATGGCCTCTCTGTCTTCAGAGTTATTGTTCGGGGATGTTTCCTCTGGAGGTATGCGAGCTAGGGCTGCAGCACGCAACTCTTCTTTGGCGGCAGAGAAAAATCCAGAATCTGTTCCCCCATGAACCAGCTAGGTATTCCTTCTACCCTTGCGAGCTGCTTAGTTTATTCTTCGTTAAGTTCGTCATTTTGACCTTTTACGCTCCGTTTCATTCGCCCAATCTCAGGTTCTCGCTCACTAATTTTTGGTTCAAAGGTTTTATCAGAGCTTTCCACCGCTGTTTGCAAGGCATTTCAAGTTCTCAGGGCGGAATTCGACCTGTCTGTTATCCACCAGGTTGGCTTAACTAACCCTTTACCCACATTTTTCAGATATGCAAAAAGCCTTTTTAAATTTCTGTATTTCAAGCTCTGAATTGATCACGGTAGAACAATTTAGCGGTTAATTCTTTTGTGTTTGTCTGGACTCTTCATAGAGGGATTCTGTGAGGATCTATGCTCTGTTGATTGTGCAGTAGAAGGTTCTTCACTACTCTCACGATTATTTTCTTGTTTGATTTGTGCAAGAGTATTAGGCCCAACAAAATTTATGGCATCTGTCCTTGTTTCAGTGTTCCTAAAAGTTTGACCTCTAGGTACCCTGGATTCTGATGATACAGAACCATCTGCAGGCATTCTGCCCCTCTTCTTTTCACGATACTTGCTTCTGAAATGATCATTTAAGCCCCGCCTGCTTGGTGAGCTTCTGGACCAAGCCCTCTCTAACTTGTCTTCTTGATCAGCTTCTATATTGTAAGATGGCTCTCTTTTGAAGCCACTAGCCTCTACTTGAATCCTACCCTGCAATCGCCTACTACTGTGATTCATACCTTGCCTTAACTGATCCTTGTATATATCTTGTTGTCTACGGTCATCATCTTGTTGCCTAGAGCCACGGTGAAATTCACCATGTCGACTATCCACATGTTGTCTCTTTGAGGGGCTATCCACTACTTTAGCCTCACCAGCCCTCCTATGTTTTGAAATCCGGTGGCGGAGATCCTCCATATTGTTCCGTTCAGGATCATCTTCACTAGACAAGGACCTCCTTTCTCACACAATCGGTCTCTCCAGAACCCTGTCATCAAAAGCATTAGACTACTTTCAGCCACCGCGCTCATATCCCCTGTTTTTATATGGTTCATAAGCTCCATGGTCATACTGAAATTCAGCATCATAGTAGCCAGTTCGAACAAGCTCTCGTTTGTTGTGCATATTTCTTTCTCGACCATTGATTGCATCTCTTCCAGATTCCATATCATGTTTATAGTAATCAGCATCCTCCCAGTGGCTTAGCTGGTCAACTCCATCATCCACAAGTACATCAAATCCTGGCGATGATCCACCCAACAAATCCTCCGATTCTAATCCATTTTGTAGTCTCTCTTCTGGAGGATGAGACGGGCGTATCCGAGACCTATTTCTTGAAGCATCATGTATCCTTTGTCTTGTAGGTTCAATCTCTGGCAAAAATTGTTCGACTTCATGTGGACTTCCCTTTATATAGGTAGGCTGAGATCTTGATTGAGAGACATGTCTAGCTTCTGGTTGCAACTGGGGTTCCTAGACATTGTTTGACTGCAGTGTTAAAGGATTGCCCAAATGCTCTACTTGGAAGTTATTGGACTGCAATGCAACAGGGTTATTTGACTATGACGCCTTGAAGTTATTTGCCTTTGCTAGCACATGGTTTCTTGACTGCACTACCTGAAAGTTGTTTGACTTCAATGTCATGGGGTTGCTTGACTGCACTGCATTAGGATCAATTGATTGCACTGCCTTGGGAAAGCTTAAATCAGATGGATGTTTTCCATCTTTGTTGCTTTCAGTTTCATTGACTGTTTGTTTCCCACTTCAATGTCATGGGGTTGCTTGACTGCACTGCATTAGGATCAATTGATTGCACTGCCTTGGGAAAGCTTAAATCAGATGGATGTTTTCCATCTTTGTTGCTTTCAGTTTCATTGACTGTTTGTTTCCCACTTGCCTAAGGCTCTGTAACTGCTGGACTTGGTTTTGTTGTCTTTTGAGAAGTTAGATTAGCTCCTGAAAACGGACCATGCACAAAAGGGCACTTATCACCCTTTACACAATATCCCTGCTGGAAAAAATAGCAGGGAACTTTCGGTTTGTTTGCAGTGCCAGATGCCGGTAACGATGCTGAGGACGATGGTGGCACTATTGCTAGTGTTGGTGCTCCTGACAAGCCATCTAGTGGCTGAAACGGAAACACAGATACACAAGTTAGTGTCATAAATAGATTAAAAAAAATTATACAAACAAAGTATACCTACTTGATATGTAGAATCGACCAGAGCAGAATAGCTTGAAACTGGCTATGACTATTTTATGTGAAGGCTGCGGTCCGTGTTTGTATTACACCACTGACCAGTTCAACTACAACCCTCTCCTCATGCAAAACATAACCATTACTACTCAAAAAAAATGTTACAAATACAACACAGGTATATACAATTGTTTTCTCGAAAAATGCAAAATTGATCGCAACTTAAGCATTTGCTCTTTTAAAAGCCATTTTCTAGGTTTACATGAACGTTGAATTATCAAAAATGTCCTCAAAGTCTCTCAACCTAACATTGTTCGATCAAACTGTCCTGAAAGTCTCAAGCTAACGGATTCTGTCGAAGTCTTTGTAAACATTTTTGTGCATATTTATATTATTAATGAAATTCCCTAGTACAGCCAAAAATGTGCTAGATGCGTCTTCCAAAATCCATCCCAATATATACTTTAGCCAAGTGTACACCAATTACAATACTGTCCATAGATCTACTCTACTTTCTGTGAAAAAAGGGTTGTTTCAACCTTTGAATAAGAAAATATTGCATCAATTCTACATACAGTTGCAGCAACACTGCCACTTTCTGGAGCTCCAAAAAAATAGAATTGAACAAAGGCTTATAATTCCCAGTTATTCAGTGGATGATTGTCCCATTTTTAATGGAAATTATGGCATTTACACAATAAAATAATGAATTATGTTTTTTTAATGATAAAATATTGAATCTTTTTAGTTGGCACATTTCGGCATAAAACTTCACAGAGCTGCATAAATTTTATTTGGAGATGTCATCTTCATTCAACTGGCAAGACAACCAACGTACTATAATAATATAATTTATTTAATAGAGGACTGGTAACGGATACTTCACAAACAACTTCAAATGCAGAAATTTCTTTTACAGAACATGAAAAACCATAAATATCCCAATACTATATAGTATATACCCATTTCATATCCACCACAAATTAATAAATATATTAAAACAAACAAAAAATACCAAGGTATCTTCAGCTATGGAGACAGCGAAATAATTAACCCATGGTGTTACTCGAATAAAAAATACTTTCATGTAATTCAAATATTATTGAAATTTTGGAATGATCAGAAGCAACTGTAAAAATTTCCAAGACAAAATGTTCGCATTACAATGACAATATGAAAACTAAAAAGCAATCATCTGCCAGTTATTTAATACTCAATGCCTTAAAATTCCACAGATTACAGGAGGAATCACCTACTGTTCACAGTTGCAGCTGCAAAGTGTTATCGTCTTCATATAATTAAGAATATTTACCCAAGTCTACATTATTCAAATGCTAGTAGCTGCAAATGCCAATGAGGTAATTGATTCAAAGGCATCACTGATACCTCTGCTGAGAAGCATAATATGCTCTAAAATTAAGTTATGATATTTGCTTCTGCATAGGCTCCTCTATAATATTAAACAAATAGGATTTGTATCATCATTAACAAGATTCAGTACAGACAAAAGAAACAATTATCTTGAATAGCTGCGAGAACATCATGTCAAGCAACACATGAAATTGGCATTTTAACTGACATTCCAAGCAAAACTACAACATAAAATCACCATTGTGCTTGCCAATACATGCACAAATTTGCAAACAGCCTTCAACATATCTTCTAATACAAGTCACCAATCAAGAGAAGATGCCACCAAGCTTCCTAGCAAAGTCATCGTCATCATCATCTTCTAGAAAGTCTTCATCTTCTTGCTCATATTCATTCCTTTCCCACTCTTCATTGTCCTCATTCTCTACATGTTCCAAATCATACTCTTCATGGTCAACATCCTCATCTTCATTGCTGTGAACAACATCATTCATTACTACATCTTCCTGGTCATCCACTACAACAGGCTATGCTCCATTTGAAAAGGCTGATGGTTTGTCTTCTACAAGAGTATCCACGTCATTGGATACCTCAGTGTCATCCACCCCAGGAGTAAAAGTGGGTAGTTCAGATGTATAACTGTCACCAGCTGGAAATTCTCCCTCTTCAACATCTTTTTCAGGTGGTGGCAAGCCATCATTTCCCTTGCTCAAATTGAAACTCTGAATGGCCTGACCCTGCCCTTCTGTAGGTATATTTCCTTCATTGTCACCATTTTCTTGAGTCACTTTCCGTTGTTTCTTCAGAATATCACTTAATGGCTTTGGAGCCTGAAAGTCTTGTTCCCCACTTGAGACACTAATTACCTTGCCCAATCTCATCTTCCTTCCTTCCCAAGGAAGGTTTTGTCTATGTTTGTCTAGACTCTTCATAGAGGGATTCTGTGAGGATCCATGCTCTGTTGATTGTGCAGTAGAAGGCTCTTCACTGCTCTCACAATTCCTTTCTTGTTTGATTTGTGCAAGAGTCATAGGCCCAGCAAAATTTATGGCATCTGTCCTTGTTTCAGTGTTCCTAAAAGTTTGACCTCTAGGTACCCTGGATTCTGATGATATATAACCATCTGTAGGCATTCTGCCCCTCTCCTTTTCACGATACTTTCTTCTGAAATGATCATTTAAGCCCCGTCTGCTTGGTGAGCTTCTTGGGCCATTAACTTGTTTCTTTAGGTCCAAAAACACAAGCTCTTAGGCCATTAACCTATTTCTTTAGGTCCAAAAACACAAGCTCTTAACCAAGCAACAGTTTTAGTGGCCGAGGGGGTTTGAACACTAATGTCCCTCCAGTACTCCAACACTGATGTCCCTCCAGTACAATGTTTTTTATTTTCTTCGAATATTTTATCCACATTGTAGTGTAATTTTTTTGTCGCCACGGGCAGTATACCTGCTTGATATGTAGAATCGACCAGAGCAGAATAGCTTGAAACTGGCTATGACTATTTTATGTGAAGGTTGTGGTCTATGTTTGTATTACACCACTGACCAGTTCAACTACAACCCTCTCCTAATACAAAACATAACCATTACTGCTAAAAAAAAATGTTACAAATACAACACAGGTATATACAATTGTTTTCTCTAAAATGCAAAATTGATCGCAACTTAAACATTTTCTCTTTTGAAAGCCATTTTCCAGGTTTACATGAACGTTGAATTATCAAAAATGTCCTCAAAGTCTCTCAACCTAACATTGTTCGAGCAAACTGTCCTTAAAGTCTCAAGCTAACGGATTCTTCCGAGGTCTCTGTAAATATTTTTGTGCATATTTATATTATTAATGAAATTCCCTAGTACAGTCAAAAATGTGCTAGATGCGTCTTCCAAAATCCATCCCAATATATACTTTAGCCAAGTGTACACCAATTACAATATTGTCCATAGATCTACTCTACTTTCTGTGAAAAAAGGGTTGTTTCAACCTTTGAATAAGAAAATATTGCATCAATTCTACATACAGTTGTAGCAACACCGCCACTTTCTGGAGCTCCCAAAAAATAGAATTGAACAGAGGCTTATAATTCCCAGTTATTCAGTGGATGATTGTCCCATTTTTAATGGAAATTATGGCATTTACACAATAAAATAATGAATTATGTTTTTTTAATGATAAAATATTGAATCTTTTTAGTTGGCACATTTCGGCATAGAACTTCACAGAGCTGCAAAAATTTTATTTGGAGATGTCATCTTCATTCAATTGGCAAGACAACCAACGTACTGTAATAATATAATTTATTTAATAGAGGACTGGTAACGGATACTTCACAAACAACTTCAAATGCAGAAATTTCTTTTACAGAACATGAAAAACCATAAATATCCCAATACTATATAGTATATACCCATTTCATATCCACCACAAATTAATAAATATATTAAAACAAACAAAAAAATACCAAGGTATCTTCAGCTATGGAGACAGCGAAATAATTAACTCATGGTGTTACTCGAATAGAAAAATACTTTCATGTAATTCAAATATTATTGAAATTTTGGAATGATCAGAAGCAACTGTAAAAATTTCCAAGACAAAATGTTCGCATTACAATGACAATATGAAAACTAAAAAACAATCATCTGCCAGTTATTTAATACTCAATGCCTTAAAATTCCACAGATTACAGGAGGAATCGGCTACTGTTCACAGTTGCAGCTGCAAAGTGTTATCGTCTTCATATACTTAAGAATATTTACCCAGGTCTACATTATTCAAATGCTAGTAGCTGCAAATGCCAATGAGGTAATTGATTCAAAGGCATCACTGATCCCTCTGCTGAGAAGCATAATATGCTCTAAAATTAAGTTATGATATTTGCTTCTGCATAGGCTCCTCTATAATATTAAACAAATAGGATCTGTATCATCATTAACAAGATTCAGTACAGACAAAAGAAACAATTATCTTGAATAGCTGCGAGAACATCATGTCAAGCAACACATGAAATTGGCATTTTACACTGACATTCCAAGCAAAACTACAACAGAAAACCACCATTGTGCTTGCCAATACATGCACAGATTTGCAAACAGCTTTCAACAGATCTTCTAATACAAGTCACTAATCAAGAGAAGATGCCACCAAGCTTCCTAGCAAAGTCGTCGTCATCATCATCTTCTTGCTCATCTTCATTCCTTTCCCACTCTTCATTGTCCTCATTCTCTACATGTTCCAAATCATACTCTTCATGGTCAACATCCTCATCTTCATTGCTGTGAACAACATCATTCATTACTGCATCTTCCTGATCATCCACTACAACAGGCTTTGCTCCATTTGGAAAGGTTGATGGTTTGTCTTCTACAAGAGTATCCACGTCATTGGATGCCTCAGTGTCATCCACCCCAGGAGTAAAAGTGGGCAGTTCAGATGTATAACTGTCACCAGCTGGAAGTTCTCCCTCTTCAACATCTTTTTCAGGTGGTGGGAAGCCATCATTTCCCTTGCTCAAATTAAAACCCTGAATGGCCTGACCCTGCCCTTCTGTAGGTATATTTCCTTCATTGTCTCCATTTTCTTGAGTCACTTTCCATTTTTTCTTCAGAATATCACTTAATGGCTTTGGAGCCTGAAAGTCTTGTTCCCCACTTGAAACACTAATTACCTTGCCCAATCTCATCTTCCTTCCTTCCCAAGGAAGGTTTTGTCTATGTTTGTCTGGACTCTTCATAGAGGGATTCTGTGAGGATCCATGCTCTGTTGATTGTGCAGTAGAAGGATCTTCACTGCTCTCACGATTCTTTTCTTGTTTGATTTGTGCAAGAGCCTTAGGCCCAGCAAAATTTATGGCATCTGTCCTTGTTTCAATGTTCCTAAAAGTTTGATCTCTAGGTACCCTGGATTCTGATGATATAGAACAATCAGCAGGAATTCTACCCATCTCCTTTTCACGATACTTGCTTCTGAAATGATCATTTAAGCCCCGTCTGCTTGGTGAGCTTCTTGGGCCATTAACCTGTTTCTTTAGGTCCAAAAACACAAGCTCTTAGGCCATTAACCTATTTCTTTAGGTCCAAAAACACAAGCTCTTAACCAAGCAGCAGTTTTAATGGTCGAGGGGGTTTGAAAACTGATGTCCCTCCAGTCCTCCAACACTGATGTCCCTCCAGTACAATATTTTTTATTTTCTTCGAATATTTTATCCACATTGTAGTGTAATGTTTTTGTCGCCACGGGCAGTATACCTGCTTGATATGTAGAATCGACTAGAGCATAATAGCTTGAAACTGGTTATGACTATTTTATGTGAAGGTTACGGTCCGTTTTTGTATTACACCACTGACCAGTTCAACTACAACCCTCTCCTAATGCAAAACATAACCATTACTACTCAAAAAAGATGTTACAAATACAACACAGGTATATATAATTGTTTTCTCTAAAATGCAAAATTGATCGCAACTTAAGCATTTGCTCTTTTGAAAGCCATTTTCCAGGTTTACATGAACGTTGAATTATCAAAAATGTCCTCAAAGTCTCTCAACCTAACATTGTTCGATCAAACTGTCCTTAAAGTCTCAAGCTAACGGATTCTGCCGAGGTCTCTGTAATATTTTTGTGCATATTTATATTATTAATGAAATTCCCTAGTACAGTCAAAAATGTGCTAGATACATCTTCCAAAATCCATCCCAATATATACTTTAGCCAAGTGTACACCAATTACAATACTGTCCATAGATCTACTCTACTTTCTGTGAAAAAGGGTTGTTTCAACCTTTGAATAAGAAAATATTGCATCAATTCTACATACAGTTGCAGCAACGCCGCCACTTTCTGGAGCTCCCAAAAAATAGAATTGAACAGAGGCTTATAATTCCCAGTTATTCAGTGGATGATTGTCCCATTTTTAACGGAAATTATGGCATTTACACAATAAATTAATGAATTCTGTTTTTTTAATGATAAAATAATGAATCTTTTTAGTTGGCACATTTCGGCATAGAACTTCACAGAGCTGCATAAATTTTATTTGGAGATGTCATCTTCATTCAACTGGCCAAACAACCAACGTACTATAATAATATAATTTATTTAATAGAGGAATTGTAACGGATACTTCACAAACAACTTCAAATGCAACAATTTCTTTTACAGAACATGAAAAACCATAAATATCCCAATACTATATAGTATATACCCATTTCATATCCACCACAAATTAATAAATATATTAAAACAAACAAAAAAACACCAAGGTATCTTTAGCTATGGAGACAGCGAAATAATTAACTCATGGTGTTACTCGAATAGAAAAATACTTTCATGTAATTCAAATATTATTGAAATTTTGGAATGATCAGAAGCAACTGTAAAAATTTCCAAGACAAAATGTTCGCATTACAATGACAATATGAAAACTAAAAAACAATCATCTACCAGTTATTTAATACTCAATGCCTTAAAATTCCACAGATTACAGGAGGAATCAGCTACTGTTCACAGTTGTAGCTGCAAAGTGTTATCGTCTTCATATAATTAAGAATATTTACCCAGGTCTACATTATTCAAATGCTAGTAGCTGCAAATGCCAATGAGGTAATTGATTCAAAGGCATCACTGATCCCTCTGCTGAGAATCATAATATGCTCTAAAATTAAGTTATGATATTTGCTTCTGCATAGGCGCCTCTATAATATTAAACAAATAGGATCTGTATCATCATTAACAAGATTCAGTGCAGACAAAAGAAACAATTATCTTGAATAGTTGCGAGAACATCATGTCAAGCAACACATGAAATTGGCATTTTACACTGACATTCCAAGCAAAACTACAACAGAAAACCACCATTGTGCTTGCCAATACATGCACAGATTTGCAAACAGCCTTCAACAGATCTTCTAATACAAGTCACCAATCAAGAGAAGATGCCACCAAGCTTCCTAGCAAAGTCGTCGTCATCATCATCTTCTTGCTCATCTTCATTCCTTTCCCACTCTTCATTGTCCTCATTCTCTACATGTTCCAAATCATACTCTTCATGGTCAACATCCTCATCTTCATTGCTGTGAACAGCATCATTCATTACTGCATCTTCCTGGTCATCCACTACAACAGGCTTTGCTCCATTTGAAAAGGCTAATGGTTTGTCTTCTACAAGAGTATCCATGTCATTGGATGCCTTAGTGTCATCCACCCCAGGAGTAAAAGTGGGCAGTTCAGATGTATAACTGTCACCAGCTGGAAGTTCTCCCTCTTCAACATCTTTTTCAGGTGGTTGCAAGCCATCATTTCCCTTGCTCAAATTGAAACTCTGAATGGCCTGACCCTGCCCTTCTGTAGGTATATTTCCTTCATTGTCACCATTATCTTGAGTCACTTTCCGTTTTTTCTTCAAAATATCACTTAATGGCTTTGGAGCCTGAAAGTCTTGTTCCCCACTTGAAACACTAATTACCTTGTCCAATCTCATCTTCCTTCCTTCCCAAGGAAGGTTTTGTCTATGTTTGTCTGGACTCTTCATAGAGGGATTTTGTGAGGATCCATGCTCTGTTGATTGTGCAGTAGAAGGTTATTCACTGCTCTCACGATTCTTTTCTTGTTTGATTTGTGCAAGAGTCTTAGGCCCAGCAAAATTTATGGCATCTGTCCTTGTTTCAGTGTTCCTAAAAGTTTGACCTCTAGGTACCCTGGATTCTGATGATATAGAACCATCTGCAAGCATTCTGCCCCTCTCCTTTTCACGATACTTTCTTCTGAAATGATCATTTAAGCCCCGTCTGCTTGGTGAGCTTCTTAGGCCATTAACCTATTTCTTTAGGTCGAAAAACACAAGTTCTTAGGCCATTAAACTATTTCTTTAGGTCCAAAAACACAAGCTCTTAAGGTCCAAAAACACAAGCTCTTAACCAAGCAGCAATTTTAGTGGTCGAGGGGGTTTGAACACTGATTTCCCTCCAGTCCTCCAACACTAATGTCCCTTCAGTACAATGTTTTTTATTTTCTTCGAATATTTTATCCACATTGTAGTGTAATTTTTTTGTCGCCACGGGCAGTATACCTGCTTGATATGTAGAATCGACCAGAGCAGTATAACTTGAAACTGGCTATGATTATTTTATGTGAAGGCTGTGGTCCGTGTTTGTATTACACCACTGACCAGTTCAACTACAACCCTCTCCTAATGCAAAACATAACCATTACGGCTCAAAAAAAATGTTACAAATACAACACAGGTATATACAATTGTTTTCTCTAAAATGTAAAATTGATCGCAACTTAATCATTTGCTCTTTTGAAAGCCATTTTCCAGGTTTACATGAACGTTGAATTATCTAAAATGTCCTCAAAGTCTCTCAACCTAACATTGTTCGATCAAACTATCCTGAAAGTCTCAAGCTAACGGATTCTGCTGAGGTCTCTGTAAATATTTTTGTGCATATTTATATTATTAATGAAATTCCCTAGTACAGTAAAAAATGTGCTAGATGCGTCTTCCAAAATCCATCCCAATATATACTTTAGCCAAGTGTACACCAATTACAATATTGTCCATAGATCTACTCTACTTTCTGTGAAAAAAGGGTTGTTTCAACCTTTGAATAAGAAAATATTGCATCAATTCTACATACAGTTGCAGCAACGCCGCCACTTTCTGGAGCTCCCAAAAAATAGAATTGAACAGAGGCTTATAATTCCTAGTTATTCAGTGGATGATTGTCCCATTTTTAACGGAAATTATGGCATTTACACAATAAAATAATGAATTATGTTTTTTTAATGATAAAATAATGAATCTTTTTAGTTGGCACATTTCGGCATAGAACTTCACAGAGCTGCATAAATTTTATTTGGAGATGTCATCTTCATTCAACTGGCTAGACAACCAACGTACTATAATAATATAATTTATTTAATAGAGGAATTGTAACGGATACTTAACAAACAACTTCAAATGCAACAATTCCTTTTACAGAACATGAAAAACCATAAATATCCCAATACTATATAGTATATACCCATTTCATATCCACCACAAATTAATAAATATATTAAAACAAACAAAAAAAAAACCAAGGTATCTTCAGCTATGGAGACAGCGAAATAATTAACCCATGGTGTTACTCGAATAGAAAAATACTTTCATGTAATTCAAATATTATTGAAATTTTGGAATGATCAGAAGCAACTGTAAAAATTTCCAAGACAAAATGTTCGCATTACAATGACAATATGAAAACTAAAAAACAATCACATGCCAGTTATTTAATACTCAATGCCTTAAAATTCCACAGATTACAGGAGGAATCACCTATTGTTCACAGTTTCAGCTGCAAAGTGTTATCGTCTTCATATAATTAAGAATATTTACCCAGGTCTACATTATTCAAATGCTAGTAGCTGCAAATTCCAATGAGGTAATTGATTCAAAGGCATCACTGATCCCTCTGCTGAGAAGCATAATATGCTCTAAAATTAAGTTATGATATTTGCTTCTATAGGACCTAGATAATGCAAGGGCCACACAATTTCCACTGAAGCATCCACTTGGGTTAGCCTCTATGTTTTGGATGATTACACAATAGATAAAATTGGCCAGCACTTATCAAAAATTCCATCCAGACAGATAGTCAATGCTCAATCCTACTTTATATTTTCTAAGCACAACCAATAACTCCACGAGGATAACATGATCCCTATTTAGCAAATACACCGGCTGCCCGCTCAAATCGCTGGTACCTATAATCATAGCCCTGTATGGATAAAAATTGATGACTACGAGTTACGTTGGCTCTATACATTGATGACAGTTTCTTTAGCTTTGCCAACAATCATTGTACTCTAGTATAGACTAAATGGACACTTGAATTTCCATTATCCAAAAGATGGAATCTTACCCAAGGCATTCACAAGAGTTGTTGCCAACCCACAACTAGTTGAAAATAATCTCCATCATCATAACAAACTTTATGCCCATAATATGCACAAATGGTAACACATGATACATCTCCCAAACCAACGGAGTCCAACTAAAGTCTAATCCGAGATCCTCCATTCTCAACACCTTATACATAAAAAAAACTTGTTTGTAATCGGCCTCTCTTTGCACTTTTTGGGGCAATTGCTAGTTATATTAAGTTACTTGAAAAATATGTCTCCTACAATGTATTTTAGGTATCAGAGGAGGGAAACGGTTATTTCCATTGATTGAGGAATCATTTAGGCAATTTCAGTCTTGTAGAAAAGATTTGTGTTGGTTTAGCCTGAGCCCGAAACTTTTCCATTGTCATCTAATTAATGAATGCATTAGTTTGACCACAACAAAATATCCATTTTCAAAATACACATTATCATCCACCCTTGCTTTCAACAATGCCCATTCACAAGTCGCTATTCTTCCCCACTCTTACCACTCTATGCCTTATGGCATTTCCTTTGCAACATAAGGTGCAAATGCTAGTAATAGCTTAAAATTCAATAAATCTCAAATTGCATACTAGCATATCACCTAACCATTTGTAAAGGAGTATAAACTATATTGAAACTCCCATACTAGATGCAAGAGACTCATGTTGTGTATTATTTACATTTTAATTTTTCTTTGATGCTCTCCTTGGAATTTCACTTGTCACAATCAATAGTATATGGACATAATTGTTCAAAAATATCACTATAATTCTAAAAGAGTGATATAAACCTTAATTAAATAATCTTGTCAAATCAATTTCTATAACATCTCACTTCACACAAACACATAGGAATAAGGAAGTTCATGATATACACAATCTTGCTACAAGAAAAACAATATCTTAAGTTTCATCCAATTCTAGTTAACATATTAGCCTATCATCTAATCATTTGTACTTGAGTATAAACTACTCCTAAAACCTCCATATCATTTGTAGGAGAGATCATATGTGCATTTTTTGAATTTCCTTATTTCTTGGGTGCTTTACTTAGAATTTCACTTGCATCAAAGTCTATGTTTCCTAAAAATAACAGTAAGAAATGATTACTATAATTTCAAATGAATGAAGAAAAAACACACATGAAATAATAAAAATTATATTCATAATAGAAAAATCAATGTATTTGTATTAGTTAGCATATCATTACATCTTAAATAGATATTCCTCAATATATGTTTAAGAAAATTCAAAAATTTAGCTTCACTCTTGGTTACCTTTATATGGGTATATCTTGACATAAACACCTATTAATAGACATATTTTGAAATGCCCAGAAAAGCACTAAAGAGCTAGCTATGTCAATAAAGTTTGATTTTACGGTTAACAAGAGTTTGACCAATAATTCTAGTTCCATATCAATAAGGTGTTGTCAAATGGTTTCACCTTCCCTATTACCCAAGGACCTAGCTAATGGGTGTGCCATTGACTATTCCATGTTATGGTAATTAATCAATTAATTTATTTTTTTCTTGAGTAGGGTACATTCCTTTTTCAATTCCACAATATCCTAATTTTTGAGATGCATTGTTTCCATTAGCAAGTTATCTCCTTGTCCCCATTTTGTTCTTGAACTCATGTTTGAGCTACCATTTCTACAATGTTAGATTTGTTTTCTAGAGAAAGAAGTTTTTGAATCCTTATCTATCTTCTAATTTATAATACTTCACACATAGGGCAACACCCTTCATTCTTATATTCCAATTTAATTCTTGATTGGTGGTTCTGAAGCCATCTAAAAACCTCCCACCACAAAAATATCTACAAACTGAGACAATATAGAGAAGCATGACCCATTTCACTTAATTTACAACTATAATAGAAATATCCAAGAAGGAGCCAACAACCACAATTTTTCCAAAGTTCCCAAAGATATTCTTAAATGAGAGATGCACACGGAATCCAAAGATCTCCTTGAACTATGTAGAAGAAGGAGCCAACAACTATAGATTTTACAAAGCTCCCAAAGTAATTCCAAATTGTGTAATTCCCTTGGAATGATACATAGTAACTCCCACTTGAAGTAGAGTAAACAAAATTGTTGTAGAGCATATCTCCATTTTCCCACCTATTCCAGGAATAAACTATGAAGGCGATTGATTAAATTCCCAATGTGATATCCTATCATGTGAAGTACCACAACTATCCTTTTGTTGCAAGTGAACAAGCATGAACAAGCATGAGCATCACATGCAAGGTGACTATCCCACTCTACAATGCATATGCATTAATTACTTTGTAGATTACTTCCTAGTGAATAGGTATAAGGGGATTAATACCCATAAACAAAAAAATATTTCTACTCTTCATCAATTAGTGAAGGAATTAGAAGCCTTTTTGACCTTGATTATCTCTCATTATTCCTTGTTCTGGCCCACATGCTACATTTTCTATGCTATCCAACCTTCCAAATATTGCTTTGAGGATATTATAATATACAACCTTTTCAAGTCTTTCCACCTATATGTTGATTTGGAGAATGTTTTTGAAAGAGTGCTTTGAATTTTCCTAGGACCTTTTCTTAAATTTTTTTATTTTCATTTCTAAATCTCCAGTGACAATTAGTCTTTTATGTCGCCTTTCAACAATCATACTCAATCCCAAAAATAAAGCTAGTGCTTCAACCTATTTATCTATTGTCCTTTCCTGATGCCAAACAAAATAATTTTATGCTTTTCCTTTAAGATTAACTATAATCCCTCTTGTTCATGTTGCCCTTATTTATAAATATTATCAAATAGCTCTCATTAAATTTTTGAAATAACATATAATATAATCATTTACAAGGGAATACAAATTAGAATTGAAACAACCACACCATTCTCAACGAGGGATGTAATAAGTCCTTTAACATATTAGTTAGATTCTTGATTGAAATGTAATAAAACAAGGCAAAATTGACAATAATTGAATTTTCAATCCCTCTATTTCCATTTCATTAAAAAATGCTAATCCTAGTAGTCAAGCCAACATTCTTTTGAATGCTATTGCAAGGTTTCATTAGGTGGCATTAGAAGAGAGAACGATGAGAGTGCACATATACATTTGGAATCCATATATTCAGTATAATGCTTTTGTAATCAAATAAGTATTAGTGCTAGGATGAATCCTATTCAATCCTAGAGGCCACTAGGATTCAAAATACATCATGCTATTAACATCAAAGAGAGTGGTCGTGTTATTGTCTTTCTTAGGGTTTATAAACCTTATTCAACTTATATCACACAAGTTCAAGCCTTTGAAGACAAGAGTTTCACTAACATTATAGATATGATTGGGCGGAATTTGAATAAGGATTCAAAACCACTTTCACAGGAGTTGTAACATTAACCAATGCAATTCAAAAAATTCCACCAACATGTTCTATTTTAGGAAAAATAAAGTTTGGACCTCGAATTCCATTGAGAGTTAGAATGGGGACCCTTTAATGATAAACAATGGTAATGAAGGTTAGTTTGGGATATATAATGTCAATTTTGATAGTATCCTTGATATTTTTATGATAAGGGTGAACCAATGAATCACATAACAACTATAAAAAATATAATACATCTAATCCACCACTAATCCAATGATATCACTTATTAAGACCATCTATCAATCATGCCTTGTTCATTATTATTCTTATGCTAGCATGAAATTGATGTTTTAATGATAAGGGTGAACTGATGAATCACATAAAAATTATTAAAAAATGATACTCCTAATTCACCACTCCTATCACTTGGTAAGAATATGTCTCAATCATGCCTTATGCATCCTTATGCTTGTACTAGAAGGAAAGCTACCGATCATTATGTTTCCTTCTAGAATGAGAACAAGGATGCTCTAGCATGAGAATAAGGGTGCTCTAGATTTTGTTAATGTATATTTTGGTTTCACTATTTAAATATCAAATATGATGTTTGTTTTCATGGAAACAAAAAGGATACCTAAGATTTTGTGTCAAAGTATAAATCGCTCAATGTGTTCCCTAACAAACATATTCTCTAAGAAATTAATAAAACTTTGTGTAAGTTCTTGTCAACATAGCATAAAAGAACAATGATTTATGATGATTAAACATATAGAAAAAAATAGGAAGGATACCATAATAAACCTTGGTGGTCATTAGCTTTTCTCTCTGTCATGTTGAGGCCTTTGTCGATCAACATAAATCATTCTTTATTCAACTTTAATTCGTGTCGTTTGATAATTTCGATGCATGCATGATTATTTCACACAAATCATTAGGATAAAAAATGTAGATATGGTAGGATGAATCCTAAGAAATCCTAGTGGGAACTAGTATTTTTCCTAACACAAGATTACATGATGATTCAATGGCAAGCCTTGTGAGGTTGCTTTGACTAGTAACTATATTATCCCAACATCATATTAAAATACACTCCCTACTCCACAATCAAAGTACATGGGTCCTTGAGATCAAAGACACACTTTTACAGCTAGTATGAATCCTATCCAATCTTAGTAGCCACTAGGATTCATCCCAGTAGTTGAATCATTCTGCTTTTGGACTAAATGTACATATTCATCATGCTTTTGGGATCAAAGATAGTAATTATGGTTATGAGATCAGAGAGTTGTGTTATGGTGAATCCTAGCAATCCTAGTGGTTTCTAAGGTTCAAAGGACACCTTCATCATGATTTTTGGATTAAATTCTAAGTATGCATACTTTCCTCCCTCGACTATCAGGGAAATACCTCTTAACTTGTAGGTTGAAAAACATACACAATCCATAAATAAGGTGTAAGTCTATGCTCTCTCCTTTATTTTATTTTTTCTTTCCATTCTCTTCATTATTTTTTTAGTTGTTATATTCTTTATTTTCATTTTATTTATTATTTCTTTTCACTTCCTTCCCTCTTCTCTTTCCTTTTATTTCTCTCCCTTCCCCCCTTTATTTTCTTTACCCTTATGCACTTTTAGGTTCATGTGATTTGGCACATGTTACCATATAATTTGATGGGAGGGAAACTCAATAAGGTGAGTCTTGAGCTTCTTTACCATGAATGCATTCCCCTTCCTATGTTATAGATCCAATTGATGGTTACAATTTTCTTGGGTTTTGTTGACGGTGCTAAATACCACCAACATACAAGGGGGTCTCCCCGACGTGAAGTGACAATTATACCTCACACCAGTTAGAGTAGGAGCCTCATTTGGAGTATTGGCTCGGCCATCATAACACAAAGGTTCTTCTTGGTTTCAACAGATAACATAAGAGATTATATACATAAACATTGAACAAGCAAGTAAGTTGACATTATGAAACACCGATTGCAATGTATAAAAATATACTTTCATGAGGGGGAGACTAAAAGTGAGCCTATAGAAGGAAGTAATAGTACTAACATAAGAGAGAGACATGGGAAAATAAAGATTTGTTAATTCTCTAGTGAAATATTTCACATAGACATGATGATCATTAAACCACAGACAACATACCTTCAAAAAGATAAGTATCGAGGCCACCGAAATAGTTCAATTTCCTTAGTAAATATGAACGTAAAACATATAGAAAACATCTAAAGAATAGTCCCAATACATTCACAATACATTCATGAAAATGTGTTGGCTCATCGATCTTCAATTATAAGGTGAAAGATCCAAGTACACACTTACAATAGTGAGGCACTAGATCTAGTAGTGGAACATTATGTCACTTCTTTCTTCTCCAAAGAATAGTTTTCTCTCCTATGCCAAGTACAGAAGCCAAGACTAGCTCTCCAAAGCTTAAGCCTCCAAAATCCTATTGCTTGAGTTATAAGGTTGCTTTAATAACAAGACGAATGACCCTTCATATCCTCATGATTCTTGGATTACCCTCACGACTCTTGAAATTCTAGTGTGTCCTTTGGACTTCTAAACAACTCTTGAAATTATGTTGACGGTGCTGGAAATCCGTCAACCAAGGGGGTCTCTCCGATGAAAATTCCCAATCATACTTCACACTGTTTGGAGTGGGAGCCCTTCCAGAAATAAGTCTCGGCTTTCGTATGTCCTTAAATATATGTCTTGGCTACAATGGTCAACACAAGAGAGTAATGCACATGTACTTTCGGATTAGCAAGTGAGTATGCCTTGTGGAATGTTCAACTGCAGAATGTATTAATGTTCTTCTACTGACAGGGGGGATAAAAGTGAGCCTTTAAAAGACAAGTAATAATACTAATCTAATAAATAAACATGAGCATACACATATGAACGAATCATTGGAAAACTAGCGAAATAGTTCACATAAATTGTTAAAACAAATACAACACACTTCAACAATATAAGTACCAAACCCACCGAAATAGCTCAATTTCCTTAGTACAAATGAAAACAACATACATCGCAAACATTCAAATAATAGACTTACAATATTTACGAAATACACTTGAAAGTGTGTTGGCTCAACGAGCTTCGAAATTAAGCAAAAGTTCCAAGTTACATCAAGATAGTGAACATCACTAGATCCAATAGTGGAGCATTAGAGAAACCACTTGCTCCTCCAAAAGAACTATTTTCCTCTCTAATTATTGGTAGGAAGAGCCAAGGTAAAAAGTCATTTGCATGATATATGAAGGTGTATATATAACAAATTGGGTGACCATTCACCTCCCTTGTGACTCTTGGACTACCCTCATGACTATTTGACTTCTCTATGACTCTTTGACTACTTCATAACTTTTCACATTCTATGGATGACTCTTGGACTTTGAATTTACATTACATTTATCCAATAATGAATTTACATAATCCACAAATGATTTTGAAAATGATGACTCGTGACATGACACTAATGACACGTACTTCATGATGACATGGAAATTTCAAGCCATTCTTTGTTGTTGATTTCTTTATGTCTTCATGAAACATATAACATGCTCTTCTTCTTCCTCCTCCATAAGGATTGAAGATAGGGAATCGTCAATGTGATCTTGATTTCTATTTGCTATAGAAATATGGTGTCTCTTTGTCTATCTTGATTGATCCACTTATCTTCTTATCTTCAGATGTGTCTTTTAGTAGGGTCTCCTTCTTCATCTCCTTCATCATCATCCTGTCATAACATGATAGAATACCTGCAACTGAAATCCACTAATGACAAGACAACATCATTCTAATAAACCCCTAGTCTAACATGCTTCATGACAACCACTTACTAAGTTTGAACTAGGTGATAGGCTGGGAGTTAGGGTCAAGGATTAAGAGTTGCTCCGCTCAGTAGGTTAGGGGCCAGGACTAAGCCTTGAGACTGTGCAGTGTGTAGTTTAGGTAGGCCATGGATAGATATATGCGTAGTTGAGGGGCTCAAGAGGTTAGGCTAAGGGCTTGAATCTTGAGGTTTCCCACTGCGTATTTCTGGAGGGATAAAACCCAAGGGATTTCACAGTAGCACAATTAAATAGGTCAATACTGAGGCTTGAGTCTTGAGACTGAACAATGCATAGTTTAGGCAAGCCAGGGCAAAGAAACTGTGCAATTGAGGGGCTCAAGGAGGCAGCCTTAAGGCTTGAGCCTTGAGGTTTCCCATTATGTAGTTATGGAGGGATAAAAGCCTAGGGCTTGCGCAGTTGCACAATTAAAGAGCTCAAGCTAGAGGCTTGCTGCTTGACACTATACAGTGTGCAGAGGAGGCTGACTGAAGGTAGAGACAGCGTAATTCTGGAGCTTAAGGGTCGAGAATGAGCACTGAAACTACGCAATGCACAATTATATATGTTAGGATCTACACATTGTGCAGTGCCAAGATGCAAGGATTGAGATTGAGGATTGGTATTGCACAATGCGCAGTTCAGGAAGGTTGAGTGAGGTCAAGTTGCTTGAGAAGGAACTTTTTTGGATTTGGCTAAGTGTGGGATTGGTGAGACCAAAGTGAACAATGATAAAACTGAAGTATGATAACACACTTATAATAGTTGAAAATGCAACATTGATCACTCACAACACATTAATAACATACTTCCCTAAATTTGACGACATTGTGATGACTTTCCCTAAGTGTGTCACTAAAGGTACACTTTGTGACGATAGTGACGACACTTGTGCAAAAATGCTTGAAACTTTTGGAATGAGTACGATACATGTCTACACGGTAAGAATGACTCATTTACACCAAGGATACCCTTTGAAACAAACCAAAACTACATTTATGTGATGTACGACGCTTGTCATGCTAAAAGACGACATTTAAGATAGTACAAGGAAAGTGAAAACGACACTTGCAAAATGCAAACGACATTGAAATCGACATATACCAAAACAAAGATACCATGTAAACGACACTTATTATAGTGAAAACAAGAAAAATTGACAGTTGTAAACATGAAAGCGACATTTACGACAAAGAAGTTGCGCAAAAACGACAGTTGGAAAAAACTGACCAAAATAGAAGAACACCGATAATTAGAGGAAATCTGATTTTAAAAGGTTAACATTGAATTTCCATGTCGTAATGTGTAAGCCAATCAAAATCCTTTAAAATTCAAAAGAGATACTAGTGTGACTAGGCACCAACAAAAATTTTAATAATTTAATTTACCTACCTTAAGCATGAATGGTGCCCAAGTGAAACTACATTAACTATTAAAAATAAAATTAATATCTTATTCTATAAAAGTTATAATATCGAGAATAGTTTTAATGAAGGGTAAAATATGGTTGCGAGTGTTTTTAATGACACGTAACTAATTTAATTTAATTTAATTTAATTTTTTTATTTTTTTATTTAGTTATTTATTTAAATTTTATTAAATGTTGTGTTAACAAATTAATTTAAATATTAAATATATACATACAATTATATTGATAAAAGTGCATTTATTTGGGTAATTTAAATTTTCAATTTACTTTTTTAAATTTAAATTTTATCAAATCTTGTGTTTATATATATATATATATAATTAGATAAGTGACATTTATTTGGGTAATTTTAATTTGAATTTAAAATTAATTTTTTTCTAATTTAATTTTTATTAAATCTTGTGCTAATAACTTAATTTAAATATAAAATATATATAGGTTTATTTTGATAAACATTGCATTTACTTGAGTAATTTTGATAAAAGTAAAATAATAAAAAAGATATATTAAAAATTATCTACATGGCAGTATTTTACTAATTTCTTAATTTTTTCTTAGGTGGCTATATTTGAGTTGAAATTTCCTCTAAATGGAAACAAAAAGTGAGAGATCGTCGATGAATGTGCACACTGACTGTCGACACATGTCAAAAGTTGCACAGACATTGTCTCGATGGACTTGTGTTATGCATGTTCAAGCTTGCATAAATGAGTGCGATCATGAACTTGTTGCAGACTGAGCATGTGTGAGTAGCTTATTGACCGGCCATAAAATGACTATGGAACACACAAACACAAGATCCATAGTAGGCTCCAAAATTCAAGTGTAGGCAAAATTTTGGGAGGGTGTTTGTCGTAACGACAACAACTTCTAAATGACTCTTAGACTTCTATACAATCTTTGTCCATATATGAATATGTGACTCTTCATGTTCCACATATGACTCTTGGACTTCCACACATTACATTTTGTCCTGTCTTGAGAATACATCATCACATTCCACATGATGATGTGGCATGACACATAGACACATATTAACCATTATGATGACACTTGTACAAATTATAACCTGACAATGATGACATGGACTTCATGATGAGGTCCCAATGCCAAAATGTCTTCCTTGTTTCTTCATCTCACATTCTTGATGATAAATCTGATCTATGCTTCATCTTCGTGGAAGATCTACTTTGTTTCTTATCTTCACCCTCCAAAGGGTCTTTGATCACTATCAAAATATTTTGAGTCATCAAGCAGTATCTACTTTCTGTCTTGGTCCATGATCTGCTTCGTGTATTCATAATTGTTCTTTATTTTTTGTTCTTCTTCTTCATAGGTGTTTCTTTATGCTCTCTCTGTGCTATCTACTTGAGCATCTCCTTTTCATGTTGAGATAATACTCCTATGAATGAAGATCATTCATGGAAAGGAAGAATCAGTCTTAAAACATCTATTCTATCACTACTTAGCTCATGGAATGATCAGCTCATGATATGCATGTGAGAATATTAAAAGAATAAGTCTTGATTAGAAGGGTGTAACCAAACTCATCAATGGCTTAGGAAGGCTCCATTATTCATTTATACTGCGCTAAAGGCAATGAAAGGTCAAGGCTCAAAAGAGACCTTCACGGTGCAGTTGTGCACTTAAGAAAGAGAGAGAGAAAACCAAGGGCACAAGGTTGCACTCTGAAGAGATGAAGGAGTGAGGCTTCAGACCTTCAAGGTGCACTCATGCACTCAAAGAGAATAAGAAGGTGCAAGGGCACACTCCAAAGAGATGAAGGAGTGAGGCTTTCAGCCTTCATGCCTTCAAAGTGTGCTCATGCATTCATGAGGACAAGGAGGGTGCAAGGGCACATGATGAAGAGATAAATGAGAAATACTCAAGCCTTCAGGGTGAGCTCATGCACTCAAAGAGGGCACAGTTCTTCGTGCAAAAGGATTGCACTCAAATGGAGTCTTTGTGCTTTGTGATTACGCCATGTTCTCTAAAGGAAGAATGAAGCTTCATGCTTCATGAGTGCGCCATGCACTCAAGGAGGGCACAATTCTTCAAGTTGAAGGAGTGCACTCATGATCTTGAAGTGCGTTCGATGTTCTAAAGTGTGCTCAGGCTCTCAGAGTGGACATTTGAAGGCAATAAGGTCCTTGTTTGTCCAGAGTGTGCTTTTTAAGGGAGAGAAATTCCTCGTTCTTCTGAAGTGCAATTTTTCACTGAGCATTCGAAGTGTATTTCATTGTTTTGAAGTGTGCTAAGGCTTGGAAGGGAAAAATTCTCCCCAATAGTGGCTACTTGTTCATCTGCAATGCACTTTTCACTAAGGGAGACATCACAAGACTAGGTGACTTATCCTTAGGAAGTACTAATGCACTGTGAGAGGGAGGAGACATTAGAAAATACTTAGTGCACGAGTATGGGAGGAAATATATGTCAATGAGGCTCATGAATAAGTTTCACTTATCACCTAGTAAGAGGATTAATGCCTTTAGAACTTGCGCTAGGCTGAAGGACCAAGAAGAACTCTCACAATGGCTAAGTGTGGGACCAACAGAGTAGGAGAAAGAAATGCATCCTAACTCAAACATAGGTCACACACATAAATTCCATTAATATAATCCAATGGAATGAACAGGACTCCTGATAAATAGTCACACCTTAAAACAACAACAAAGTGACACCTATTTCTAAGTGTGACAGTTGAAACGACACATTACAATACATAGAACCCAAGCTACGATAGAAGTGACGACTGTGGCCAAAAGGTGTTCTAAGTTGCATGAATGTGTCTAACACATATTTCAATGATATGTAAGACCATAAAATGCAGAAGAAGGTTCTATAACTAACTTGGTGATATGCAAAGGTGTGACACATGCAGCAATGAAAACACAAAAGCGACACCTACGCCAAGAGGAAAACATGAAGATGACACTTTCAAAATGCAAACGAACTTAAAAATGACACATGTTAGAGAAAATATAACATGGTAATGACTCATATTAAGTAAAATAAAATCTAAATGATAGCTACAAATGTGAAAGCGACACTTGTGAAAGCAAAAATGCGCAAAAGATGACGGTAGAAAAAACTCACCGAAATAGAAGTACAAACGCAACAAAGTGAGGGGGGATGTCAATAAAAGTGTGCCCTGACTGTCGACATGAGTTAAACATCACACAAGAACGGTCTTGATAGATGGTGATATGCCTATCCAAGCTTGCATAAAGTAAGTGTTCTCATGGACTCATCAAAGATTGAGCATGTGTGTGCAAGTGACTTGACAGTTTAAAACTAGGAAAAAGACTTAAACGCTTTACAAAGCATCGAATGACCATGAAGTAACCATAAGATGATAGAATGATCCTCAGTAGGCTCTCAAATTTAAGTGTGAACAAAATTTTGGTGGGTGTTGATCGCAATGAAAACAAGTTCAAAGGACCCTCATACCTTAGTCCATAAGTATGGAACCCACACTAATAGTATGTCAACAAGTGTCCCCTCACTGACCCAAAATGTGTTAAAAATTTATTTATTACATGGTAGTCTTAACCCAAAAACATATCAAAAAATAATTAACACTCAATATTCTTATAGGTTGTAAAGACGCCTTCAAAAAAAAAAAAAATACAATAAAAAAAAAAAAAAAAGTCAATGTCATGTGTTATTTCAGCATCAAATAATAGGGATTCAACCTTTACGAGAAGATGATATTCAATATTAATATTAACTAATCAAAGGTAAAGATTAACTTTGGGTCTAACATACTCCAGCATATAAGATTAAGTCTCCATGCAACATCCCCCTGAAATAATTCCTCGTCATTGATCAATATTATGATCAACAGTAAAAGTTCATTAGTGGACAACCAAAATCCATTGTAGGTCATATGGACCTATGCTCCCATTGTGCTATTTTTAAACCCATACAAATTAGATAATACCACGTGTCCCTCATTTAGCATCCATCCACACTAATGAAATAAGTAGCTTCTCCCACGTTTAACTTTGATCCTCAATCTGAGAATTGTATACACAACCTAAATCATTGTGGATTATAAGCAACCCCTCAAATGGTAGGTTTACAAATAAAATGAATTAGAGACCACCACATGTTCTCTTTCTTTGCAATGATTTCTATAAAGAATATCCCCTCCAACTTTTTTGATTGTTTTTTAGTCTTCCATGTCCCTCACTCAAACTAATTTGGTGTGGACTCCTCCACATTGGCATACGTAAGTATCTCCAATAACAATATTTGTTAGTTTAGGCTATGGTGTCCATGTAAATCATCGCATTGCAACTTCCTTCACACCTCCTTAACGTTAGAGGCTTCAGTCTTTGATACCACTACTTATTTTTAGTCTTTCAAAAATTATGTATCCATTGTCCCATGAAAATGCACAAGTGAATAACTAGTTCATATAAGAAATGCTACAAACATACATTCAATTAATAACATCTCTATGGAATTGAGTGCCCATATACATAATTAAATTATTGTAGGTACACAATGGATTCATAGAAATGATTTCCTTAACCATCCAACACCACGCATAAGGATTTATTACTTCAATTAACCACTTCAAAGGCTGATTCAACCTTTATCCATAATGTAATGCATAATTGATTGTTTTGGATTTGGATATGCATGCACACTAATTTCCTTGCATGGTTTACCTAAAACTCTTTTTCATTATATATGAATGTTCGTTCCAACACATAGATTTGATAATATTAGATATATGACATGAATATTATCAACAGTTGCATTGGGAAGCATAACAAAATACATGTAAAATCACTTCCCTATTAAGAGAATTATAATTCTTGATACAAGTGTAGTATTCATTTTTTAATCCAAAAGTTTTGTAAATGTAATTAAAGGGTGACGATGGTGGAGGGCTATCATGGATGCCTCTTTAAGACTCTCTCTCTTTTTTTCTAAATTATGCTAAATTCTATTACTGAAACATAATGGTACACTGAGGCTTTGGCCTTTGCATGTCCGTGCCATGGTTTAGGGTAGAAACCAGCAAAACAAGGTCTGGACTGCCCATAATGGGAAACCAGTCTAGTTCAACAATAAAATTGCAAGTATTATCTTGCTGCCCACGCAGGGGAAACCAGCAATTACACATAGTATTTAACCAATTTTTCAAAATAAAACAAAAAAAATCATCAAAGTAACCATATGACAGCAAGTTTTCCTAAAAACCCCAAAAAAACCAGATATCATAATTCCCGGAACCTGAGACTCGAAGACACGTGGCAAGTTGTGTGGTTGGTCAGGCTTCATGTTGGCAAGTCAGGTGTTATGCGGCAATGACGGGTGTTCCTCAACAACGAAACACATGTATTCATCCATGTCTTCTTTTGCTTGCTGCGTTTCTCCCGTGTCATCTTCCCGTTGCTCTGGGTGTTCCTCCACGACAAAACATCTGTAATGATCCATGTCGTCTTCTGCTTGGTGTTCATGGTCCTTCTCCTCCTCAGTTTGTTTGTCCGAAGGAATGTCCTGCTTCGCCCGTGCGCAGTGTGTGCTCCCCTCGACCTTGGCTGGCTCAGCACTGGTATGGCGTCCACCTTCTATGGCTAGCTCCTCCTCATGGAAGGTAATAGAGATGGTGGCGATTATGATGGGCTGGTTCAGGGAACAGCAGTAGATGAATTGGGCTGAGTGGTGGGGCGGCTGTGGACTTGAGGGAATTTCACTGGGTGGCAATTCAGAATGCGTCGGTTGGAGGCAAAGAGGTCGTGAGCAGCCTCTTCCACTGTGAGTATTTGGGTAACGGTCTGAAGTCAGTTGAGCTGAGGCCGAAGACGGAGGAGAGCGGGACAATCTGCCTCTGCTGCCCCCTCTTCGACTACGCATTCTATGGCGAGTTTTGGGCATATTAACACTAGGGGTAGGAGGATGTCTAAAGGGAGACGGCTCAGAGTGATGAGAGGGCGCAACAGGTTCAGAGGTCGGCTCAGAGGAAGGATTAGCTGCAGACGCGGGGTGGAAGATGAAATTGCAGACCAAGCTTTGAGTAAAATGAATGCCCAAGCCGAGATTAATGTAGCAAAGGATGCTGCAGCGCTTGCCCATAGCAGTACGATAGCTTGGTTCCACTGCTGCCAAAGGACATCGGCATTGCAGAGGCAGGGGATTAGAGACTGGGGCGGTGGAGTTAATATTACCAGAAGTCATCATTGAGCCGAGCCGAGGCAGGTAGATGTAGGCGGTTTGAAGACAGTGTTGGCTTAATTGCCATTTATGTCCAATGTTAATACATTTTATGGATTGGTGTGCAGGATTACGGAGGGCCATGTGGCAAGGCCACTTGCCATCCCGTTCTGCTGCCAACCTATTAACTGTGATGTGCACTCGCATCCGGGAGTCTCTTTAAGACTCTTTGATATAAATATCCTATTTAATTAAATTATAAATTGATTAACTGAAGAAAAAAATCTAACCCATATGGATTCCATTGTTTGAAAGGAAAGCTTTCTTGAGGAATTCAATAAAGGAGACTAGGAAGTTTCGTATCATTCCTAAATTTAATGTTTTTTATCCTTGATGTTTTAGTTAACCATCCAATTTCCAATTAGTTATGAGAGATATGGAGGAGGAGGTATCATACCACCCTAAGCATGGGTTGTGTACCATGCGGTAGGTCATGGTTGACCCCATAGCCTGAAGAGGGGCTCCATACCTCTCATATGGGGGAAACACTTGGAAGAGGGGGAATTACCATTGCGACAATGGAGGGGACTATATGTGCATGTTAGTTGTAGCCATTGGACACCAATGTACTATGAAAAAGACGAAAACCAAAACCCATTGTGAATCCAACGACCTATAAGCCCTTATGGATTAGGGACCACATGGGCAGAGAGAGAGTGACTTGAAAAGGGGGGTAAAGAGTTGTCTTTTGAATCACGACCATCCCATGAGGGACTCCATATTTTGAATTATGATTGGAAACTAGTGATAAATCCCTCAAACTAAGTTAGGTAGATAGAAATTAATTCAATTATCTAGTTGTACTATGCATGAAAATCACAGAAGAGAGGGAGGATCACCAAGGATCGTAGGAAGTGGTTAAGGGATATTATTTTTCCTATGCAAGCTCCTGGTGGTCATAATTGGTTGTGTGAATAACTAAACTCAGTTCTTGAGAGGGAGAACTCTTGTTTCCTATAAGTGAAGGAGAATGGCATTCATACTATACACCTTGAATTGTAACTTTGTTGAAATTCATTGAGTGAAGCATCCTTGCAACATTGGTCCCAACTCAGGGTGGCCATCTAAAAGAAACTTGAAGTGTAGATGTGCCTACACTTGGGTGGAGAGTGACTATCCCTTTTTCAATTTTCAACAAATACAAGTGGAACAGATAAGTATATTCCTTCCTCGTAAATGAAATGTAAATACTATTGAATGCTTAATGTATATATACTATACTAGAATTCACTATGTACGTATGCATTAGTAGGTTGAATGTTGTTAGAGTGCCATATTGAATATGTGTGATCAATGTGTTGAGTAATTAACATGGTTTGTTTGAATGTTGACATTCATTCCTTTATTAATATGAATTCTATGAAATGGAATACTTTCTCTTATGATATTTGGGATCATCAGGTGTTTTATGTTCATGAATGGGAAATTGACCTTGGCTATAATGATTGCATTTAAGTCCTACTTCATGAAAGTTGTCATGCTAAATTATTGTTTCTATTGCAATGATGAAGTGAAATTGGTGTGACTAGTATGATTGTTCAAGCTCTTTGAGTATGCTACAACAAGGATAGTCCTTTCCAGACAAGTGACAGAATAGAACAAATGAACTACTCCCCTTACTTTGAATGAGAAGCATTGGGATTCCTTCTCTACTTAATAGGGCTTTGCTTCTTAGGAGATTACCACACACACAAGCCTCTCTATTTTGTAGGTGTTGGAAGTGATATGCTTGATGTTTTGTGAGTACAGGCAGGACGTTGGTTTATTTTAAAAGTTATTAAAGAGTTCTAGACATCAGAGGTACCTAGGTAGAAATATCTAGGTTTTAATTGAAATTTGGAGTTTGGTAGGTCTTGGCCCAATTCCTGGTCACATGAGCTGGTAGGAGCCAAGAACACAAGCTAGGAGGAAGGAGGGATTACTTGGATATTAGTTTTCAGAAGAATAAAATAAATGCATTCGAGGAAGTCTCCAACATGGCGTAGTTATGGTTAATGGATCTTCACTTGATAACCATAATTTTATTAACCAGACACAATAAAATATGGCACTAGAGTATAAGGAAATACTAAAATATGATGTCATGATGATTTCACACATAGTGAAATGGTGATGCCACTTGCACAACATGTGTCACCTTGATTCAACCTTTTTCGAATTCCATCTAGGTATATACTAGTGATATGTGGCATATGTCGACAATGACATGTGGCAGGGGACACATCAACATCTACCATGTGTCCGGTAGATATTGGAGGTTGTAGGATGGTATGATAGTTTGAGTTGTGATATTAGCATATTAGGACTTTGTGAAGGTTGTGCCCTGGAAAATATATGATAACCCAATATCTTGATATACATGTTAACAATTCTAGGTGTCAGGCACATCAATAATGACAACATGCCAAATGTTGATTTGGTGAAGAAATAGGAGGTGGTATATAGAGTTGGGCACCATCCTATCGGTTTATCGATAAACTGAAACAATTTAAAGTTACAGGGAGTTTTCCAATATCCCCATATTTCATATCAATGAATATCGTGTATTGGCATATCATAGATTTATGGGATGTCCATATCACTATATCAATATATCGACATATTGAAGTTTACAATAATTACCTGGTATCAACATATCAGAGGTTGTGACCATAATTGTATCGACATATCAACATTTCGGCTATATCAGCATATCAAATACCAGAACCCCTAGGGATTTTGAAAATATGCATTCCATGTAAAATTTTAATATGGTAGGGGTATGATATGATAGGTGGCCTAAAGACATGGACCAATGTGGGGGAAACACGTGATCAAAGAAACCACATGTTTCATTTGTCGAGCTAATCTATGGGCATAGATTAAGACATAATATTTAGGTCAATCTAGATGTTTGTAAAATTATAAGCACATTATAATATGTAGGGAATTATACTAGTTTGGTTGTCACATGAGTAAATGGAATTAGATTAAAACTAAATGAAAAAGTTAACTAGTATAGAGGTTAACCACTTAAAGTTAAAAATCCTAAATTTACAAAAATCAAAAGAGTAAGCTAAGAGAGCATGAAACAAAAATTTAAAATAAAACTAATCTAATCAAACTTCTTGAAAGTAAAACACATACATATTATAAATCTGTTGAATGATCAGGCATGCACTAGTGTCCCAAATTTTGTAGTTCCCCTGGTTCCCAAAGTTACAATGGTTGACTCCTAGTCTTTTACATTATCATGTATGATCAATTTTCAAGTATTCACACTGAAATAAAATGCTTAGAAATAGAAATGACAAGAATTGAAAACAATTCTCGAGTAAGTCTAGTCTAATGGAATTTGCATGCACCGGTTCCTTTTCCAAAATAGAGGGATGTTATTTGTATGGTCACCTAATATTTTACCCAACCCAGCAATAAGCTTGTTTCTTGAGATATTTTCTAAGATACGAAAGCAAGAACTAAATGCAACACTAGTTTGATAAGGTATGACTACACTAGGGCCTTTTCCACTTTGGAGAGATGAAGGGATGGATACTATTCTATTTAGCTTAACAACAAGTTTGTCTTCATGTGCATTGACTAACCTATGATAATTTGTTCATAAACAATAGCTAATTAAATAAATATGGATAGAATATTATAAACAAATATGGACAACAAACATTTGAACAAGTATGAGCACATAAAGTGTTGAAATTGTAGCAAGAAAAGGCTTCATTTGACTTGTGCCTTAGTTAAATGGATAAATTCGATTTTCCACATCAAAAAGATGACTTGGATTGCAGTTAGTTGGAGTGACATGGATTTGTCTCCTAGTTAAATTAGTAAATTCAAGTTTATAAGATATAAGTAGAGTTGTGCATGGGTTGATTGCTAAAACTTAGCAATCTAGTGGAGTTTTTGTTAGTTAAACTCAATTATCTGAGTTGTATTCTAGAATGGATTCAGTAGGAGTTCAGTCGAGTAGTTATAATAGTTGTTAAATCACTGATCTCTTAGTTAATTGATGAATTTACTAAAAGTTGTCATAGTCATGCATGGAATTTGAATTTCCTAGTTGGAGTGGAGGAAAAGCCACATTATAATTATCAATTTTATACTAGTTGAGTGTACAATGTTTTTGCATTGAGCATGTGGTCAATTCCTTCAGGATTTGCGCAAGGAAATAAGGAATTGTTCTTTTTTTTAGGGGCTAGTTTCCTCATGGATTGTGCAAGGAAATAGGAGGATAACAGAGGCCTATTTTGCCTAAGTGTTGGTCAGAGCATGTTAGCGAGCAGGAGATTAGAATTGTAGTGCAAGGTGTGCTTGAGGATTGAAGCAAAACATTGTAATTGATCCATATTCCTGTGTGAATTAATGCAAAGCAGTGGGGGGTTTCCCAGTTGGGTTCCCCTATAAAATCATTGTGTTCCTTGTGTTTTAATGGTTGCATGTTATTCCATGTGTTTCTATAGTGTGTTTTTCTTTCTGCAAAATAGTAGAATAAATTTGTGTCTCTTTATTTTAGCTCGATTTCATTACCAATAACAAATTTCTTGCAATTTCTACATAAAGCATAAAATTGTAAATATGAACAAAATAAATAAAATATCATGAAAATAAGGGTTTACTTGCATGAATATGGAACAAATAACATGGAAAATATGTACCAACATATATAATGATGAACAACAAATAAAATAAGTGAACATGTTGAAGTTGTGGGGGCCCTCCACTCCTTAAACACACATTGAGGCCTACCAACATTGGAAAATCATAAAGGATGCATATATTACTTGAAATAGATTCTAAAAACAAAGCTTTAAGATCTAAGTATCTAAATGCTAAGCTCACCAAATAATTCTCAAGAGTTTAGAATTAAAAATCTACTTAGTAAGCTTTATTTGCCTTGATTTTATACACAAAATATGAAACTAGATGCTTCCTCTTTGCTGCTAACAATAAATTATTATGAGGTTGCATATAGATTAATTCAAGATCCTCCTTGTCTTAGATTGCGGAAGAAACCATCTAAAAGAAAATTTGGGTGGATTAAATGAGTCGATTTATGTTTTTGTAGAAAAATTACCTATGTTGAATGCACTTTTATTGGGCCCTTTTGCATGGAGTTTTACTAAACCAAAGGATATTCCACCATCTCAAGAGACTAGGTGAAAAACCCATGTCTTGGTTTTTTTCCAGGTGGTGTGCAAATATGAAAACGAATGAGAATTTACGAGATTTGTCGTTGTCCAGTAAATTCATTTTTACAATGCAACAATTTCATGAATTTTTAGGAATTAAGAATAAATAACAAAATACTTTTAGGAATATTTTATTGGACAAAATATGTTTAAAAAGTGACAAAAGTGATATAAATTGGTTTTTCTAAGGTCGAGATATAGTGTTTCATCATAGAAAAGTTTATCAAAAACAAAGGATTGACATCTTCCCCAAGTTAAAGATGTAGCATGTCCTCATGCTTCAAAACTATGCCACCACCTCATGGTCAAAACTGTCACTACCACTGTAGCATTTTCAGAGTGCTTTTGGTGCCTACAAAAGGATGTGCACATTATTCTCTGGTGCTGTTTGTGATGTTTTCCCTTTTGGATTTGGTTTGTTCATGAGTAACCTTACACTGGGGGTCCTATTTTTGTTTGTCAATGCCTTTTTTTCTGATACAAAATGTAAGTCTTCTTGGACAGCATGTCATTTTATTCTTGGAGTTTCTTGATTTCCTCTTTTAGATTCTCATTTTCTTCCTCCAGAGTCAAACAATGCCTTGTGAGTAGTTCATTTTACGTTTTTATATACCTCTCTAGAACTTGCATCTCTTTAATAGTCTTTTTCATCTTTTTTATTTTTCTTTTCTTTTTCTCCAAGGCTTCTTCATTAGTAGCCATAAGAGTTTTACTTGTATACTTTTAAGGCACACTCTTCATGTTTTCTTAAATTTCATCTTCGGTGGGGTCATCTTCCTCCTCTTCATCAATGATAATGTACTCTGTTGACATATTGGTCTCTTTACTGTTGATGGCTATTTCTCTTCTTTATCTTTAGCCTCCAAATATTCTACGTAACCATATAGTATCTATTTATCTTCACCAACGTCCAAAATGGTTGAGGTAAAATTGATTCTTGGCCTTTTTGTTATATTAGCAAATGTTTGGTCTTTATCTTTTTCTTCTTGAATTTGTTTTAACATGGCCCTTATGACTCTTCTTACATATGTAGTGTTCTCTTGCCTTGCTACTTGTACTTGTCCTTCCTCTTCCACTATTAGATTCTCTTCATCAACCTCAACAAATTGATTTTATTTAAAGAATCTGTCATAAGTTTATTGAATTTTAGTAAATTCCCATTCAACAATCATTTTGACTAAGCCATGGCGATATAGTTTTTAACTTTTAGTCCTAAGATGTCTTTAAATTTTCCTTGCGATCTTAGTAAGGCTATGCAAAAAGTAATATGGAAGATTAAGTATTTTTTGTCCACTCAAGTTATGTAATATCCTGATATGATACATGTAGATAAGTTTAAACCTTCCTTCATAGGTTATATATTTTTGTGTCAACAAATTTAACTCATCCCATGGATTCTTGAGCGAAGTATTTGGCATTCCTATCTTCCAATCAGGGTTTTTCTTGAATTTTTAATGAAAGTTATCCATGGTTTTCTTTGCAAGTAACGAGTTTTAAACCATATTTCTCCTTCTTGAGATCATCATGTGATTTGTGCTATCCTAAGTCACCTGACACGGGGATTCGGGACACGTAGGATTCGAGATTCGTGGTGTCGGATTCGGACATGCTGACCCCCTGGAACAAGTCACGTTAGGACACGTTATATATTATTTTATTAAAATATATATATATATATATATATCTATATATATATATATATATATATATATATATATATATATATATATATATATATATATTTAAAAAATATACATATATATTAAAAATTAGATATTATCATATTTCTTACACAAATTTTAATTAATGATACAAATTTATTGATTTCAAACATAGATCTTCATCTATAGCTATTAGCATGCATAGTACATACAAAATTCAAATAAATGTCAGTGGTACTGGTCACATAAATGATAAATCTATTAAAAATTTAAATCATGATTCATAATTCATAACTGAAAGACAACTTACAACTACAAGATAGTAAGATAAACACACTGAAAACTGTAGTTTTCTCATTAAGTCATCAAATCAAAATGTGTTACATAGGTAGTGTTGGTGCAATGCCAATGGCAAATAGAAATAGAAAATATAAAACAACTACAAGTATACAAGCCTCAAGGCATCAATCAGCATCACTGTCCCCATCATGGTCCCCACTGCTCTCCTCTACATCCTCCTACTCCGTTGTATCCATAGTCGCCTCTGCATCTGCTGGTATGGAGGTTGAACCCTCTAAGTCATCAAATATAACAGGCTCTAGCACTGGATCATTGAGATCCATGTTGGCCAATGCCAACTCAACAGTGGTGTCCAGACTCATATCATCAAGAACAATGTTACTTGGGAGCGGGAGCGAAAGCGGGGAGCGGGAGCGAAAGCGGGGAGCGGGAGCGAAAACGGGAGCGGGAGCGACATATTGAGAAGCTCTTGGTTTGGTGCTCTTGATTAAATACGAGTTCCATACCCTAATACATGACAAAATTCAATGGAAACATTGCAATCCCCCAATCCTAAAATCCTGAAAAACTGATAAGTCTGCTGGATTTTGAATGAAATCTAAAATTCTACTTTCTCCATATGAAATCCAATGAGGCCGGAACCACTCTCAAACATCCTGAGTCATTTCATGGTAATGTTAAAAATTTAAGTAAAAGGATGAAAATGAAGATTAAGGATAGCATATCAATACCATGAATAGCATATCAATACTAGGGCCTAGACTTGATCATGAAGCTAATAAATGCTTTACTCCTTGCTCCAACAGCACAAATCACTTGCCAACAGCACAAATCACTTGCCAAATGACAATTTTAATGAGCAAACACGCCCTTTTCATTCCCGCGCTGAGCTTAGTGAGTCCTGGAAACCGGACACGTGTCCTAAAATCGTGACATGCTTTTGAAAATCGCGACACGCCCTCGGACACGACGTGTCCTGTGATTTGGACACGAATCCGGACCGAATCGTGTCGGATTTGCTGGATTCGGGATTCGCAAGGGGTTTAGGACGAATCTGGTGACTTAGGTGCTATCATGTTCTTATATAAATGGATTGTCAAATTCCCTATTATAGCACATTATCAATCAAATGAATATGCAAATGCTTTAGAAACTCCCTCATCATGGCCATTGAATTTTGAGTAGAAGGTTACCCATTCTCTTTCTTGCAAGATTTTTATGGTGTCAACATGAAACTTATCCATGTAAAATTGAAAGGCATCAACCCTTATTGCCATTGCTTGAATTATGTAGTATCCTTGTAGCATATTTGTGAAGAATCTATGTTGATGTAAATAATTTGTGTAACTCTATGTAACAACCAAATAATCTATGTAACTCTATGTAAAACTACTACCCATTTGTCAATGGTCCTTTTTTTTTAAGAGGAAGACAACTAGTTGTTTCAATCAATAAAAAACACCACCATAATTGTAACATCTTTGAGAATTGTAAACATACTATGAACAATATGGTTGTTGAGTATCATCTCTCTGACTTCTTACAATTTCAATCAAAATATCTCTCTATGTTTTGTATATCTGAGAAAATCAAATATTGAGTTTGTGAATAATTTATCTCTGAGAAATCCTCAACTAATAAGAGAGACAACATACTTTTTTTAGGATTGAACAACATGTAAAACCATTGAATGAATTCTAAGAAAACTTCTAAGTGAATTTTGAGCAAAAAATATTAGTCTAAATGTGTTTTTTTAACAATTTTGAATCCTCCCCTTACTAAGCAAATTCCACTCCGTTTTTCCATGAAATCGATTTCAAAAATCAAATTTCTTGCAATGCTTATTACACACAAATTCTGAGTTAAACCAATTTCAAATTTGGAGTGCAAATTTGGTTTTTCCTCTAAATTAAATCATTTTTTTCTCCCTGTCACATTGTTGGGCGTGACCCAACTTAGTCTAGTTTTGGTCAAAGACTCCGCATTTTGAGGAGTGGAATGCACAGAGTCCATGAAGTTCTATTCACTGCACAATGTCTAGGGGACTTGGGGTGGGTCAAAGCCCCTCATTTTGTAATGGGTATCAGGATTTTAGCTGATTGTTTTGTCGAATACATAGTATGTGGACCATGGTTTTATAGTAATGAAATATATAAGGAGATGTAATGCTTTGTCCAGGAAGGAGGAGAGAGATGAATTGATCATATTTTTGGATTTAGTCTGTATTTTTGGGCTTTTAGGAAAGGCTTCGTAGCTGAGTGTGTGGAGGCCTGGGAAGAGTTTGTAGCTGAGTGCACATACCACCTACAATTGGGTGCATAGGTCGAAGAAATTATATGTACTAAAAGATCTATATTAATAAAGACGAAGAAGTTTTGGTGAAGTCTTTTGTATCTGTATTCTTAATATGTGTTCATATGTACTGATATGCATGCTTTTTACTTATTTATGTGAAATAATACATGTTATATTGTTCTCTAATGTGTTTATGAAATAAGTACAAATTTGTGAAGTAAAGAATCAGCATGAAGTATTTTATGTATGTGAATTTGTAGATCAATATAAAATATAAGAAAACACATGAGTTTCAAAGCGCAATATCCATCTGGTTACATAAACCTGGTTTTGCAACCTTCCATAACTACTTGGGTGAGACTGCAATTGACTTGCAGGTCATTGCCAAAAGGGCTAGTGGTTAAGGGTTTTTGTTGGTGCATAGTGCACTTTGAATATGGGTTGAAGCCCCCTTGAGCCAATAAATGGTTCCATTGACGAGCATATTAGGGGACCTAACAATTATGAGGATCACTCTGAAACCTGACACGAAGCCTATGAAACAAAGACCCTATAGATTGAATCTTAAATACAAGGAAAAAGTGAAGGAAGAACTAGACAAAATACTAGCAGTGGGGATCATTGAACCTATCGAAGATTCTGAATGGGTAAGTCCCATGATAGTTCAAGAAAAGAAGACTAAAGGAGAGATCATAATCTGTGTTGACTTAAGGAAACTAAATGATGCATGTGTGCATGACCCTTTGCCTACACCATTCACGGACGAAGTTTTGGACAATGTGGGAGGTCATGAGGCCTATTCTTTCATAGATGGCTTTTCAAGTTACCATCAGATTAGTGTTGTGCCAGAAGATAGACATAAGTCAAATTTTGCAAAAGAGTGGGGCTGATTTCAGTACACGGTGATGCCTTTTGGCTTGAAGCATGCACCTACCATATTTTCTAGAGTCGTATTCATAGCATTTAAGGAGTACATACATAAATTTTTGGAAGTTTACTTTGATGATTAGACAATCTTTGAGCTATTAAAGAAGCATATTGTGTGTTTAAGGCTTATGCTAGAAACATGTAAGCAGCATCATATTTCACTTAACTTGAAAAAGTGTATATTTTGTGTGCCTTGTGGCATACTCTTGGGGCATATTGTGTGCAACCAGGGTTTGCTGGTGGATCCCATGAAGATAGAATTCATTGTGAACTTTCCAGCACCAAAAACAGTGAGACAATTGCACACGATGCTTGGACACACTAGCTATTACATAAAGTTTATAAAGGTGTATGCACAGATAACTTCTCCAATAGAGAAGTTATTGAAGAAATATTTCACATTTAAATGGGAAGAAGACTGTCAAAAGAGTATGGATATACTGAAGGAGAAGATGGTAACTACACCAATCTTAGTTTTTCTGAACTAGAATAAGGAATTTCATGTGCATGTCAATTCATATTGCATAGAATTGGGTATAGTGTTGGCACAACCAAGAGCAGGTGAATTTGATCACCCCATAGATTTTGCAAGCAGAAAATTGTCCAAGGCATAATAGAACTATACTGCAACAGAAAGAGAAGGGTTACCCATGGATTATACGTGTTGTGGCCACCAACAACCCCCCTCTTTGTTTGGTATTAGCAATAACACCAAGCAAATGGGGACCCTTAATAAAAAATCCAAAAAAACATTTTATGAAAATTTTTGTATTCAACTCCTTAAAATTGTATCGCATCGCGAGAAGAGAATAAAACATTTTCTTATGAGCATAATAAACTGCGAAGAAGCGACGCGAAATTCATCGCATCGCATACATTATGAAGCACTCTTAAATGAAAAATCCTAAGAAATCTCCGACGGACGATATGCGACATCGCATATCGCAACATCGCGTAAGCAGCACACAATGATTGAATGACTAAGCGCGATCTGCGATGCCGCAATGCTGTGATCTACGATGAATGCGATATGTGATAAATACGATCATGAATTTCTGCGATGACACATCTTGACGACACGATCCGCGATGCTGCGATGCGAGTCACGGAAATCACCCATCGCAAATTTTCCTCGGCGCAGTATTCAAGGAAAGCTGTTCGTAAACCAAAATTGGGCGCGCGCCTTAAAAGAAATTAATGAATGTACGCCAAAGTATTCAAGAAGGACAGTTTTGTGTTTTTCGAAGAGTCAGTTCGCTATGGGTGTCATGATTTCATACATTCATAAGAGCTTAAAGCTTTCATGTCAATCTTTATTATCATTACTCTTTTCCTTTGCGTAAACTGTAAGACAGGAAATAACATGAAGCAATGTGCAGGAAACATCTAAGGAAAAGGCGAAAGCGTCAATGCTCGGAGAACAGAGAAAAGATGCCTTCATAAACGGATGTCGCATGCAACAGGACCACAGATTCCAGAGTATCACTCAACATATGCTGATGTCAATAGGCCATCCAACGCTCAGAGTCAAAAGCGCACAAAAGCAGCATGTTTACAAAAGATCCTGAAGCTTATGCCCGGTAAAGGAAAAAAAGGCGCTAAAGAAGGAAAACGCACCAGAAAAGCCCAGAACAAAGAACGGAGGTAGCATCGCTAAGAAAATTGTTCAGAGAGCAAAGTCCCTAACTTGTTCAGTCATTCGCAAGGCCGGAAACCGAAATAGCAAAAGCAGATTCAGTTTGAGAGAAATTTGGGTTATTACCAAGTATACACGTAATGAATACACCCAGCGAGAGGAAGATTCTCGAAAATATCTTCTAGTTTACCAGAAAGTGGTGCCAGCACTTGTTATTTATATTTCGTAGCTCAAGCGAAAGCAGAAGGCGACCAGTCGACTCTTCCCAGGCGAATGTTGCATGCTTGCAGCACTAAGGAGCAAATACAGAAATGGTTAGGAATTAGATTCAATTTTTAGAAATAGTTTTGCTTTAGCAGAAGGGCGGTCATTTAAAACCGTATCCTAAATTTATGTAATTAAGTTAATTAGTTAGCAGTATTTAAACCCTTCTCAGGCATTTGGAGAAGGGTCCAGAAATTTGTCAAAAAACTTGTCCTCAGAACATGCACTTTTGCACCCTCGGAGGGGGTTTTGATGAATGGATGGATCAAGGTTTATTAATGTTTGCATTTAATATCTGCTACTGATGTTGCACTTCTGTACTCTTAGTAGATGTTAGAGCAAGGAGAGATAAATCATTGTTGCTTGAAGCTTATGAGTGGAACCAGTCATAAATGGTACTTTTATCTCTTGACCATTTCTGTTTATATTCTTAAAGTGATATATAGTTTTTAGTTGTTTATATGTTACTGCATGAATGTGTGAGTTACCATTTCGCACTTTTGTACGATGGAGTCATTTATTTATGTTTGATATATGAATAACTTATTATGCGATATGTTGTTCACAACTATTTTGCCTAACTTTTTATGCAAAGTGGTTTATCTTAATTGATTTCTATTCTTATGATAGTTGAATGATCTTTATTACCAGTTATTGTTTGAAATCTCTTTAGATCGCATAATAGAAGAAATACACCCCGGGTTAGCGTAGATTAGATGTGTTGTTTCTCATTAGATTACAACAGCATAGAGTTAGTTTAAAAGTTTGAATTAAATTAGTTTTAAGTACTCTTAGATCAGCATCATCCAACTCTGCACACACACCCTTAAATTGGGAAACTGGTCCCATTATCCCCAGTCGGACCCTCTATACCAAACGGATAAGGAGCTGCCAACCAAGGTCCGGACCGGGTGGGTATCCCCCTTGTTGTCGACCCGATTTTTGGGGCTTCAACAATACGTTTGTTGTGGGGAAAAATGCCTATGCAGGACGATTCTATCCACCTAAGGTGTGACAGTGCCTTAGCAACAAACAGATACAGCTATTCTGGTTTCTTCCTTTATGAAATGTGAAAGAGGGGAGATCGATAGACTTACCGTTGTCTTCCGTTTGTCCCTCGATCTAGATCCTCTTCTCTTTGGGTGTTCACAGCTACTTGCCTCCTCGCTTGCTCAAGAGAACAGCTACTTGATTCCCACGAGATCACAAGAAAACAGCTACCTGTGACAAGAGAACAGCTACTTGCGACAAGAGAAGAACACAACACAAAGGCAAATATTCATATTCATAAATGATTCGGGATTAGAAGTAAATCAAATACACTAATGCAATCATACAAATACACCAGTATATAGGAGAAAACCAAGATAGCTTTATTGATTGATAACAAGGTTCAAGAAGAGATACAACCCAAAGGGCTCCAATCCAGCATCTCCTTCCCAGCAGAATGGAATTCCTTCTTCAGCTCCCTTCAAAGCATTAAGCACCCAATGTTTCCAGTCTCAAACCAACAGCAATTCTTTGCAATAACAAAATTCCAGCCTCTAGATCTCATGGAGGTGAGATCCATATATAGATGTTTGGAGAGAGGATGAGTCAGCTTGAGATCTGACTAGTGTCCTCTCCCTCTGTCAGTTCTTGAGTCCACTTGGAGGTTCTTGCTTCCACTTGGAGATTTGGAACCTCTTACTCATCACCAGTCGAATTCCTTGAGGCAAGTGTCATTTTGGAAGCTTCCTGGCTTTTGACACCTTGAGGAATGACTCTGCCACATGTCCAAACTCGCTCAGTGCAGGTAGCTAGTGTTGGAGTTGACATTCAACGCAGGTAGCCAGTGTAGCAGTTGACATTCAGCATAGATGCTCAGTGGAGCAGTTGACATGATCCAGAATTGGCTTGTTTTTTAGTGGTTTCAGGTGGAGAACTTCTGTGAATTGTTGTGGTTAGTTAGCCTTGTTCCTCTAGGGGTAGGAACAACATGTTTAGGGACTTTGGATCCCTTAGATTATGGACATTTCATGCTCAATGTTGTAAGGCACAAAAATGTCTATAACAGTTGCCCCCTAAAGTATGAGGTTGTTTATCGGGTGAAATGCTTTATCCAGGAGGGTCCGAAGTTCATCCATTTGCTGGGAGGAGACCTGTAATAAAATACAATACAATACATTATGATTCATACTGCTTTCATGATCTAGCTGAGGCGGGCATTCCCATGCTCAGCTTTATAAATTCATTTTTTGTACATAGAATAGACGATCGTTTGATGGTAGACTGATAATTTTGGCGAAACTATCATCCTTTGAGTAGGATGATCATCTGCTGCAATGATGTACATCCCAAATGTTTTTATCTTTCCTGAATATATATCGCAACCCGGATGGATGAAACTAGATCCGGGGTCTTCAAACTCGTTCGATCTTCACTCTAAGTACAAGTCGATCCATGTGAGAATTGCGTTGAAGTCGAACATGGAAAGACATCGCTTGATTACCGGTCAATGATGTAAACCGTTAACAAGCGCGAGAGGAATCACCGATAATGATGATGACCCTCAAGGTACTGCAGTACAATTCATGTGGTGTGAATAAAGGACTTGGCGTCGAACACCACGCAAAATCTTCTGGTCGAAGGTCATTGATGTATACCTGTCGCCGGAAGTGAGAAACTTGCCATTGAGGCATGCAAGCTTCAAAGTACTGAAGGGGTTGTTCCTAGATCAACTTCTTGGATAATGAGCTGATGTCGACAAGAAGCGATCCGTCAAATGAGGGCCTTAATGAATCCCACATCAGTGACACGGAACGGAGCTAATGATTTTAATGGAGGTGAAAACGATCTGTGACATATGATTCAGGGTGGCGGTCATGAATGGGTGAAGGATAATGTATGGCAGTGGATGGGACCCGGTTGACTCTTTCTAAACGACTTCTCTTGAACATATGGCGACACTGATGCGATGGATCGGTAGCATTACCCCAAATATGGATGGTATGGCGAGACCATGGTGATGTGACCCGTGAATGAGACAACCCAACCCGATTGTGGTACGGAGGAAAAGTGTCATGTTCAAGAGCGACCTGCTACCATCAAAGTTTTCTTTAGTTTTCTCCCAATTTTTCCCCAGTCATTGCTGACCAGTACCTCTTTATTTTTGTCAAGCTTGAGGAGGATAACATATGCTTGTTCTATAACCTGCTCTTCGGGCAAGCCCATCGCTATGTTTTAACGAGCCTAGCGATAGGGAAACTCGTCCTCGTCTAAAGACAAGTTTGTCGCTATTTAATAATTTTAACGAGTCTAACGACAAGGATAACTCGGTTCTTTTCATTTTTAGAGAGTCTGAAAAGATACATAAAGTCAACTCCAAAATTCCTTTTTCGTCATCTAATCCCTTAAGTCCGAAAAAGTATAAAACAATACAGAAGGGATGAGTTTTCGATAGTTTTAACCAGCCGAATAAAACAAGCGCTCGATCTTTTTGTGCAATAATCCCTCAGGTCCAAAAAGATTAAAATCTAGAGGAGGGATAGCACTTCCGGTCCTTTAACGAGCTGGAAGGCCAAGACTCGACAATCTTTTCATATTTTACAAGTCAATTGAAAAGAGCTTAAAGAAGACTCGTCTTTTGAGGAATGAGTGATAAACAGGGATAGAAGTTGATTCCAGGTACAGGTTGGAATTTTCCAATCACGGCAGTGTCACAAGGATGGCTAGGTGAAATCACTCTTCGCAGTTTCTCCTCAAAATGGGTAAACAATCATATGGAGGTGAACGATCGGCCAAATGAAAAGTGGAGGTGGCAGGTGCAAACACGACCAAGGCTTTAATGGCTGATGATATTACATTCACAGTGGTTATTTACCGGGTAGGTTCATTTTTTTGTTAAAAATGAGCTTAAACACTGGAGGAAACTTTTGCTCACTCCTTATATTTATTTTTTAACGAGCATGAAGACCGCGTTAAAACTGCTCGGATCTTGCGTTTATTTTTTAACGAGCATGAACTTTATGCTAAAACTGCTCGATTACCCAGTCATAAGATAAGAGTGTCTCATCAAGATTCTATTTTTTATGGATCTTCATCTCACTAAGCTTTGCTCCCCATCCTTTCTTTATGCAAGTTTGGAAACGACTAATCCTACGAGTTTAAAGGGTTAGACCTACAGGTTTAAATGGAGGACCTAAAAATTTAAAAAATAAATAGCCGCCCCTTGCTTGCACTCAAAAAGGTTTGCATGCCCCCAGGCATAAAGTACGATTTCAAGGTTACCTCTACTTCAATTCCATCAAAACTTTCGTTTCATCGGGAGAGGCTTACCTCTTTCAGGTTACCCAAAGATTGTCTCGTTAATCTTTCAAACAAAACACTTCCTCGGCAATGTCTACTGAAATAGACAGAGGTGAGTGACGACCACCGCCCTCTCACATAACTTTGACAAGAGAATCTTATTCCAGAACAACCCCTCTTCCAACCACGGACGAGGTACGGACTAGTCATATTCTCCCGCGAAAACCTACCCTATACCCAAAGTTTTCCTGCCGAAGCAGGCCAGGATGCATGCCCCCTGGGTTCCAGTCATATCCTCCCGGATTACTCGCGCTCATCAAGAGGACGGACCGTGGGTTGAGACACTTCTTGCGTTTATAGACCATTTAGGGATGGTACATGACTATTTGCGATGCGTGATCCGGGAAACGAAAGTTGGTCCACGAGCTTGACCATTCTTCCTTCATGCGGAAAACACATTACTCTAAAGAGTGAGGAGACTATAGCTCCTATGCAATATATATAGTCTTGTCCAAGGAGTAGGTTATAATCCAAGGGTCCTTGAACGACCATCACGTTCATTTGAACGGTCTTCCCTTTCAATGTTATAGGCACATTGGGGAGGATCCCTAAAGGTCGATTGGTTCCTTTATCAAAACCTGATATATTTCTCATTTCAGGTAAAAGCACTGGCGAACCAAGCGCTTTCCAAGAAATAGAGGAAAGGGTACTCACAGATGCCCCCTCATCAATGATAGTGTCGGCCATTACCATTCTGTATATTTGAACGATAATCCTGAATGGTATGCTTGCTGGCAACCGGGGTCTGCCTAGTTGGTTCCAATCAAAGGACACAACCAGGTTGCTTGGTGGTGGGACCGAGTATACGGCCGGATAGCACTCTGATGAACTTCCTTCCTGCGATAAAGGAATGGTGGCATTGCCCCCTTGATCATCAGAATTAGTGCTGATGAAGAGAATCTGGACGGTGTCGTCTTGATTCTCCTCTGTGATGGTGTCATTCGAAGATAGATTCTCTGAAGGCAAAACCAGGTCAACTGCCGTTTCAACCTTTAGACTTTCGTCAGGTATGGATTCAGACGGTTCATCTTCAATGACAGGTGCTTCGGCTGACCACCTGGGTGGGTCAGCCGGGTTTTCAACTAGTGAGGGACTTGGCAGGAGTCTTTGATATCCAGGAGGAAGTTGCGCTCGTAAAATCGGGCGATCTTCCAGAACTCTTTTTGCCTCGTCTAAGAAGGGACAACGGTGGATGGCGTGATCGCCTTCACACAGTCTGCAGGGAAATTTAGCTTTCCCGCTCTGTCCTGGGGCTTCACTCCCACTAGTTGACGGTGAGCAGTCGACATGGCTATCAGAGGTCGATGCTACCGAATTGTGCAAACTGGGGGACCAGTCCCTTAGTATCTGGGGGATACAGGGACAATCTCTATGGAGGTGGTCTCCCTTGCATATGACACATGGCGATTTAGACCTTACGAGTGTTGTGTGTGGATTTTTGTTAGATGACACTTGTTTTCCCCCAGTCACCTTAGGCTCCTTCTTCTTCTTTTCTTTCTTCTTCTTCTCCTTCTTCTCCTTAGGAACACGGTTTTTTAATCGACCGGTTCCGTCAAGCGAAGAGGAAGGAGGGGAGGAAGATGAAGTGGAAGGCTGGGAGGCAACCCTTGTCTGATCTAACTGCTGACTCGACTGTTCAGGAATTGTGGTATTCTGAACGACATTGGTTGAAAAGAGCCAGACTGGTAGGCCAATTGTCAGTCCTGGAAGCGACAATGTGGCCATGTGGGGCGCACCAACATCTCCCCAAGAGGAGAAGGGACTAGGATTTCCACCAAGGGGAACTCCTTGGTTGGTGTGCTCCATCTTTTCAACCTAAAGATCAACGCAGGATTAAAGGGTGGTTGTTCCGTTTAAAATAAATTGTTAACGATGCTTTAGACACAACTTGCTTTTTCACTTTTAAAGAGTCGAGAAAAAGCTAAAGATGACTCTAGTCTCCTTCGATGTTTTAACGAGCCCGAAGTGACAAATGCTCGGATGGACTTTTTCTGTTATAGAGTCTGAAAAAGGCCAAAAGAAACTGCTCTGGAGATCTAGGCAGAGGGTGTGCCAAACTTTTCGAAAAACCGCAGAATACTTTTTAAGGTACGGGCGGTCGATCTTCGTGAATGCTGTGTTCACTGCATTGCGATCAGTAGGGCGGCCGACATGGCTTCCTAAGGATAAAGTATATATGCCTATAGGGGTCTCCCAATATATACGCGACGGTACGTGGGAGCACAATCCGTACTAGCGCTATCGTCCCTCAAGAGGAATCACCCACCTTCCACGAGATCGACAGTCACTAGGCTTAACGACGCCGGAACACGTCTCTAGCCTAGACCTCTATGTTGTGCGTTATGTTACAAAGCGTTGTTAGGTTCATTCAGTTTATTTTAGGTTGATCTTTTTAAAGTTTGCCTTTCAAGGTTCACCACGAGATGTATGATACAAATTCCTAAATGCAGTCTAAAGATGATAAGCAAGCTTTATAATCTTTTCAACTTTGAAAATCCTAGCTACTAAGGGAAAAGAAAGACACTATCTTTTCTCAAAGAGCAATCAGCACACTCTAATGTACTTTTCCTAAATCCAACATGCAAACTTATCAAATGCAAATGCACAATGCAGGTGTTTGTTTTCCACTTTCTTAGTATAGATGCCTATAAAGAAAGCTTTTTGTACAACTTTGAATTTGCTTTTAAATAATCAATACAAACAAGTTCACTTTTTCAAAATCAGCAAGGGTAGAAGAGATTACAATCACTTTGTGACTTTTGAAATAAAGACTCGTTTGACACTTAAAAGACACAAATTCAAACCAATAAGCAAAAGTAAATCTATAATCAATTTGCAAACAGCCAATGAACTCTCTTCTAAGATCACAATCAATCAGATCTGAATCAAAGGCTACAGGATGACTACTTTACTCATGCAAAGGAAAACTGTAAATGACGCCACAAACACATAAAAACACTCACAGTCTTTTTGTACAAAAGGAGGCGGAATATAAGCAAAGAAAAGGAGTTATCAGACTGGTACCTATGCTGGTTAAAGGCTGCAAAAAACAGAGATCAAAACAGGGCAACAGACAGCAGAGAACCCCAGCTGCACAAGGCTAAACTGGTTCAGCGCAAGTCCAACACTGTGGAGTTGACATTCAGCGCAGGTAGCCCTCATGGGACCTGCGTTGAAATGCAGACTGCCTTCACAGCAGTTGCGCTGAAGGAGAAACTCTCGTTTCCCCTAGGTTCTGGGTCATAAAATGCTCAAAAATCAACTGTTTCAGGCCAAATCAGAAACACAAGCAAGGTATAAACAGAGGGATGCTTTGAGAGGGTACTAAAGACTATCACAAAGGATCATCACATTATTTGTGAGTCCATTGTTAGATCATAGCCAAAATCCAGTGAAGGATCAAGGCAGCAACAGTCTACTTTGCAGAAGCAGTTCGATGTTGTTGAGTCTATGAAGCAAACAATGATTTAAACACAAATGAAATGAATAAACAAGTTCTTCCCCAGTGGAGTCGCCAATTTGTTGTGGGGAAAAATGCCTATGCAGGACGATCCTATCCACCTAAGGTGTGACAGTGCCTTAGCAACAAACAGATACAGCTATTCTGGTTTCTTCCTTTATGAAATGTGAAAGAGGGGAGATCGATAGACTTACCGTTGTCTTCCGTTTGTCCCTCGATCTAGATCCTCTTCTCTTTGGGTGTTCACAGCTACTTGCCTCCTCGCTTGCTCAAGAGAACAGCTACTTGATTCCCATGAGATCACAAGAGAACAGCTACCTGTGACAAGAGAACAGCTACTTGCGACAAGAGAAGAACACAACACAAAGGCAAATATTCATATTCATAAATGATTCGGGATTAGAAGTAAATCAAATACACTAATGCAATCATACAAATACACCAGTATATAGGAGAAAACCAAGATATCTTTATTGATTGATAACAAGGTTCAGGAAGAGATACAACCCAAAGGGCTCCAATCCAGCATCTCCTTCCCAGCAGAATGGAATTCCTTCTTCAGCTCCCTTCAAAGCATTAAGCACCCAATGTTTCCAGTCTCAAACCAACAGCAATTCTTTGCAATAACAAAATTCCAACCTCTAGATCTCATGGAGGTGAGATCCATATATAGATGTTTGGAGAGAGGATGAGTCAGCTTGAGATCTGACTAGTGTCCTCTCCCTCTGTCAGTTCTTGAGTCCACTTGGAGGTTCTTGCTTCCACTTGGAGATTTGGAACCTCTTACTCATCACCAGTCGAATTCCTTGAGGCAAGTGTCATTTTGGAAGCTTCCTGGCTTTTGACACCTTGAGGAATGACTCTTCCACATGTCCAAACTCGCTCAGCGCAGGTAGCTAGTGTTGGAGTTGACATTCAACGCAGGTAGCCAGTGTAGCAGTTGACATTCAGCGCAGATGCTCAGTGGAGCAGTTGACATGATCCAGAATTGGCTTGTTTTTGAGTGGTTTCAGGTGGAGAACTTCTGTGAATTGTTGTGGTTAGTTAGCCTTGTTCCTCTAGGGGTAGGAACAACATGTTTAGGGACTTTGGATCCCTTAGATTATGGACATTTCATGCTCAATGTTGTAAGGCAGAAAAATGTCTATAACAACGTTACAGAAGTTCAGGCACTACTTGTTGGGAGCACATTTTAGTATGTTCATTGATCACTCATCGCTGAAATATTTGGTGAATAAGCCTATTTTAGGAGGAAAAATATGTCGATAGTTGTTGTTGTTCCAGGAGTATGATTTTGAAGTTGTACTCAAGCCAGGAAGATTGAATTCCAGGCCCAATCATCTGTCGATATTGGAGACAAGAGAATAACCCACTAGTATCAAAGATAACCTACTTGACACTCAGGGTCGCGGATGATTACTTCATAGATATTATTCAGTTTTTGGCCCGCCCACTGAGTACACTGCATAGCAGAAGAAGGATTTGGTGATAAAAGCACCTAATTTCACATTGACTGCAGGCACTTGTACAAAATGAGACCAGATGAAATACTGCAAAGATACGTCCCAGAACATGAAAGGTAGAGTATTCTAGCAGAAGCTCATGGAGGAGTCATAGGTGGACGTTATGCAGGAAAGACCACTACGCATAAAATATTGAGAGTTGGGTTATGGTGGCCCACAGTACATAAGGATGCAAAGGAATTTTTTCTTGCATGTAATATGTGTCAAAGAACAAGAATTCCATTTAGAAGAGACGAAATGCCATTAAATCCACATGTAAAGTTGCAATCATTTGACAAGTGGGCTATTGACTTTGTTGGACCTATTAACCCACCAGGATAGAAGACCGGCCCAAGATACATAATCATTGCAATTGATTATTTGAAAAGGTGGGCTAAGGCACAACAAGTGAAAGATTATAACATAGATACCACTGTGAAGTTCATTGTTGAATACATTTTGTCCAGATTTGTGTGTCTGAAGTTATTGATGAGTGATCAAGGGTCACATTTCTTGAATAAGACCATTGAAATAATAACTAAGGAATTTCAAGCACACCATCAAAAAAGTATCCCATATCACCCTCAAGCGAATGGGACGGTTGAAGCTTTCAATAAGATTCTGTAGAACGCACTCACAAAGGTGTGCAATGTGAATAGGAAAGATTGGGATCTAAGAATTCCCTTTGGTGTTGTGGGCATACAGGATAACATGAAAGAAATTGATAGGCCAGACACCTTTTAGGTTGTTATATGGACAAGAAGATGTCATGCCTATGGAATACATTATGCTCAGTTTAATAATTTCAACCTTCACAAACATGGAAGATTTTAATATAATGGAAGAGAGGATGGCACAATTTCTTGCTTTGGAAGAGGACAAGTTTATAGTAGGTTTTCATCAACAAGTCCAAAAAGCAAGGGAGAAATCCTGGCATGACAGGCACATCAAGCAAAAGATATTCTGGGAAGGAGATATTATACTCTTATATGATAGAAAATTCACGAAATTCCTAGGAAAATTTAAGACACATTGTCTAGGACCGTATACCATCAAACATGTCTCTGATAGTGGCACAATTCAGCTCGTGAAGTTAAATGGTTAGCTCATCCCAAGACAAGTGAATGGTAGAAGATTGAAGATATATAGGGACAACATTTTCCCTCGAGCTTCCCACTGAAGAATGAAAGGAGAAGATTCTTAGTGCCACCTATAGTCGGAAGTGGGAACTGGACTATAAACTACTCTGTAGAAGGGGACTTCACCGAAGAAGATTATTGCGAGATATTTAGAAGTATGTCAAATTCTAAAAGAACTGCGCCAAAGGAGGATTACTGCACGACATTCAAAATTATGTCAAAGTTCAGAAGAACTGCGATGGAGGATAGATTACTGCACAATTGTCAAAGATAACCAGAAAAATAGGATCGTTGGAAGAAAAAATCTATCGTTAAAAGAAAGTTTTTGTTAAAAGGTGTGGGAGAAACGCATTTATGAAGCACGGTTGGCCAAATTTAGCACCATAACTACATTAAATGAGCAAAATATAAGCCAATCATGAGGTTCAAAATTCAAATTCATTATAAAGGCCATGTCCCGCGCCACATTTTACACTTTGTCTGGAGAATTCAGTTTGAGAATTTGCAACTAAGTGTGAGAGAAGTGAGTTGTTGTATGTCTTAGAGAAGCTTTGAGGAAATTTCTAGAGCATTTGCAAAGAAAGGGCTAACATGAGTCATGGAAGCCCAGGGTGGTCAAACCGGAGCAGCGAATGTACCCATGTCCCCAAGGCACGTGAGGTCGCCGCAGAAACAAGTAGTTACAAGAGAACAACCTAAGAAAAGACCTAAAAAGAGACCAGCTGAAGGAGTAGAGCTCGGAAATTCTCCAAGGAAGAAGACATCAAAAGAGCAGCAGACGAAGCCCGTGAAAGATAAGAAACCCAAGGAGAAGATGAAGAAGCAAGTATAGCAGGAAGAACCAGAGGAAATCCATGATAGAAAGGAGGAAGCTGAGATGCCTCAGGTAGAGACAGAGGGTGCAGAAATTCCCTCTGTACTGCCACCATATTTTCCACCGAGAAAATTGAGTGCCAAGTCAGTCAAAGATCCGAAAGATACAAAGTTTGGCACATTCACATCGTTGCTACCTGAGAAACTGTCATTTGAAGGCGAAGTGTTGGGGAAAATCCTGCAATTAAAAATGGAGGATTGGGACTTTGATGACAGAAGAAAATATTCGTAGTTCAAACCAAGCAAGTACCTACACCAAGTCTATTATATAGAGAGTAGAGTTACGAGGTTGGAGCCACACCGATAGGTTGCAGGATTGCAAAGATCATGATTGTTAAACATGCTATATGTGCCACACTTCGGTAGAAGCACATCCAACACAACTTGTGTGCGACAGTTACTAGCATTGGTGCATGATGGATGCCTCTGGCTGGGGACGAGGATCCCAATCAACAAAATGTTGATCAGGAGGATTACTGGGCTACCTCACCAAGGAAAGGACCCCGCTAAAGATTTCATTGGTAAGAACCAAGACAAGGAAATGGCACAAACCATGAAGGAAAAGTTTGGGATTATCAAGAAGTCGCGTAGTTATGATATCAACTCTATCAGCGACCAAGGGGTGTGCTTCGCCACACATATTTTAGCAGGGAAAATAATGAGGAAGTGCAGAGCGAATGAAGTTCCTGCAACCGTGGTTTCTTTGGCTGCGCAGTGTAGTGATGGGGTTCTGTTCAATTGGATCGAGTACTTATGCAAGGAGTTTTTGGAGGATTTCTGGGAAGCACAGGAGGAAGGAAAAACATTTCACTACGCGTGGTTGATCTTGATCATCACACTGATCGCATGGAAAGAGCTGGAGGAATCACAATTTCCTCTTGTTGAAACATATGTATGTGAATCTGAGTGATATGCCTCACCTTAGCATACTAAGAAGCCGTCGTGCACGCAAGAAAACATAATTTTCTTTGTGCTATTAAGCATGTACGTTCACATGGTGGTGAACCAGTATCCCAGGTTATCACCTAGTTTTTATGAGCAGTAATGCAACATCGCAACATTCAAGGTTGATTTTCACAGAGTCTACATCAAGGCACAAAAGGATCCAACAGAGACATGGCACCCTCTGCCATAACTAGTCACTGAAGATGACCTGCTCATAGTAATACAACAATGGTTATCCAAATGGATGACACTAAAGAAGTAGGGGGAACCACGCAACACACGGGTACAAGTGGGACAGACAAAGGAAAAGAAGCAGAGGAACCAGAGCCAGAGACAAAGCCAGAGATAGAAAAAGATATCCAAGACCCTCTAAGTGACGTAGATACAACAAAGTACCATTCATCATCAAAAAGAGGGTACCTACAGTAACTATGACGGGCCAAAGGAAGAAACAGAAGGCGAACAAATCTAAGGGTGTGATACTACTTGTCCTCACTAACGGGGACATCGATGAGATTAGGGAGAAGGTCCAAGAAGTAATGACTAAAACCTGGGACAAGCTCGGTGATCGCTAAAAAACTATTTTGATAGAGGTACAACAAGGCATCGCAGAGTTAAAGGTACTGACACATATAACCAGACAAGTAACACAGATATGTCAGCTACAACAGCTAGAGCGACAAATAGAAACAACGTTTAGAGTAAGGATTTTGTAGTTACCAACTGGAGCATTGCAATTTGAATCACCAGAGGATAGAGAATGAGCAAAATCTTGGGACAATGTCAACAAGAACATTTACGCGCTTTTGTTTTAGGTACTACATGAAATCCATCAAAATATTACATATGAACTAACGGAGTGAGAACAACGCACTCCATCGTTAAGCATTCAAGTGGAGAAGAATATAGTTTCGTTGAAGAAGGAGCTCGACCAATTGATTAAGAAAAGGGATGGGGCACGCCAACAACGTCAACAGTTGGAAAAAATCATTGCAGATACTTGTAGCATATTTTTGTATGTGAAGATCCGCGAAGAGGAGTCACCAACAGAGAAGGTCACAAATATTTCCCTCACAATAAGAGACTCAAAGAATAGACTCGCAAAGATGAAGTTTGAGTATGAAGTAAATATTACTGAGTTGCAAATGAGGTTGCAGCTAGTCATGCCACCGGAAGTTCGTGAGTAGAGGGAAAAGGATTTGAAATATGCATTGAAACGCATCATTGACACACTAGCGGATTGTGCCAGACTACTATATGAAACCATGCAGATTTGAACCTCACTATAGGAGGATCCAAATATTTAGAGTATTGACGAGGAGCTCCAAATGAAGCAGAAGTAGTTGGATGAAATCCAGGCAATTGCAAAAACCTTACCAGTCTCGCAGAGGCTCGCAAGGATCACAAACAGAAAGGCTCTTGAAAATCATATTGAATACCTTCGATGAAAGGCGAATATGTTGACAGAAAGGACTCAACCATGGCAAGATGAGGCATTCCAGATGTCGCAGGCAGTCAATAGTAACCTCACAGAGCTACAACAAAGGGAGAAAGAAGTGTTGCAGAAGACTGTCGGACCAACCACAGAGGCATTGCCGGAAGAAGTGCATTGAGAGGAGAAGTAGGTAGCATAAGTACTTTAGCAGTATAATGTCGCCTACATTAGCATCACAACAAATATTCAAGGCACAACAGTTGAGTGACTTGGGACAAGTCTCATGTGAGTGTTGGGGGCCTATTGGGCGCGACCTAACTTGGTCTAGTTTTGGTCAAAGACTCTGCATTTTGAGGAGCGGAGCACGTAGAGTACACAAAGTTCTATTCACCATGCAATTTCTAGGGGCTTTGGGGTGGGTCAAAGCCCCTCATTTTGTAACGGGTATCAGGGTTTTAGCTCATTGTTTTGTCGAATCTATAGTATGTGGACCATGGTTTTGTAGTAATGAAATATATATAAGGAGATGTAATTCTTTGTCGAGGAAGGAGGAGAGAGATGGATTGATCATATTTCTGGATTTAGTCTATATTTTTGGGCTTTTAGGAAAGGATCCGCAACTGAGTGTGTGGAGGCCCGAGAAGAATCTGTAGCTAAGTGCATAGGCCACCTATAGTTGGGTGCGTAGATCGAAGAAATTATATGTACTAAAATATATATCTTAATAAAGGCAAATAAGTTTTGGTGAAGTCTTGTGTATATGTATTCTTAATATGTGTTCATATGTATTGATATGCATGCTTTTTACTTATTTATGTGAAAGAATACATGCTATATTGTTCTCTGATATGTTTATGAAATAAGCAGAAATCTGTGAAGTAAATCATTAGCGCAAATTCTTTTATGTATGCGAAGTTGTAGATCACTATAACTATAAGAAAACGCATGGGTTCTACAACACAATATCCCTTTGGATGCAGAAACCTAGTTCTGCAACCTTCCTTAACTACTTCGGCTGAGACTGCGATTTGCTTGCAGGTCATTGCCTAAAGGGCCAATGGTTGAGGGCTTTTGTTGGTGCGCGGTACACTTTGAACCTAGGTCCAAGCCCCCTTGATCCAACACACATGAAACTATCCTAAGAAAAAATTTGAACACCAATTTTGAACCAAATAAATTAGTTTCCCGTGTATGTATTTTCTCACTCAAAATCTGATTTGTGTATGTATTTAAACTATGGTCTATATGTTCTTTAAGATTCGAATTTTTTCACTAAATACTGTATTATCCTTTCAAAACTCAGTGATTAACATACCTGGAATATTTGCATCCCTCTCGTTGCTATTTCTTGTAAATTTCGTGTCCTTTTGCTTCTTGTGTATATGCCTTTGCCTTCCCTTGAAATTCTCAAACATGTTCCTCAATTTTTTTGGAAAATTCAGCCTTTGCATGTGTCCTTATCCTCCATGGAATTCCCACTTGTTTCACCTCAAAATTGCTTGTGATTTCATGTTTCTCAAGATTTTTCTCAACATGACCTTTGATTCTCAACGATTTGTAAGGAAACACATATTAATTGCAGTGCATTGAGGCATAGATATCGAGTGTAGGTGATAGAGTATAGTTTGCAAAATAGGGGTTGAATTACTTCAAAAACTAAGTATATAAAGTGACTAAAACAAAGAATAAAATAGAGCATATCTCACTTCAAATATTTTCTTTTTTTTTCATTTTCAATGGAGAATTACACTTGTATATTTTGCCTTATTCTTATAGTATTCCTTTCATGAATTTGAACTTGTTAATAAATTTGGTTTCTATGTCATCATCCCTTTGATTTTCATGTTATTTCTCGTGGATTTTCAATGGCACTAAGTTTGATTGTCATGTCATTGCAATCTTCTCTTGAAGCCAATTGTCATGTCTTTGATCGGAATCAATTGATGTGATTATAGGATGGGGCATGAGGAGTGATATGATATAGTGGATAGGAAAAAAATAGATTATGAAATGTAGTGGATAGTATGGTATAATAAAAATGTAATAGAGTTAAGTTTGTTGGTAGATGAAGAGAAAAATAGGTCTATGAAAGTCTATAAATAATGATAGAAGGGTAGTGGATAGTAATAGGACAGAATAGGCCACAAAAATAGTTATGATATAGATCAAATATACAATAAGGTTATAAATTTTAGAAAAGGATTTATTTGGAAATTGAACTATGATAGAAGCTTTATTGGATTGTCTAAGTAAATTCTAAATTTTTTGGGTTTCAAAAGCACCAAAAATTTGAGGTAAGCTAATATCCAAATAAAGGTATTTGTTATTAATTTTTTCATCATAAAATTCAATGAAATTTTTAAAGCATTTCAAAGTTTACCAAACTTCCACTCTTTTGCTATAGTTGACTTTGTAGTGTTCCTTAGTCATTGATAAGTGTCTTCTTGATGTGTGTCAGGTCTAATAACTTGAATGTCTTCTTGGTGCTTATTAGATTCAAAAATTTTGAATAGGCCTTTAGCTTCCTTCTTTTTGGAAGTTTGAAAATGCTTCCAAGTTTTCCTCCAAAATGAGAGTAGTCTTGTTACTTTCAAAGATGAAAGTATGTTGATGATGCCTTTATATTTGGAACAAAATTAGAGCTTCTTGAAACAAAGATTCAATTGTAGTGGTTCATATAAATATTCATGCAACATCCTTTGAACTTATTTACAAGAATTGAAAAAATATTTTGACAAGTGTTCCCCTTAGATTATCACTCAATCATCATCACATATTACTTACAAATTTGAAATATAAATGAAACCACTAGGTAGATCTTTTATTTGGAATTTTCATTGGCCAGTTGCTTGGTTTTCCAATGAAAATTCAAGTTTAGGTTGTGTCAGGAACCTAGATTTTCACAAGTATATTTTTTATTATTATTTCCTCTTTTTCATATATTTATATATATATATATTTCATTCTTTATGGAAAATTAAATTTCTAGATGGAATATAGGTAGGAATATTGTTGCCATTACACGTAACCTACATCTCTATTTGCTGAAATATTAGGGAAATAAATTCTCCATGATTGGGAGATTTGTTTTAAAGCTTCAGTCTATGGCCATTAACCTAAAATGAAACAACTTTTTCAATTGTATTTATCTGGACTGATCCATTTTCAAATACTTCCTCCAATTCATATGGGCCAAGCCAGAAACTGGTGAACTTGCCCTTGAAATCCTTAGATTTTGAATAAAAAATCAAATCCCAATCACCAAATTTAAATTCATTATTTTTAATGAATTTATCATGCCATCTTGATCTTTGTTGTTGGATTTACATAGTCTATTGTAATGGCTCTTGCCTGATTTCATCTAGCTAACTCAATTGCATGATTTTTTCCTTTTTTGCTTTTGATAAATATAACCCTAGTTCTACTGCTAACTCGAAGGTTTGAACTTGAAATTCAATAGGAAGGAGAGTTTGATAACCAAATACCAATTCATAAGGAGTAAAACTGGTAACACTTTTCTAGGTTGTTTTATATGCCCACAGAACCTTTGGAAGTCTATTCGATCAATCCTTCCACTGTAGTTGGATTGTCTTGGTCATGATTGTTTCCAGAGTCTTGTTAGTTGACTCTACTTGACCATTGGCTTACAGGTGATAAAGAGTAGATTTTCTATGCTTGATACTATATTTCTCCACTATATATTGTTTTAATTTGGAAGCGAGATGTGCTACTTGGACAGTGAAAAATTTTTGAGGGACTCCAAATCTGACAAAAATGTCCCCGAAGAGAGAGTTGATTCTTAATTGTTTTGAAGCTCTTGATAACGCTTTTGCTTCTGCCCACTTGGTGACATAGTCGTTACATACTAGAATATACCTTTTTCCTTTTGCTATAGGGTTGATAGGACCTATGAAATATAGAGCCCATTTTTCAAATGGCTCTCTGAGAACTTGTGGTTATTGGGGAATTTCATTAGAGGGTACAAGTTGGCCCGTCCACTGACATTTGTCATAACTTCAAACATGTTTTGTAGCGTTTCAAAAAGGGATGGTTAATAGTAACTTTGATGAAGTATCTTATATGTATCTTATATGTAGTTTACTCATCTATATCTAACCATGGTATTTTAGGGATGAGGGATGTCCACCCAAATTATATCTCGATTGTAGAACTAGAAAGTCTTCTGGATATTCCCAGGAATCTAAGCAATCTATTAGATCTTCTGGTTTTACTCTTGATCTATGAGCTAATACAATAATTGTAGGTGTTGGTTGAAGATTATATAAATTTAAATATTATACTTTATCCATCGTCATCACATCAATAGTTGCACCTAAGTCAATTAATGCATTTGGAATTGAAATATTGTTGATAATAATGTTACCATAGGTATTCCAAAATCAACTTATTTTTCAATTTCAATTGTTTTTTACATTAAGTTAGCAAAGTTTCCAATGTCATGAATCGTAGCTATATATTTATTTCTATTGCCTAGTTTCTTAAAACATGATTCCTTAAATATTTTTGCGTAAATAGGTATTTCATTATTAGCTTGCAATAAAATAATTTTGGCAAAAATATTCTTCAGTTGATTTAATAAATCATGCTCAAGAGGGATCATTGGTTTTTCCAAAATTAACCTCTTTTGAAATGAGGTGGTTTGGTTGCTAGTGATTGATCTACTAGCTTGCAATAAAAGAATTTTGGAAAAATATTCTTCTATTGATTTAAGAAATCATGATCAAGAGGGATCATTGGCTTTTCCAAAATTAACCTCTCTAGAAAATGAGGTGGTTTGGTTATTAGTGATTGATCCTTTTGAGCTCTTGTGCTTTTGTATGACTCTTTATGCTAGTTTTGTTATGAATTTCCTCAATTTCTTCTTATTGTTCTTCGATGATTATGGGATATTCCTTTTGTAGAAGTTTACCTGACCCTAAGTGGATATTTTCAATAGGGACAATAACATAAGTGGGAAGTGTTCCTTCCTCAATATTGTCTATAAGCTTTTACAATGGCTGGGTTGGTAGTTATGTAGGTCTATGTTGAGTTTGATTTGATGGAAACTTATAAAGTTGTTGAGGTTTTGTTTTTTGTGGTATATAAAATGGTTGTTGTGCATAAGGATTATGTGGTTGTTGGAATTGTTGAGAAGGAGGAGCTTGTCATTGGTATGACTATTGAGGGTATGATGGCTAATAAGGTTATTAAGGGTTGTAGGAAGGTTGGTTTCTGTAGGCTTGTCCTCGCAAAATTTATTGATAAGGTTGCTTTGGGAATTGATGAGAAGGCCAAGCCTTCCATGTCATAGAAGTATTCCATGTATTTTGCACATGATATTAAGGAAATTGTTGAGAAAATTGTTGGGGGTCATGAGACAACCTATATGTCGAGGCTATTAAGGCCTTCTTGGTGGTGCGACATAGAAAATTGACTTTTCTACTTCACCTTCTCTTTTATAGGTTTTCTTTAGCTTTGATATTATGTAACGCCGCCTCCCAAAATTACCCAAATTCACAAGCTTGCCAGGGTAAGAGATGATAGTTAATATGCAAGACCCGATTTCCAAGATGCACTTATGGAAAATGGGGTCCACATGCCCAAAAATGACTACAAGCACCCAGTTACACATGATCACATGTTATCATCCTAACTTGACCCAACACTATTTCTTTTGAATTTCATTTCCTTAAATTTAACACAACTTTCTATTTTTAGCAGTTTTTTGGGTTCTAAGATTTTGAGACCGTTTTGAGGGCCTCAACGACATTTTAAGGGAAAACGAAGAGACCAAAAATGTGCCAAATTTTGCTCCAAAATTTTTTTACTTAGCCTCCTTACGAATATCTTCAAAACGAGGTATTGTGATAGTCAAACTAAGATCGTATGGCAAAGTTACGACCCCGAGAAGTTGGAGGTCCAAATTACTCATTTATACAAGCACTTTGTGTGCATAGTACTTGTAGGTTATAAATACACATTTGTTTACTAATTCAATAAACTCACCAGAGAATCATCAAGAAGGCCCTATGACCTCTCAACATAGCTTCAAAAATCTTATTAGTCCATATATTCATCAACCAATCAATAACTAAACAAATTCATTACGAGAGCCATAGATAATACACATCATATAACTGGAAAATAACTAGCATAGTGACCATGGAAACTCAACCACAATATCACCAACATAATCACTACAGAAGCTCATAGATCACAATAAGGAAATGTCTCATATTAACATATGAAAATACCAACCAAGTCAGGGACTTCCATGTACCACCTGACCATAATTGGGTTGAACCAAATATCCCTTTTAGTTAATCACCTCCTTGCCATATCCAAGCATGAATGTGGGATATCATGGAAAAATCCAAAATAAAACCAATTTGGGGCTTCCAGAGGCCAAACCACCCCAACCCTCAACCATAGTGATTCCACCTCCATGGTTAAACATCACTAACACCAACAAGATCAGTCTCTACCCAAGATTTCCGGGGCTCCAGAGTGTTTGTCCAATTTGGCTCCATTGACCAATAACTCAACCCACAAAGGGCTCTAGAGCATTGTCCCAACCTAGGCTCTAGGATTAGTAACTCAACCCAAGATGTTCTAGGGCTTCCAAAGCATTTGTTCCAACCCACAACCATAAGGAATTATGAGCACCAATCATAAAACAATCAAGTGGAAAAAAAAAACCCACAAAACCATGGCTATCTAGGAAATGGAAAGGCAAGGCTAAACACAATTTTAATCCAGAAAAATATCCATGCCAATGACATCACATAACCAAAAAATCACATGCATATACCATGTATCCATGAACCAACAAGGAAATCATACATGCAACTTGTTACCTGCAAAGCAATCCAACATCGTTGATCCAACTTTTCCCTTGCACTTTCCTGCTTCCCTTTACCTTCTTTCTCCAAATCTAATGTATGGAAAATTGCTTCAAGAATGCTCCAAAAATACCCTAAGTGTGCAAGAGTATGAGAGAGTGAGAGAATAGAATAGAGCTCTAAGGTAAAACTGACAAAATTTTGTGAATTGAGCCTCATAACCCTTTTTGTTATTAAGGCCTCTATTTTCTTCATTTTCCTTGATATTCCCTCTCATGCAAATATGTGACCTTCCACCTTCCTTTTATCTCATTTTCATTTATTTTCGTAAATAAAATGCCAATTAATGCCACTTTATCTTTACCAATTTCCACATCCATTAATTAATCACAAGTGATACTCATCACTATGTTTTTCTCAACATTCAACTTAGAATGTGTGTCCCATGACCTTGGTCTTATTTTTTATTTACATAGAAAATCGACCAGGTGTTGTTACAACCCCTCCCCCTTGGGGGAACATCATCCTCAGTGCTCAATGACACCTATGACCAAAAAATCGCTGAAAACAACACATACTGCCCTTGGAGATTTATAACATAGCTCGATGCAGTATTTACAATGAACAACAACTAAAAACCATGACCAACATGACAATTCTACCACTTATTGGAGCTTTATGACACAACTCAATGTGGCATCTACAACAACATCGATATACATATACATACACCAAAAACTCATTTGCTTGAACCAACAAATAATGAGGATAAAAAGCCCACATTTGATCAACCGTCTCCCATGTATCTTCATCAGGCCCAATGTGCTTCCACTGCACTTTAACCTACTCGATTTCTCAGTTTCGGAGCATGAGTTGTTTCCACTGTGATATGCATTGAGATTATGGCTAGAATTCTCCCTATGGTTCCACATGAAATATACACCAACCAATCACATGATCAACATCATGGACATACTTCTTAAGTAATGAAACATGGAATACATCATGGAATTTAAATGTCGAAGGCAGTGCAATTCCGTAGGGCACTAGTCAAATCCTCTCAAGGATCTCGAAAGGCCCGCAATATCAAGGTGCCAGCTTGGCACATGACCCAATCCTCAAGGATATCCTCTTTGGATTGACGCACATGTACACATGTTCTGCAACTTAAAACTCCTTAAATTCCATGTGTGGATCTACATAACTCTTCTACTTGTCCTATGCTACCTTTAGGTTCCTTTTGATAACCTGCATTTCTTGTTCCATCTCTGTGAATATATCCGGTCCAATCAATACCATGTTCATTGGATCATTCCAATTTATAAGAGTGTTACAAATTTTCCAATAAAGTGCCTCAAATGGACTAATCTTCAAGGACTCTTGATACCCGTGATTATAGGGAAACTCAACCAGTGGTAGAAAATCTTCCCACTTCCTCTGCTAATGCATAATGTACATCCTCAACATGTCCTCAATAATAGTGTTAACCCTATACGTCTTTCCATCTATCTGTAGATGATAAGCTATACTAAAGGATATATATGTCCCTAAACCTGCAAACAACTCTTTCCATAACCTGGAAGTGAACTTGGTATCTCCATCTCATGCAATCTTTCTAGGAATACCATGTAACCTCATTATCTCCCTAATCAAGACCTAGGTTACCTCACAAGCTGAATTTGTAGACTTCACTAGAAAAAAGTGAGCTACCTTGGCCAACCTATCAACCACAACCATAGTCAAATCATGTTGTCTGGATGTCCTCAACAAACCTGTAATGAATTTCATGGAAATTACCTCCCATTTCTACTATGGATACAGATTTGGTTGTAATAAACCACCTGGATGCTTACACTCTTCTTTTACTTGTCAACAATCCAACACCTCGCAACAAACTCAACCACCTCTTTCTTCAAGTTCGGCCAATGGTAGAACTTATTAACCACTGTCAAGGTCTTATGTTATTCCGAGTGACCTCATTTGACATGAAATTCCCACAATATAAGCTTCTTGAGCTCGTTGTTATCCAACACATAGATCTCGTCCCTAAATATGACCAAGCCATCTGTAATGAGATGATAATCCAGATCCTATTCACTTGTACCCTACTATTATAACATGTGCTTAAGTTTTTGGTACCTATCATCTTGCTTACCTGATTGCAAGATCCACTCCTGTAAGTTTGTCCCATATGGACTCACTATTGCAATGTGATTTACCTGTACTCTCCTTCTAAGAGCATCTGCAACCCTATTTTCTTTACCCTTAATGTACCTGATATCAAATTCAAACTCACTGAGTGTATCCAATCACCTAGATTCCTTGACATTAAAATTTAGTTGGTCAAACAAGTACCTTATACCATTGTGATTACTCATTAAAATAAACCATCTGCCCATAAGATAGTGCCTCCATGTCTTCAATGCATGAATGACCGCTGCCAACTCAAGATCATGAGTTACATAATTCTTCTCATTCTCATTCAGTTTCCTTGACTCGTAGCGTACCACTTTCCCCTCTTGCATCAAGACTCCACCAAGTCCTCTCTTGCAAGCATCTGTACATACCACAAACTAATTATCTAGATCTACAATCATTATAAATAGAGTGTTTGTAAGCAACTGCTTCAACTGCTCAACACTAGATGCACATTCCTCTGTCCATTCAAACTTTTTTCCTTTTCTCTACAAAGATGTAATATGATAATAAATCCGTGAGAAGTTTTTGATGAACCTCCTATAGTAACCCGTTCATCCCATAAATGATTTGAACTCATTCACATTCCTAGGTGCTTCCCACTCCATGCTAAGTCTAATCTTTTTTGGGTCCACTACTATACCTTAATTGGAAACCACATGCCCTAAGTAATGAAATTATGTGTAAAATAAACTGCACTTACTAAGTTTGGCATACAATTGAAGCTCTCTCAACAATCTTAACACTGCTTCTAGATGTTATGCATGCTCTTCCTCATTCTTAGATTATATCAATCTGTCATCAATGATTACTATCACAAACTTGTGCAGGTAAATATGCAACAAACTATTCATTAAATGCATGAAAGTAGCTGGAGAATTAGTCAAACCAAAAGTAACCACAACCAACTCATAATTCCCATATCTAGTCCAGAAATTAGTCTTGTAGATGTCCTCTTCCTTGATGCGTACTTGATGATATCCTGGTCTCAAATCAATCTTTGAGAACACTACTGCTCCCTTCAACTAATCAAACAAGTCCTCAATCCACAACAAAAGATACCTATTCTTAATATTCACCTTGTTCAACTGCCTATAATCAATACACAACCTGAGAGTGTCATCTTTCTTCTTCACAAACAATACTAGTGCACCCCAAGGCAACACACTTGGCTTGTGTATCCCTTATCAAGCATTTTCTTAAGCTGCAATTTCATTTCTACTAACTCTAGAGTGCTCATCATGTATAGTTCCTTTGACGATGGTGTTGCTCCCGACATCAACTCAATAGAAAATTCCACTTCCCTATGAGGCAATAACTCCAAGATCTTTGCTAGAAATACATCCTAAAACTGCTATAAAATTGCATACCTCTTCAAGACTTCTGCATCCTCAACATCCTTCCCTTTGTCACTAGAAATATGAATCGTAAACAATATGCATCCTTTCCTACAATTGCACTTTTCCTACATGGATGTAATCATTCTCGATGATTTAAGCTTCTTCTTACTGTGCAATATTATCTTCTCTCCATCATACAACATAATGTATGATCCCAATGGAAGCACATTTAGATACGCTGATGTAGACATACCGTTCAACTCAAATGCACAAGATCTTACCCAATGATGAAATCTTTTCTTGGTACCTGTAGCCAACTACACCAACCAAGACTCTGCATGCATTTATTTATTCAAGCAACACTTATGCACTAGGTCAGGACTGATATAACTATAGCTAGATCTAGGGTCAATCAAAATAGAAACAACTTGATCACAAAGCTTACCTTCCATCTCGATAATATATGCCTGATGTTGAGCCTATATATCTGCAGTATACCACCTTGATGTTGTGGACAATCTCTACTATGGTGATCCTTGCCATAAGTCTAACACTGTAAAGGATTCTTGCCATCATATCCTCAGACTGAAATCCCTATCCTCTATCAAATACATTGAATTTCTTGTACAGTCCTACATTCCCTTTGTCATCTATATCCTGGGGTTTTCCTCTCTTCTTCGCCCACTTTCCTTTATTCTTCTCATTACCTTTCCAATCCTGCTTATAATCAGTCTTGCACTTCGATTGCTCATAACAATGCTTCAACTTTATGATGGATTCCTCCAGCGATATAGGCTCATCAAACTCAATAATATATTTGAATGATATCGACAACCCACTGATGAATCTCTGAATCTTTTCTTTCTCCTCCTTAATATAAGGAACATATCTCAACAACTCCAAGAATCTACTAGTCTACTCCTCATCGGTCATAGATCCCATATTCAACTCATATAACTCCTTTTCATGTCATCATAATATATGTTAGATAGATACTTCTTCCTTAAAATTCCCTTCAAATCACTCCAAGTCAAATCCTATTCCCAAATTTCTCTGAAATTCTTCACATCTTCCCACCAAATGTTTTATTTTCCTTTAATATTAAAAGTAGCTATCCTAGCTTTCATATTTCTGAATAATCATGCAATATGAAAAATTTATTCATTCCAAGCAACCAAGATTTTTCATCTTCTGAGTTCTTCAATTCTCTATAAAATGTGGAAGGCTTTGCTTTCTTGAACTCCTGTGGAAAGTATTGCTTCTCACTCCTCCTATACATATGGTGACGGTGATGACGATGAAGTCTCTTTGAACTAGAACTAGAATAGAACCCACAGTCAACACCCCTATTGTCCACTGTATCCAAGAACCTACCATCTTTGACTGTATCATCCCTATCAAACATGTATCCTCATTGAGACCTTCTTCCATATGCCCCATTGGTCCTTTACTCCTGTTCATGAATAATCCTAAGCGATCCATGTCTCTACAAATCTGATAGAATCCAAAGGATGACTACATTAATTTATGCTTACTTTTCATGTGCTCTAGCAAGTCTTTCCTCTAGTTGAATGATCCTATCATTATCTACCTTACAGCTTCTGCTCTCTTCTTTCAAAATTCTTAATGTATCTACTATGTCAGGAGAGTACTCATCACCATGTCGTTCATCTGATCTGTAGAGAGAATCACGTGAACTGTAGTCCACCATTTTGCTTGTCATCTCTGATGTTATCCTTGTAAACATACCATGTCAGATAAACCAAATATAAACATGATCAAACATACCTTAGTGACGTTCATGGGAGGCTATCTCGTCTACAAAAAAATTCCATATGAGCACAACATATGTATATATAATTAAATCAACATATCAATCATTCCAACATCAACATCATGACGGCACAAAACCACAACAATGACCATCACAATGCATGCATAACAAACACATAGAAAACTAACATGCATGCATGAAAATCAAAGTACGCCCATCTAGTCCAAGTGTTTGAACTTAGAATTTTGGATATCACCCTGTAATGCCTCCTCCCACATTACCCAAATTCACAAGCTCGTCATGGTAAACAGGGGATGAGAGTTACCATGTGAGACCCGGTTTCAAAGATGCCCTTATGAAAAATGATGTCCACATGTCCAAAATTGACTGCAAATACCCAGTGACGCATGATCACACTGTTATCATCCTAAGTTGAACCAAAATTATTTATTTTCAATTTCATTTCCTTAAATTTAACACAACTTTCTATTTTTGGTAGTTTTTCGAGTTCTAAACTTCCGAGGTCATTTTGAGGGCATAAATGAAATTTTCAGGGAAAACAGAGAGAGCAGAAAAGTGCCAAAATATGTTCCATGCATTTTCTACTCAGCCTCCTCGTGGAGATATTCGAAATGAGGTATTATGATAGTCAAACAGAGATCGTATTTCAAAGTTACGACCTTGGGAATTGGAGGTACAAATTACTCATTTATACAAACACTTTGGGTTCATAGTACTTGTAGGTTATAAATACATATCTATTTACTAATTCAATAAACTTACCAGAGAATCATAAAGAAGTCCCTATGCCCTCTCAACATAGCTACAACAACACTATTAGTCCATATATTCATTAACCAATCAATAACTAAACAATTTCATTACAAGATCCATAGATAATACACATAATATAACTAGCATTTAACCGGAAAATAACCAGCATAGAGTCCATAGAAACTCATCCACAATATCACCAACATAATCACTACAAAATCTCATAGATCATAATAAGTAAATTTCGCATATTAACATATGAAAATACCAACCAAGTTAGGGACTTTTACGTACCACCCAACCATAGATTGGGCTGAACCAAATCTGTCTTTCAGCCAATCACCCCCGCACCATATTCCAAGCATGAATGTGGGATCTCATGGAATAAACCAAAACAAAACCAAACCAGGGCTTCCAAAGGCCAAACCACCTCAACCCTCAACCACAGTGATTCCACCTCCACGGTCGAACATCACTAACACCAACCATATCGATTTCTACCCAAGATTTCCAGGGCTCCAGAAACTAGTAACTCAACCCACAACCTTCCAGGGCTTGAGAGCATTTTTCCAACCAGATTCCAGGGATTAATAACTCAACCCAACAATGGCTCCAGATCATTTGTCCCAACCTAGGCTCCAGGACTAGTAACTCAACCCAAGTTATTCTAGGGATACCAGAGCATTTGTTCCAACCCACAACCATAAGGAATTATGAGCACCAATAAGAAAACACTCAAGTGGAAAAAAAACCCACAACGCTATGGCTATCCAGAAAATGGAAAGACAAGGCTAAACACATTGTCAATCCACGCAAATATTCATGCCAATGACATCACCTAACCAAAATATCACATGCACATACCATGCATCCATGAACCAACAAGGAAATCATACAAGCAACCTATTTCTTGAAAAACAATCCAACTATAACCATTGATCCAATTGTTCCCTTACACTTTCCTTCTTCCCTTTTCCTTCTTTCTCTGAATCCAATGTATGCCAAAGTGCTCCAAGAATGCTACAAGAATACTCTAAGTGTGTAAGAGTATGAGAAAGTGAGAGAATAGAAGAGAGATCCAAGCTAAATCTGACAAAAGGTTGTGATCTGATCCTCAAAATCCTTTTTATTATTGAGGCCTCTATTTTTTTCATTTTCCTTCAATTTCCCTCTCTTGCAAATATGTGACATTTCACCTCCCTTTTCTCTATTTTTCCTTTATTTTCATAAATAAAATGCTAATTAATGCCACTTTGCCTTTGCTAATTTATATAGCCATTAATTAATCACAAGTGATTCCCATCGCCATGTTTTTCCCAACGTTCAACTTGGAATACATGTCCCGTGATCTTGGTCTTATATTTTATTTACATAGAAAATCAGCCAAGGGATGTTACATATTGTTGGACAATTTCTAGTTGAATGTTTCTTTGCACAAATTCCACAAATTTCAATGTTATACAAAGGTCATTCATGTAAAGTATAGATAATACTTAAGTTTGTTATTCTTGCCCCTTTTTACCTTTTAACGTATCAATTTGAGATCCAAGAGTATTTAAGAGGTCAATTTTAATTTTTTCTAAAAGATTTCCAATTTATGCCCTTGTAACTTCTCCTGAGGCTGACATAGTCAACTTTGAGAGAGCATCTCATTGTCCCTTGCTAAATTTATCTCTTCCTTTGTAGTATTTCCTACACATTTCAATATTTTGATCATAAGGTAATCGATAAATATCACCTCCCCCCATAAGATTAAGGAAATCTATATAATCATCCTAGATTCCTTTTAAGAAATTTGTTTCGGTAATATCAGAACTTATATTACTTTGTTTTGATTTTTGTATATTTTATGTAAATCTCTCCAAGTAATCCTACAAACTTTCATCCTCTTGTTGAATCATCCCAAAAATGTCTTCTTTAGAATTTCAAGATCTACAATAAGGTTGATACTTTCTCAAAAATTCCTTTCTCATATTATCCTAATATAGTATAGTGGATTCTCCCATTCTCATAATTTTAGTGTAGAACATTTCAAAGTGGTAGGGAATAGACAATGTTTTTGTGGATCACTAGTGTATCCATATGTACAACATAAAATATCAAATTCAAACAAGAAGGCATCAATGTCTTCAGTAGGCATGCTATAGAAGAATAAAAGAAAAAAAGGAGGAATGCTTCAATTGGGTCTAATAAAAACCTTAACATTTAATTTTCAATCTAGGAGTTCGTAAACTCGGAGGCGCAACACTGGAAATGCCTGAGAGAGAATTCAGTAACCTGCAAAACAAAAGCCTAGTTAGTGTAGAAACTTCTCACACCATTAGTTAATACAATGACATCACACACTACTCTGGAAACTAGACTCTCACTCAAGAAATAATAATCAAATAATTTACTGGAAAAATACTTTTAAATAAACTCAAAATTCATGCCACTCAAAAACAATTCAATTGCAAAGCTCAAAATATTCAAAAGTAAATCTATTCTTGTACTTCGATTCTTGTACTAGTAAAACAGAGCAAATTCATTTTTGTATTATGATAACTCTGTTCTTGTACTCCTTTGGAAAAAAAACTATGTTCTTGTACTATAATGGATTTGTTCCTGTAATTGAACGATTCAGTTCCTGTACTGGAACTACTCTATTCGTGTACCGAAATGATACTGTTACTACACTCTATTCCTGTACCAGGAAAGACAGAACAATTCTTGTACTATGTTCCTATACTGGAACGATTTTGTTCCTGCACTAAATGAACCTGCTTCTGCACTCAACAATCTTCTATTCCTTAACCAGCAAAAATACTATGATATCAAGCTTGAAAACAAAAGGTGTGAAAAGGAAACTAGGATTCAAATCAAGATAAAAATTCCCAAACCAACACATGCTTCTTCAAAATATAAATTGAAAAATTAAATGGAATTTTATCAATCCTCAATGTGAATGTCGAAGTCCTGTGCTTTAATAAAGAAATAAGCTTACAAATATGTTTTACTTATCTTCCCTTGTGAACTATTTAACATTGTGTCTCGAGTAAACCCTTATATCTATAAGGGAAATTGATTCAGACAAAAAGGTTCAACATTTAATTTTCAATCTGAATGATAATGATATTTGATTCCTGTACTTAAAGACTTTAAATAGACAAGTGATTAACTAAGTCAGGAATACCACTTAGATCTGACAATTTCCACAAATAAATTAGTTCCCTTACACAGTCACAATATGCATTTATCAGGATGAGGGGTTCTTCCCTGCTTACTACAAATAAATGAATTCTAAACAAGATCTATGTTAATCATTAAGAAAGGTCAATACAAATGGAATCATGCAAACCTTTTATCCTTAATTGAAAGGCAATTTAAAGGAAAACTTCCCAGACCACAATGCTTGTTGTGCTTTAAAAAATGAACATAAAGAAATGCTTTCAATGTAAAAGAAAGAAACGCACTTCAGCACACATAACCTCAGATTTGAGAACACTTCTACAAAAGGAAAAGAAATACAAAAGAGCTCATTCAATCACTCACACACATTATCCATAATAAACCTTCACACTAATCGCTCCCTGTACTTAATACACAATATAATAGTAATGGGAAAACGATCTAGGTTGGTTGGGCCCTAGCCAATCAGTGCGTTTCTCTTTAAGGAAAATGCTTAGTCTATGAGAGGAAGATTATCATTACAAGAAATAGACAAAATAGGTGCATGAACTTGGCATTGTTACTTGTTATTAATGGAAATATCAATCCTTATACATTTAGAGCTCCATAGTCCAGTTCCAAATTGATTTGAGGAAGGATAAGACCCCCAACACTCAACTTAGCAACATGAGAGTACAAAGAATGGCTTGTTGTCCCCCATTACAGAGCCATGATTTGGATTTTATATAATTTAGAATGACATGACAAGCTTTTAATAAGCCAAACCAAGCACAAACTGATTGAGAGGGGATCATAACAACTTCCCATCCAAAGGAGTTATATTAAAACAATATCTAATAGAGGATACACGAATATGATATGTAATCTCTATTTTTTTCAAATCTGGGCAAGATCCTAGAAATATGGAAAAACAGTCTCTTTTTATAAAATTGCCTCAAAGAACCTCGCATACCTCTTAGACCAATGCGAATTTTGGAAATATGTTTGGAGGAAATCTAATTTTTCATGCTTTCAACAACAACCTCTCTTGGAATTTTCTGAAGAAGTTCCATTACCTTATAAATCATGTTGTAAGTTGAATCTTTGGCTACTTTTGCAAATCCAGGGTTTACCTAATTTTATACAAATCCACCTCAAAGACCCCTTCAGATCTCCCAAATGGTGGTGAATTATGGAAAACCACCCACATTACACTTAATTTCCTATACTGGGAGAAAAACCCATGTTCCATAATTTTCATATTCGACTTCGTCTGCACGCAAATCTAGGATGAAGTTGGTCTTCTGAAAACCACTGCGAATATGCGGCTAAAGCATTAATTATTCCCTAAAAACTCATATGTACGACCTGGGTGCATTTTGACTTATGTGGAGGTGTCTAAAGAACATTTTAAACAAAATCCTTTCCCTGATTTTCCCGAAAATGTGCCGATGTACGAAAGCCCCAAATTGGTTGCTCTCTAGTGAAGGAATGATGATCTTTAGCGCAGGAACATGTCAATGAAAGATAAGTCCACTTCTGATTGTCAAAGAGGATCCAAGATCATTCTAAACACGTACTACCAGCTAGAATTTTCCTTTGTGTAAATCTTGAATGATGAAGTGCTCCACATATACTTGGTGCAAGATCCCTATGTGATGTAAGAACAAGACAATCTACATTAACAAAATTTTAATGAGCATTAATCCTAGAAATGCATATAATGAAGGTATTTTTATATAAAATACACCCTAAGTGTGAATATTCACTAGAAAGGTGCATTAAGTACAACAATTCTTGGGCCTAACATCCTCACATGTCAATCATCTTGCATGTCCTCATGCAAGAGAATCAACTGCTATAATGATGTTCCCTTGCAAAAAACCAAAATTTAACCATAAATGTTCCTGCAACCATGTGTAGACAAATGTTCCCTACTAGATTTGATTTTTCTAAAATATAATGCATGTCAATTTGTTTTTGTACTGGATTATTTACTCATTAAGACTGATCCAAAGAAAGTTTGATACCAGGGTTGTTATAAAAAAACTCTAGACTACAAGGATAGTGTCATAATGAAATAGTGAACCATCAAAATTTCCATAAAGCATCTCAAGAGTAGCCTTAGTCAGAAGTTTTTCACCTCGATATCCTCATTAAAAATAAAAGTGACATGATTTGAAATTTACGACATTAAATATGGATGGAAATAGGGAAAAATAAAGATGACAAAACAATACCTTCCCAGGATGACGATCTTACCATTACCCAAGCATATAGTTGAAGTTCCTCTAGTTCAGGAAAAGTGAATCACCTGCACTAAGGGTCTCACATCCATAAAATTCAAATTATTTTTAAAAGATAGAACTCCAAAGCACATTACTGAAATGATCTTAAAGCCATTCTCAGATAGAAGTGATAATGAGTTTAGGGAAAGACAAAAACAACTAAGTAAATCATAGTGTAAAATTAACTTTAATACCACAGGCATGGTCATGCTTCCATCAGGTGTCTATAGCCTTAACAAGGATGCCTTTTAACCTAATGAAATGCATGTATCTCACCTATTGGATATAAATTCAGAGTCAATTGAAATAATTTACATTTATTTAGAAATTAATTGAAGGTAGTTGTCTTGGCTTGGTAACCAACTAACGACAATGCAATTCACAAGAATCAACACGAATAAACAAGCTGACTCATGATGAGACCTCTTGTATTCCAGTTATTCAGCTGAAAGCCATTACTCTGGCTTGGTGACCAGTAGCAGTAATGTCATTCTCGTTAGGACCCATGATTATGGTAGGTTGGCTCGTAATGAGACCTCCCATCCCTCAATTAATCATTTTAAAAGAATTTCTGATTATAATTAACCTTAAATAGGTTACTTAATAGGTGGGGAGGAAAATCGCTCCTTAAGAGCATGAGATGGCGTGAAAAGTTGTTAATTACTAATGTTTACCAGTTGTTCATTCTACCTTAAGACTCGTTTTAAAGAAAGCACCTCAGATAATCACTAAAATATTCCTCGAGTTGATCGTGCTAGGGTTCTCATGAGAGCTCATTAGGGTTTTATAGGCATGGTCCACGATAGGGGGATTTTCATCAATACCTTCGAAGAGAAACTTGAAAATCTTTATTGGATGACAGTCTGTTGGAACAAATATGCCAAAAATAGGTTTTTAAGCTTATGAATGGAAGGTATAACAATAACAATACCCCTAACTGTCCCAATGAATAATCTTGTCCATCAAAGTCACTTAATAAAATATGAGGCATTAAGGGTGAATTTCTTCTGACAAGTCTTATCACAAGAGTGCATTATGACAGAAATTTCAATAGTTTTGCCTTAAGAATTGCAGTTTCAAAAGTATTGTTGTAACAATTTTATTTCAAATGAAATTTTTATTCATTGCTCTTATACTACCATACCCTAATTTAGAGAGAGGAAGATCTCCTTCAAGTGTAGGAGTACTTCCAATGTAGCCATATGTGTAACATAATGCTAAATATACTCACACTCAGTTTTAAATAATAAACCTTAAGAAATACCAGAGTATGAGCAACTAATTGATTTAATTGATATGGTAGCAAGAGTTGTTGAATGATGAGGGAAAAATATCTGTTGATGACTGCTTGAAACCAGGATTCAATGGGATCCACATATTTATGATTCTCCCACTCGTACAAATATTCCATAACTTGATAACCATCCTCTGGGAGGCATAAGGGATCTAGTGAAAGAAAAAAAGAAAAATCCCTCAAGTTCGGGCTCAAATATCTTCTTTTCAAATTGACAAGAATGGTTAAGGGAAATTTTACAGTTTTAGCTTCAACAACAATTTCAGAATAGGTTTCAATCAAAGATTGCTCCTCTAATGGTCTTTGAATTAGACCTTCCCAGGGTGAATGTTCTATAGTGATAGGAGATGTTTCCAAACTCACCCCTTCCCCCAACCTCAAGGATATATCATTTCGTTCAGTAGGGGAATCAACAGGAAGAACAAGTGTTTTATATTGTTTGAAACCTGTTGGTTTAGATCAGGGGGGCTATGGTTTGGTCTAAGGTTTGTGTAGGACTAGGTCTAGGGTTTGGATTAGGGCTAGGATTTGGGTTAGGATTTGAGATAGGATTTGGGTTAGAATTTTGGATAGGGTATGGATTAGGGCTAGGGTATGGATCAGGGTAAGGTTGCACTGATATTTGGGACCATGGAGGAGGATGACTTGGTGGTCCATTGGGAAAAAATTGTGCTTATTGTTGATGCTCATGTAATTGAATTTTCATGGGATACTTCCCTAGAGAGAAGGATCCAAACCATTCTTGAGGCCATGGGGATATCTAACTCAAGGATGAGGTCCAAGGAGAGGGCCACTGCAGCCATGAAGTAGGGTATTCAATTGGAGGAGGATTAAAAATTTTCCATGGAACTATAGGATTATAAATTTGTTGAGGAACCTGCTAAGGATAATAAACATTATTCCAAGTATTAAATGATGATAGGGTTTGACTTATACCTATAAATCAATTCAATTCCCTAGTTGATTTCCTAAGTACCTTTAGTAATCCTAGCAATGATGGGTAATCTTCTATTTCATGTGCATCTTCACAAATTTTGCAAACTTTCAGGCTACTAAGTGGATACTTTCCAAGGAAGTGTTTCTTTCTACAGTTGGCACAAAAGATCATTAATGTTTCTTCGTCCTTATTCTGTTTTTCCTGCAAATCATCTAATTATGAAATCAAATATTTAATAATATTATCGTTATGTTCAAGCAAAATACTAAATTCTACACTTATGAGTTCTTCATTGGATGATGTATATATCTTTGTAGCACCATCAAAACTCCTCATTGAATGATTCCTCAAAATACCATTTTCTTGTTCTCAACAAGACAACAGGTATAATATATAGGGGGTTCTTACAGCACGTGGTAAATGAAAATCCTTAGAAAAACCAAGATATGCAGGAAATAAATAAATTGAAAGAACATAAACTTGCAAGAGAAACTAGGTGAAAAGCAAACCAAACTGCAATAGGTCACCAAGGTCAATCCCCTAAGTTCCTCCCCAACAACGACGCCAAAATGTTGGGTGTAATAAACAACCTAACTTTTAATTTTCAATCCATGAGTTCATAAACTTGGAGGCGCAACACTGGAAATGCCAGAGAGAGACATTAGTAACATACAAAACAAAACCCTAGTTTGTGTAGAAACTGATCACACCACTAGCTAATACAATGACATCACACACTACTCTGGAAATTGGAATATCACTGAGGAAATAATAATCAAAGACTTTGCTAGAAAAATACTTTTAAATAAACTCAGACTTCATGCCACTAAAAAACAATTCAATTGCAAAGCTCAAAAGATTCGAAAGTAAATCTATTCCTGTACTAGGAAAATAGAGAAAATTCATTTTTGTATTATGATAACTCTGTTCTTGTACTAGAATGATTTTTTCCCTGTACTTGAATGATTCAGTTCCTGTACTGGAACTACTTTGTTCCTATACTAGAATGATTTTGTTACTGCACTATTTTCCTTACCAGCAAAAATATTGCAATATCAAGCTCGAAATTAAAAGGCGTGAAAAGGAAACTACAATTCAAATCAAGGTAAGACTTCCCAAACCATCACATGCTTCTTCAAAATATAAATTTAAAAATTAAATGGAAATTTTATCAAACCTCAATGCGAATGTTGAATTCTTGTGCTTGAATAAAGAAATAAGCTTACAAATATGTTTTACTTATACTCCCCTGTGAACTATTTAACACTGTGCCTTCATTAAACCCTTATATCTATAAAGGAAATTGATTCAGACAGAAAGGTTCAACGTGTAATTTTCAATCTGAATGATAATGCTATTTGATTCATGTACTTAAATACTTTAAATAGACAAGTGATTAACTAAGTCAAGAATACAATTTAGATCTGACAATTTCCACAAAGAAATTAGTTCCCTTACACAGTCACAATATGCATTTATCAGGATGAGGGGTTCTTCCCTGCTTACTACAAATAAATGAATCCTAAACAAGATATATGTTAATCATAAGCAAGGTCAATACAAAGGGAATCCTACAAACCCTTTATCCTTAACTGAAAGGTGATTTAAAGGAAAACTTCCGAGACCATATTTCTTGTTGTGCTTTAAAAAATGAACATAAAGAAACGCTTTCAATGTAAGAGAAAGAAACACACTTCAGCACACAAAACCTTAGATCTGAGAACACTACTACAAAAGGAAAGTAAATACACAAGAGCTCATTCAATCACTCGCAGACATTATACACCAGGAAAATCTACTCTCATATGTGAATTTTACAACAAAATCAACAGCACACATGGCTTCTAAGACCTTGACTACAACATGGTTGAGGATATACTTTGCAAGATCATCTCTACTTGGGGAATTCTCTTAAATATCAAGGTTCATCATGTTGATTTTAGATGAAAATTTCTCAATAAGTTCCTTTTGTGGTTCCACCTGATTTCCCATTAACAAAGAGAGAACCTCCCTTGCTTCTGCAACATCTTCCTCTGTTAGTTGTTTCAGCTTTCTGGTTGTCGGACCTAACGTCATCTTCCAAAATTGTAAAGGCATCATCACTCCTAATCCTTTGAACCATTGAATGTTATATGATGTGTTTGACGAACAATTATTTCGTAATTCCTTTAAATCATCATCATCGAAGCGGTAACAAGCTTGCATACGCCTCTCAACCTTGTATAGTGGTGGAACTCCATGTAAAGGTAAGATAGCCTAAAATCGCCTATCTCATCCTTGTTTTGCACTATCACCTATGGAATCTCCTTCAACTATAAAAAAATCTTAGATTCATAAGGATCTGAAGTAGAGCACTCAGTTAACTTTCTGAGAAGGGCAGAGGACCTCAAAATGCTTTTTCTCCTTACCAATTCTCTTGCCCCTTTTTCTGCCATTATCTGCCTTGTACACAGCTAAAACCTTTGGGAGAATTAATTCTAGAACTCGAGGGTTAAATTACAATTACTTCTGAAGATATCCATAAATAGATTAGTTCATGATCCTCCTCACCTCTGGATTTCCTAACCTTGTCTTTGTTTGCCCCTCAAACTCTGGTCTTGAAACTTTAACTGAAACTACACATGTCAACCTTTCCCTCACATGTTCACCACTGAGGTTCTCATCCTCTTCCTTGATAAGATTTGAATTCCTTCCAAGGTTATTCATTGTACTGGATAATACAGATTTCACACCATCCATATGAGAACCTCGATCACTTGTTCGGATACTGTTTGCATATCCCAACAAGGTGTTTGTATATGCATCAGAGCACCACTGAAGGGCTAAGTCAACAATGACTCCATCTCTTTCCCTCTTAAAGGAGATCGGTCCACGAATAGGTGCCTCGTCATAGTTTAGCCAACAAACATATTCAACTAAGCCTCCAGCATAGTGATATTCATTATAGGTTATATTTTTTGCATCCAAATTCTTCTCCATCAAGGTTATCTTTACCTGTGGGTTTAGAAATGCAAGCTCTCTAACACGTCCAACTACTGTGTTATAGTCAAACTTTGTCATGGTTGTGTAGACTTCCTGATCTGGCCAAAACCTTACACATGTTCCCTGACGAAATTTGGATTCATCTAAAACGTCATGAGAGGTGAGTTCAGTCACTCGCTTTCCCCGCACAAAGGTTTGATCCCATTCCTTTCCATCACGCCAGATTGTCACTTCCAATTTCTCAGAAAAAGACATCCACTACAGAAACACCAACATCGTGCAATCCTCTAGAAACATTATAGTCACTGCTTTCCCCATCAACATCGCCTCTAGCATGCAACACCGTCAAAACAGAGTTTAAATCAGACTTCTGTGTAACATGATGTAAATATATGGGAATCCCTTGACCCTTATCCGTGATGCTACCAGATCCATCAGGGAAGAGAATAACATCTATTTCTGTTGCAAACCCAGCTTGAGCCTCATCTATGGCATTGTCCAAAACTTCGTAAACCAAATGATGGAGACAACGAGATCTAGTGCTTCCAATGCACATCCCTGGCTGCTTTCGTATTGGATCTAGGCCTCCCAAAACCTAAATCTGTCCATCATTATAATACTTTTCAGCAGCTGGATCAGATGATGGGTCTGTGGAACTAGTTGGTGACATAAAAACATGTATAGTCGTAGAACATCTTGCAGGTGTGAAATTTGTAATCCTTCTGAAGGTGTGTGCTCTCTAGCATCAAAGCATCTTAGTGGTGTCGTGCCAAGGGACTACTTGTGGAAATGTAGCATAGTTTGTTGTATCTCTATGGCATATTCAACTGACTTCCTAAAAAGAAGACGAGATGAAAATAAGTTAGTCTGCAACATTGATATCTTCGTGTGAAAATAAATTAAATAAAATAATTCATTTGAGGAGCCTAGACAATAAATGATCCAAACTAAGATGTTTTAAATTGTATTGGTTGATTAAAAACATGCTTAAGTTTGGAGGCCAAATCAACATTCAGGAACTTTCACGGATCTATCAATTGCAGTTGATTTTGATATTGCCTAATGCCCAATGGGATGATGCACTCATCAAGCAGGTTCCTTGAACAATTTATGACAGTCGGTCGACTATTCATTACCATGATCTAGGGCTTCGAATATATAAATCCTAATGCACATGCTAGGGTGAGGAACCAATCATGAACCTAGCGTCATATGTCATGTAGTAATTTCTTCCATGATGCCAAACCATTTCGATGGGAATGCACTCTCAGAGGGATACAAATTAGGTTAAAACAGGAGGGGGATCACTCTTCTGACAACCTAGGGTTTCTCCTAAACACTAATATTGTTAATCCTAAAGGAAGCCAACTTGAACGCATGCGCGTTCTAATATAGGACATCTACTGATCGTGATGCGTACCATGTGAAGATGATTTAAAATCACGATAGACTCTTAATGCATCAATGAAGCCATTAACCTTCGAAACCCTAATGTGATCCTAAGGCCTATGTCTAAGATAAAACATGATGTGCGAATTCAATGTATGAAACGTGAGTGGGCGCACCAAAGGGGTTGGGTAGGCAAGGTCACAAGCAGAGTAACAAGTTGGGGGCCTTATCAAAACCCTAGTAGCTTGGGGTGAGTGGTGGAATCCAATATCTCTGTCAACACCCCTGTAGTAGTCTGAGTGCGAATAATGGTGCAAGGGAATATCGAACAGATGCTATGGAAACCTCTTGTGTTGCCTCGACCTTCGTAGATATGCCTTCCCTTCGTGTCTCAGCTAGGTCTTTCCCCTCAGTAAATACAATTAAGAGTTCACATGTGCCGGTAGTTGATGATGATGTGAAGAACGGGACAGAGGGCTTATTGTATTCAGAACTTTAAAAGTAAGTTTTTGGTGTTACTCCACTGCCAGCGGGCCTGGACAGTACCCCGATGGAGTCACTCCAAGAAATCACAAACTTTTCTCCACTACCAGCGAGCCTAGTCAGTACCCCGGTGGAGTCGTTGCATTACCTCTCAGCATAGGAAGCCTTTCTCGATCCTTTATCCTTTATTTGGTTTCATTTTCTTTTATGTGTGCATTTTCACTTATTTCTGGGTGTTCATTGCGCCAGGGAGGATGAGGGATCCTGACTTATTTTACGAGTGAGAGAGGTTATTTCTTGTTTGATAGAAACTAAGAGATATCTTGATTTAGGTTTTCCCTTATGCCAAGCTGCCACACCTAATTTCCAGTTAGAAACTAAACAAAGAACACAAATCATTGAAACAATCAAGACCACGCTGAGCATGAGTTTTAGGTTATGGGTATAGGTCATTCAAATTGATTAGGGTTCCCCATGAGCAATATGTTCTTATCTTCCCTGCTAATAAATTAGACTCGTAGGAGAGATATCCAAGATGCAATTTTAATGATTAGTTCTAAGAGAGGCTACCCATTGGCGTAACCATCACAACTTCACACAATATTAGGGCTAGGATTTTAGCTCTAGGGTTAGGTGACCAAGGAGCTCTCCTAGGGTTTCAACATGTGTGACGGGGTCGAAGCAATGCACTTTAAGGTTGGAGCAAGAGCAACCAGTGTGAGAAAGATATTCACAATAACAAAGGTTTGAAAGCTTCAAGTTCATGAAGGCTCATGCAGCAGCGTGAAACATAGAGGGAATTTCCAGGCTAGGTCAAAGGTGAGTGTGTGCCAAGCGAGAAGGAAAGAGTATTATGCAATATAGCATACAGGGATAATGACGCAATGTAATGCTATGTGCAGAAGAGATCAACTAATTGAAATAAATGATCAATTCCATGCGTATGCAGAGATTTCACAAATGCCATGTAACAATAAACAAATGCAAGGACATGAGTGCAAAATAAACATGCAGGGAACTAACTACCTCCAGTAAAGAAAAAAAAACATGACAGTATTTAAATCATAAAGAAAATTCTAATCAGAAAACTAATAAGCAAAAAACTAAAACCTAACTAGTTTAAACCCTAAATCCTAATTTAACCAAAGAGTAGGTCGAATCATGTGAAAGAAAACTTCCATTGCAGCCACTGCAACAGTTCCTGACCTGCAGAAATAGAGATGACAACAATTATAATTTGTGAAAAGAGTTGTGCAAAAAATAAAATGCTTACCTATAAAGCATGCACAACAGAAAGAAAATCTTGTCTACTTATAGGGAAACATGCCAAAAAATACCTTTCAAGGCAAACTACAACCCAATCCTGGTAAACTGAATCACAAGCGTGAAATTTATAGTCATCCAGCCATGACATACATTCGTTCATGCTTAACCCTAAATCCAATGCAAGTAAGGCAAGATGTTGTCAGCTAGCAAAGGAATCTGCCAGATTAATCCGATCAGCAACCCTATCATGATGTAGAGGATGATCAACTTGATAAACCTGAAAAGAGGGGCTTCTATTGAGTGTAACTGAGATCCCTGAGGATTCAAACGCAGAAACCCTAATTTCAGAAACCCTAGTTTGAAATTGTTCATAGACTTCGTCCAGGGCACGAGGACCTGACATAGCCACCAGCGGAAGCTGAAATGCCTCATCATCCTGAAAAATATCTGAACCTTCAAACGACATGTCATCAAATATTGGTAGCTTCAAAAGATTTGTAGGTGGATGTATGTGGTTATCGTTGGTTGTGACCGGACAACTCTCAGTGAAAATATTGTGAATTGGATCTGATGTCTGAATATTGATAGATTGGCAGCTCGACAAATCAGATTATTTAGGTTCCCAAAAATGAAGTGAAACAACCGAAAGAGTCTCAGGAAAAGGGGGGGTCAAAATATGGGTGCCTTCCCATATAGGAGACTGTAAGAAATCATCTGATTGTGTACGTTGACAAATTGTATTGATCAGGAAACAATCAAAAATATTTGAGACAATGGCCCAGGCACTCCCTTTAGCAAACAAATTAGGGTATAGATGTTGATGCACATCAGTTGAAAGGTGATGGAAAGATTTGCTCAGAGAGACATCGCCCGAATCAGAGAATTTCCAAGATGAGATCGCATCTGGCAAGATGATGTTGAGAGGAGCGTGATGTGCAGAAACCCTAATTCGACTTGGTTCAGGGGTCTCATCAGGAACGTGAGAACCTGACATAACCATCAGTAGAAGCTGAAGTGCCTCAACTTCCTGATGAGTCCCTAAACATTCAAAAGGTGGGTCATCAAATTTTGGTGGCTTTGTAGGATCAATAGATGGATATGTAAGATAATCACTAGAGGCGTGAGTGAATATATTTCTAGTAAAATGAGAATTGTTGAAACCACTAGTTTGATCAAGTTGGGTATCTGACACATAAGGCTCTTCTTGGATTGGGAGTGAAGAGGGATTAATGAGAGAACTAGCTTGAGTTGGGCGAGATGCATGGCCCTCTTCTTCACCTGTTAAAGACTACAAGTGGCAAAGATTAGGCATAAGGGATTCAAAATCTGCATCCCTTGACTGTGAAACATCACCCCCATGTACATGATTGCAATCAATGCGAGCAAGATAAATATGTGAATGATCTGAAGGAACCACTTGTGTAATAGACCCATGGACTAAATCAAGGTAGAATGGTTGCACAAGGTCAAATGAAGGGGCACCAATCAAACCCAGACTCACATCCTACCCATTTATGTTCACAAAAGGGAAATATGGGTTTGTAGGCCTAATATGGTTTGTGGATTTGATGGGAAAGTCAACTTTACCTAAGACAAGACCAAAGGCATCATGAGCAGGTGAATGATATCCATGAAAATAGTGAGTTGTATGTTGAATGGACTCGATTGGGGTTCCATTAGCATGAAGAGATGTTATGTAATTTTCATATTCGAGATCAAAAGGATGTATGAGGGATTTATAGCTAAGACCATTAGATTCATTTCCAAAAAAGAATTGTTCATCGTTTGAACCATTTACGACCAAAAACTTATTATGTAACAAGTCAAGAGGAGGATGAGAAATCCCATAAGTAGTAATCTCTTCCTCGGGGGCTTGAGGCCATTCCAGATGCAAAGAGATAGGAAAAGCAAAATTAGGGGTAGGATCTCGACACTTTGTAACGCGCAAAATATGATGATACTCATGTGAAACAATATTTGTTTCTAATTAAAAATGTTGTAAAGAAACGAGAACCAATCATTGAAAATTTATATTCAAATACACCCAGTCGACATCTCTTTCGGGAAATTCAAAACAAAGATGTACAAATCTAAAAGAAAAATCCTCTAAATATTCTTCAGATTTCATCCTAAGATCATTTATCCTCTTTAACACATTTTGAAAATCATACCTATGAAATGCTTATTGGAGCTTACCAATGAGTTTCTCGAACGAATGAATGGACATTGTCGGAAACATGCAGCACCATTGCTTGGCATGAATTTCAAGGGTGAGGGAGAAGAACACACAAGCAAACTTTTCATCGTCGATCTCAAAAGATTCAAAAAACTTGAGGAAATCAGAAATGTGCTCGATTATGGATGTTCCATCCTCACCATCAAACTTTAACTGAGACAAGTGATGGAGATGCTCCTCGGGGATTGAAAATCAAAAAATAGACAAACCAGATAAACACCCCGGGAGAAAAATTCTGGTCGGAGCCATTAACAGATATGAGACTAAAATGCAGGCTCCAAGGGCTCAGCTTGTCATCTAGCCCTCCTTCTAGTGCCAATTTGTTGATGGGTCGAAATGTACCGCCAACAACTAAGGGGTCTCCCCGGTGTGAAGTCCCAATTAGACCTCACACTATTTGGGATAGGAGCCCCATCTGGTATGTGGGCCCGGCTGCCACCATGAATGTTTTCTACTCTTGGTTATCAAATAAGAAGGTGTCAGAGTGGGGAAAGAAATAAATGCTCAGGAAACGAAACAAAATCATCCCAAGATTGAAAAATTGTAGAAAGAGGTGTGAACAAGTCTCAGCAACAATAAGAAGAGATATGATGAGAGGGATTATTGAGCTAAAACCCCATCAGACATAATAAATAGGAACATGCCAAAAGTCAATTGCAAAGTAATTCACAATAGGTCACTGACATGGCAAGGAACAAGTAAACACAGATTCGAAAGTGAAACATACATACAACCATTATGTATCAGTATATAACATCTTGCGTATATGAAAGTACACATACAAATATTGGTAATGTACCGGACAGATAATACAGCCACCATGAGTAAGCATGGGAATCAGTGTTAAATAAAAAAGAAAACATCTTATTAATATGCTGCAACTTCAATACATATCATGCAATTGGTCAATATCCAACAGTGGAACATGGGTTGTTCATACCTTTGCCTGATGCCAAAACCATAGCCCTACTACAAATCCACTCTACTAGCTACCAAGAGCTGAGTGGCCCTAGCTCTCGAGCATAAATCAGCTATCTATATTAGCCTCAACTCAAGTGCTAAATTCATTTCTTTATGAGGCATGAGGACACATTTATAGAGTTCAGGTGACTATTCACTTACCATGACCCTTGACATTCCCTCATGCCCTTTCGGCTACCCTCCTGACTCTTGAGCTTCCCCACTTCTTTCTCAAGCCAAGAATGATTGTTACATGCCCACATCAGTCCCAACATAGTGGTTGATATAATGGTGGGTGAAATTTACATTATGATGAAAGAGAGAGGGGAGGGATGTAGAGGGTTATTGGAAACCCTAGAATTCTTGTTGCCCATATCTCATAATGATGTGGATGCTTGGTCCTAAAACCGACTTGTTTTCTTGCTACTATGCTTTGCTCTCATTCATTAATCTTCTGGTGATGCGCCTTTGATTTTACTAAAAGGTTCTTGGAACTTGGGAGGGCCCATCTGGCTTGCTGAAGGAAACCCTAGTTATGCAAGCTCCATGAGGAACCCTAATCCCTTTGTGTAGACCAACATTATGTGCCCTTCCTTCCACCTGCAGGAAAATAACATTGGTCAGACATAATTTCAATTAAAGAGTGATAATGGAAATACAACCATCTATTTGAAAGAATGAAGTTCATAAATAATTAATCTAGACCCCTGTGTGGTCAATTGTTGTGCCCCAACATTGTCAATGCATGTGGCCTTGGAGGGCCCTTTTGGACCTTCTCATATATATTCTCACCCATGGGCTTGTTCTCATCTATGAGACCAGTGATGAATGTGGTTTCAAACATATTCAATTCAAGAGGATGCACCAATATAACTCCTTTTAAGAGATCCATAGAGGAGTAGCCCTCTCCTTTGTGTTGTAATTCCTTCAATGGTATCCTATATCCCATGTCATTCTTCACGAGTTTAATCATATAAAATCAAAACCCTAACTTCTCTCTTATCATGCCCAGCCACCACTAGAATAGAAATCTCCTTGTGGGAACAAACATAAGATATTCTAAATGGATGTTGTCTCCTTAGTTTCGGTTGGTGGGTTTCCCTCATGTCCAAGTGATTGATTGTAATCTGATGTAATAACTCTGATACTACACATATCGAATATATGTAATTCCCTATCCTCCCAAACGAACACTCCATCAAGTCTCCCTTTTTCTTGTAAATGACACTTTGAAATCATTTGATTTGAGAAAATAAATGGTATTCAAGTTAAGGATATTCTAATAATTAGCCAAATCAAAACCTTGAACTCAGGGAAATCCGCAAATGATCAAACTTCTTTTGTGGAGTTGTCATATTTTCTCAAAATTGTAATCTCATGGTTGAAACAAACTGCAATATAGTCTCCACTCACAGAAAACACAATAACTTTCAACCATCCCGACATAGTGTTCTACACAAGTTGATTGGCTAGTAGTATATTGTGTCATCTCTAAGATTGGAATGAGAGCATCCCCCTTTTCATGTCATGAGCATCACCCATCCTTGGATTTATATTAATCGCTCGATTAGCCGACCAATTTGCTGGATCTGGCAATTTAGTGCGACCATGTAGCAAAAGAACATTTTCAAGAGACCACTCCATGTTATAAAATTATATATTACGGAGCAATGGAACACATAAAATATTTCAGAAATATAAACACAGAAAACGCATAAAAAAAGAGAGACACAGATATACGTGGTTCACCCAGTTTGGGCTACGTCCATGGAGAAACATCCAGTCCTTCTTTTATTATATTATCCAGCAAACTGAAGAGATACAACCTACAATAGAACTGCTATAACACCCTCTTCGCTCTCAATCTCCTCTCTCTTCCTCACTCAGAATACAGATATACATAGACGAAATACAATTCCCTCATATATAGTGAGGGGTTTCCTTCTAGGGCAAAAAACCCTAAAGTAAACATAACTTCTACCGTCAGATCATCCGCCTAATGAACGGCTAAGATTGACTAGAAATTACTAGACTTTTACAAGGCAATTTTACATCTATTTTTAGCTTCGGGGGCACTGCCCCTGAACCCCCGTCGAGGGACCGCTGGCCCCCGGACCCCCCAGCTGGGGGGGATTAGCCCCCCCGCACCCCCCCGCGTGGAGGGGTGTACAGTCTTCCTGGGGTATACATCCGGCTGAAACCTTTGAATACAGAAGATAATTAGGCTCCACACCCAACACTCCACCAAAGTAGAGACCGGTGAAGTAGTTCACGATTTACGAAGGGTTGCACTTTCACAAAGTCGCATTTCTTGGATGCTCTCCTGAGGCATAAGAACATTATCTCGCGACTTAGGTGGGAGTGCGACTCACTAAAGGTCGCATAGTCGCAGGGAAAGGTTGGTCACATTTTCGCAATCTTGCCTGAGGCATTGGAACACGACCAAGCAACTTGGCTAGAAGTGCGACCTCCTGGACATCGCTCAGTCACAGTGAAGTTGGTCACACTTCCAGCTGAGGCTCTTAAGACATGACTTCGTGACTTACAGGCTTTCCAAAAGAATGCAACCAATTGGAACTTACTACATGATAATACAAACACAAAAGAAACATCACTAGGAAAATCTACTCTCATATTTGAATTTTACAACAAAATCAACAACACACATGGCTTCTAAGACCTTGACTACAACATGGCTGAGGATATACTTTGCAATATCATCTCTACTTGGGGAATGCTCTTAAATATCAAGGTTTAGCATGTTGATTTTAGCTGAAATTTTCTCAATAAATTCCTTTTGTGGTTCCACCTGATTTCCCATTAATAAAGAGAGAACCTCATTTTCTTCTGCAACATCTTCCTCTATTAGTTGTTTCAGCTTTCTAGTTTTCGGACCCAAGGTCATCTCCCAAAATTGTAAATGCATCATCGCTCCTAATCCTTTGAACCATTGAATGTTATATGATGCTTTTAACGGACAAGTCTTTTGTAATTCCTTTAAATCATCATCATTGAAGCGATAACGAGCTTGCATACGCCCCTCAACCTTGTACAGTGGTGGAACTCCACTCAAAGGTAAGATAGCCTAAAATCGCCTATCTCATCCTTGTTTTGTGCTATCACCTTTTGAATCTCCTTCAACTATAAAACATATTAGATTCATAAGGATCTAAAGCAAAGAAGTCAGCCAACTTTCTGGGAAGTTCAGAGGACCTTAAAATGCTTTTTCTCCTTACCAATTCTCTTGCCTTTTTTTCTAGCATGGGTGCCTTGTACGCAACTAAAACCTTTGAGAGA